>CM060950.1:192892410-192902410 GCA_030765055.1 Mantis religiosa
TGACTTCCAATTTCAATATAGTATAGATACATATTTGAAAATTTACACTAATAACAAAGCATATCTGGAGAATGGCCAACTCCACAAAAAATGTATTTGACATAAATTTGATATTTTAACAAGCTATGTATTATGAATAGTAACATTCTCTCTCATTGTGTTAATACTAAAGTCATTCATAATGAAGAGAACTTTAGAGTATAATCCCACAAAATTCAAGATAGATATTCAGAATTTAATTAAACTATATGAAACGTATCACATACGATATTTTAATCAGAACGGTTAAAGGCATTTTGTAAAATAAACATTTACGAGAAATTTTCGCTCTAAAGGATAATTCGGAGGAGAAGATTTTTCTTAACAATCTCCGTGAGCATGCTTGGATGATGCTAAACTTAAATGCCAAGTTTGGTATTTTACAGATTTTTCCTTTTCGAGTTGTACTTTTCACATTACCTGTCCGCCCGCTCGTCCGCCCTCCTATCTGGACAACTTAAAGATTTCCTTTTGGATTTGGGGATCTCAAAACCTGTACACGCAGTGAAATATCGCTATAGAATTTTTGGCTGGAATGTAATACCTTCTTTACCTAATGAAAATGCGCAGCAGAGAAGCTTATTAAGAAAGTATTTTTTTTTTTTTTTTTTTTTGGATTTAAACGTAAGGAAGCAAAGATGTGAGGCATGAGTACTGCGGTTAATAGTAAACAATCGATAAAAGGAGCTGTGCAGTATGCTGCTTAGAGGTAAATGAAATACAATGATCACAACACATATTTTGTGCCCTAACAATATTTGAAAGTTTTAAAATTGCAGTACTAAGTGTAAACGTGACTTTAAACTTAGATTTATTTAATTTGTTAGAATAAGTGATATGAACCTTGTAAATAAATTTATACATAGACATGACTGCTATACAAGTAGTAAGCATCGACACAGGAATGAAATAATTTAGCAAATGAATTTGAAAACATATTTGTTCCATGCTTTTGCTTGAAAAATCCGAAAATAAAATTAAGAAACTTGGTTTTTCAAGTAGGTCTTACAAAATTGTAGTCTTAATCTTTCGATTCTTATATTATGCAAAATTCTTAGCGAGTATAAAGAACTTTGCAGCTCTAGACAACAGCAACCTGTCAGTACGTGCTTATTATTAACTCGAGTACTGAAATACTAACCTGTTCCTTCCATAGTGTGATGTATGAATTCGTAAGTTTAAATACTTATATATACTAACTCCCCTCCACACTTAAGCAAGCTCTTCCCGAGTATCATTAAGAAATGCATGATTTATTTTCCAAAAAATGCGAGTTAAGGATGTCAAAGTCACTCATACGAGGCGCAAAATGATAACTAGACATAGGAATTTCTAGGTATTTGAAAGCTAGGACGGAAGGAAATAAAGCTGAACTGGTATTGGATTATAGCCAGGGAGATACCAAATAACAAACCATCCCTTCTAAGTCATTTGGTGATTGCACACAGTAGTTGGAGCTGTTTACGTCCTTGACAGTGAACTTTGAACTCTGTAGTTTACCGTTATTTTTGGTGATAATGGTTTGAGTAAAAATAACTTGGCTACAAATTCTCCTGTCTCCTAAGCTTATGCTTATGATATTCTAATGTATCGTCAGCTATTCTTATTTTTCCTTATACATGTTGTTATACACATATACACTTGCCGTCCTAAGAAGTACACAATCCTGTGAGGAATTCCGCGAACAAAACCTACAAAATCAAAACTTACTGGTAAGCTACCCTTGTGCATACAAATTGTTTGAATGTAATATATCACATGGGTGGAAGTGTCACTGTCGTCTGTCACGCTTGTGCACGTGGACGCTAAGTAATACAAAAAGTGCGTTTCTTAAGCCTGATGCAGTATAGTTAGGTGAAGTTCCCCCTTTCGATTTTTTAATTTAAAAAAAAAAAGATCCTTTAACGTCTCGTTTTTGGATTAACCATTCCATCCAGTTTGCTGTAAATTGGGCTTAACACTAGTGAAACTGCATGTTAAGTGTAGAAAACAAAATATAACCTGTAAACAAGTGCACTGATATGGAATGACTACGCCGAAAAGCTTCGCTTGACCAGCATATATCTCTCGCATTTTGTGCTACATAATTCACATGGCTGTGCTGTGAATGAGCCTCAAAAGAGGTGATTCTGCTCCGTTCGGACAGGAATTTTGGCAAGATATCCGGTTATCCGTGCCAATCAATATAGAACATGTTCCTTCGCCAATACCTATAGAGCGGGATCTTTAGCTGGAATGTGATTTTAGAACATTACATACATGTTTCAGAAGTGTCTATAAAGCCCGGGCCTTAAAGTACTTACATGTTGTAAGTCGCCATTAAGGTAGTTGTCTCATGTGTTTATGAGAACTCCTAAGTGGTTTACCGGGAAAATACGAGTCAGTTAGAGAATTTAATGTCATATCGGTACGTTCGCCATATTAGCTCAGTGGTAGAGCGGCTGGACGGAAACCAGAAGATCCGTGGTTCAAATCCCGGCTATTGCATTCAATTTTTCATTCTGACTCAACGTTTCCACAGGAACTCTGTTATTTGGCAGATGGTTGTAGAAATCAACTAAATTAGCATTCTTGTATTTGTCCTTCAGTAGCTAACTTCATTGTATATCAATTAAAGTCTTAGCAGTTAATTTTATTTATTCCTTAGAAAATTCGTGACTAAATTAGTCTAATCCATTGCCTCCATTTCTTTCTTTCTTTATTTTAATTCTATTTTATGTATTTATTTTTTAATGTTTATCTTTTATTTAGTTTTTGTTTTAAGATTGTAAGCGGGCGAAACAAAAGCACTTTGAGGGACGGGTTTGCTCACCGGGCCTTAGCTGGCAAAACGTGACCTATAGGACACATCTTCTATATTTGCGTTAGGACTTTGTTCCCATACATTTGCATACGCACAACAAATGATCTAGGCTAGGGGAACCATTCAGTGTAGGTAATCTAACTTGAAAACAATTATTGCGGCTACTCTGGCATGCACTCGTTTTCATAATGTTCGAATCAAGACGAACCGCCGCTGAAAATAACTCGATCTTTAATTAAAAACCTGTAAGATCTAGAATTTGCATTAAGAACCTTGTTTCATGCTTATAATTTCAAAGAAACTATGTATCCTTGATAAGCATATAGATTTCTTCTTCGTCTTTTTATTCTTCTTAATGAACCTATAACGACAATATGAAGTTGTGCAAATGTCGGAAATGAGTGCATCTGTGTTAAATGTGTTAATGCAGTAAAACTAAAACTTTACAAACTGCAACACAGCAGTTGGAAACAAGCTGCCTTTGTCGCTCATTAACTCCACAGCCAGGGGGTCCTTTCCCTCTCCAGTGGGTTAGTAATTCTCAAGCAGTTATCGCCATACACTTTCAGTCACATCATGGGAGAGGAGATAGGGAAACTTTTATCACAAGTAGAACTCTGTTTATAATAATCGTCACAGCATTACAAATATATCTCAGATCGTAAGCAAACGACTCCCAAAACCGTGTTAAATCATATTATAGTCAGTGTCAGATTATGAAAAAGTTATTTTTAAATCGCTTCAAAAGTACAAAGTAGACTTTGGAACTCAATAAATTCAATGTTTTTTCTATTACGGAGTACTGTCAATAATGATATTTTCATTGAATAGGGTTAAGCAGGGCCTGTAAATACAAATGTTTTTATAATGCTGGTTTGACAATTGAGAAAAACCAAATATTTGCGTTTTAAATGTCTGCACCTGCCCTTTGAATGACATATTTAATAATGGCTAAAGTAGGCATGTTAATTTAAACTAAGAGAATAACTCCCTTCCTAACTAACTCGGGAGAACGCTCGCTTATGTAACTGTTTTTGGGATGTTCTGGAATCTGTGAGAAGGAAAACCTGGTTATCTATCGACATCGCTTTAGTGTTCACGCTGGACAAGAGCTCTGCCACATCCATTTGTCTCTCTTTCAATCTTTATTTGTCCAACGCCAAACTTCCGATAAGCTTGTGCCACAGCCGCTAATAGCCGCTATTCAAGAACGTTGTCACAATTTCCTGTCGAAAATCACCGCATGATAATTCATGGTTATTTAGCTCTAAGACTGGACTGCAGTCATGGCAGCTCTGACAGCAATAAAACTTGCTTGTTGCAATATTAGAACCAAGTAGTCTCTAAGCGGCGAAAGTTTCATTTTTTTAACTCCTCCAACGTTAAATAATCGGACAACAAGCACAGGCCTTCTTGAGTCGGACTGTTCCTGAAAATGGATCCAGGGCTCGAGAAAAAGAGTGCCAATGGTAACTTTATTCAGCCGTCTTAGCCATCCGCAGGA
This sequence comes from Mantis religiosa, assembly GCA_030765055.1. NCBI lineage: Eukaryota > Metazoa > Arthropoda > Insecta > Mantodea > Mantidae > Mantis > Mantis religiosa. Next base: position 192,896,757 of record CM060950.1, read on the forward strand.
GATAAATGTTTAATATTGTAGCAACTTCGATATATTTGTCTTTCTGAATGACTGCAACGAACCTCATGGAATTTAACGTCATTCAAAGTTTTGAAAAAAGGCACTTTGTACGAAGGGAGACTTTCTCAGAATACTTCCTAATTATCTTGAGATAAAATTATAAAATCAGGTTAAAATGACAACGTTGACTAGACCCAGTAACTACTATAAAAATAATGATTTTATATGAATTTACCACAATGAGATTCTTAATGCAATTCATGGAGCACCCAGACACTATTTCATGAGAAGGCATCGAGTGATACTTCTTGTTTGAGTCGAAAATTCCTTTTAAAATGTGCAGCAAGAAATGAAGTGCCATACTAACACCTTCAACAATTCTACGGGGAATTTTTATCCTTATACTGAAGGAAAACAGATGTTCCTGTACTTTGAGAAAGCGGGCGAAACAAGTTTAAACCTTGGAAAATTGTCAGTGGAAACAAAAATGCAGAGCTGCCTTTTTCTAAGGTAACTCATTTATTGTTTTTCATTCCGCATAAAAAGCATTGTCTCCTAGGAAATTTTTCAATTTACTATAAGCGACCTTAACATTAAATGTTTTAAACGTTTTTAAACGTAATGAAATACGATCAAAATTAAAATATATTATGTAAGTCACTTGATATTCCAATTATTATCGTTTGGCGTGTATGTTATAATTTCACAACTATTTATTTTTCCGTGTACTGTATATTCTTATTAAACATTCATAAGAAACAGGACGTCATCTTGCAGGCCTGAAGATCAGGAACAGCTACCCAGAGTCGAAGCTACAAGGGAAGGCGCCGAACCTAGATACTCCCCTTCAGTAGTTACCTAGAAACGAAAAAGTCCCACCCAGCTTGCACGACCAAAATCTTCCTTGCCTGGAGCAGAGTTCGTTGAGCTAATCATAAACATCAGAAAATCTACCCGAAGTGAAGCATATCACATGATAGGAGCTGGTACTGCTTTACTGCGTCAACAGCTGAATTACGATGTCAGATTAATTATGAAATGTAATGTACTTGTACCGCTAGAAGTATCATGAGTATGGATGTAACAACAAATGCCAAAGTTCGCGTGTAAGAGTACCGTCTTCTGTGATACAACTAGATTTTCAATAAAGTATCTTTATCCCAAAACTAGGCTTTAATTGGAATTATTTTTGCTAATTTTGTTTTCTCAAAACTTGCTCTTAACTATTTCATTCAAATACACATTTCAGATACCAATATGAAAAATGAAACAAATATATTATACCATTTTGTATATCTATAAAATCATAACACATAGCGCCCGCCTCGGTAAGGTAGATGTAAGCGTGTCTGCCGCACGTTCAAGAGACCCGAGTTCGAATCTCGATCAGGGTGAGTATCCTGGATAGGGTTTCTTTCCGGTGTTTTCCCTTATCCTGAAAGACGAATGTCGGTAACTCTAAGGTCTATGGACCCTGCGCTCATTTGAACATCATTTCAGCCATTTCATTCATCGTCCGATGTGACTTAACGTTAATAATAATAATAATAATAATAATAATAATAATAATAATAATAATAATAATAATAATAATAATAATAATAATAATAATAATAATAATAATAATAATAATAATAATAATAATAATAATAATAATAATAATAATAATAATAATAATAATAATAATAATAATAATAATAATAATAATAATAATAATAATAATAATAATAATAATAATAATAATAATAATAATAATAATAATAATAATAATAATAATAATAATAATAATAATAATAATAATAATAATAATAATAATAATAATAATAATAATAATAATAATAATAATAATAATAATAATAATAATAATAATAATAATAATAATAATAATAATAATAATAATAATAATAATAATAATAATAATAATAATAATAATAATAATAATAATAATAATAATAATAATAATAATAATAATAATAATAATAATAATAATAATAATAATAATAATAATAATAATAATAATAATAATAATAATAATAATAATAATAATAATAATAATAATAATAATAATAATAATAATAATAATAATAATAATAATAATAATAATAATAATAATAATAATAATAATAATAAAAACACAGAAATTTATTTTTGGAAACATGTTGAGCTTCTAAAAATACGGAATTGACTTTGTGTTACATTTTTCGAAATATTCTGTGTTGTATTACGTTTTCAAAACTATAATATCACCAGATGACACACTATTGAGGAATGTTGCAGCTCAATTCTTTTGTCTTCTTTCTAAGAGCTCTTTATTCTTTCGATGAACGTTGATCTTGTATGTTGTATGTAAGACCATTACTTTTGAATTTTATGCACAGATATGTTTTAAATTTGGGAACATGACTAGAAGAACCACGTTTTACTCCTATATGAATAGTATATATAATGGGTGGAGAAAACCATGCCATTGCACCGCAACAGATTTTCCGTCTTTTATCGAAGTGTAAATCGTTACGGGTGGGTACCGGGTCATAGGTTCTGCTGCTGAAGTCGAGCATTCGCGTCGACCTTAATGATGCCGTCGAGCTACAAAATCATAACTACCTCGACCGATAACGATTTATTGGCCGTGTCCGCTATGTCACGCAACCCCATCACACTAATGCTCCTCCATCGTCCGGCACTGTAGAGAAGAAAGGGGGGAATGTCTTCTATAGGGTGCTTCCAACCTAAAACGTTGCTTCGCTGAGCTGAGAAAGAAGCTCTGAAATAAGCAGGAATTGGCCCAGATTATACGGTGTATTTATGCAGGTCGTAAGAATAGTCTCACTCTTGATTTATATATTTACCGTAGAGGCGCTTACGAACAGTGGATGCTAATGCATGACCCTCATCTTGTGCATATCAAGCTTGGACTGGTTCATACTGAAAATATTGCCCTAGTTATAATTTGTTATTGTTAAATGTTAATTTTTATCTTCATTGATGAACCAAAACAAGAAACAAATGTCTAATAAACATGGGACCTCAAAATCGTAAATTCTAAGTTGAGCACTTTTTCATGGGAGGAGCTCAATGTGAGGTCCTTCATGTCAGTCCATGCCTCTGATCTGCGGTGTAAGGAATTACGTACACTTTGCTATTATCAGGTTAGTTTTGAACTTTTGAACATTCGAGCTACGTTGAAGACAAGGTTTTGGGGTGTTTGCGGTTTTTTTTCCGCGGCATAGATCAATAAATTTTCTACATGTATTCCCTAACCAAAAGGTGAGGGGATTTACTTCAATGGAACGAGCAAGAAAAACTGTGGAATCTCTCCAATCAATCCACCTGATCTCAAATGTCCGCATCAGATGACCACGCACGTTGCACAGAGAATGTGCTGATGTACCATGTTCGAGAACGAGAGCTGTACTGGCACATCACTCAGCAAGATACACAATATGTTAATAAGGACGGTGGATATGGATTCCTCTAATCTCTTTGGCAGCCTGATGTCCCTAATACCTTGTTTCTTTAACGAAATGGCGTTTTTCATCAGCCGACACATCCTATTTATGAAAAATTACAATTATATTGTAAACCTCTCATTACACCGTTATGCATGATTCTGGGGATTCCTCCAAAATAGTTCTACTTTACTAAATTTGATGTGCTGATTCCAAAACCGTAATCAGTACTTTCTTTTCTACTAAGTACCTTTTTGCACAATTAGTAGTTATACCTAAAATGTTTTAATTTATTCTGTGCATAAATATATTGTATGGAACTGAAAAGAAACCAGTAAATGAAGAAACAATACTGATTTCATTGTTGAAATTAAAGTGCTTCATAATAATATAACAATTAAACAGTGTAACAGACAATAATACATGCCTTATTTAAGTCCAATCCCTGCAAATTTAGCTCAGCCTATATCTACTTTTCAAATAGTAAGGATCTCTTTTTGTGATAGGCAGTTTTATGTCTTATATTTTTTGAGAAGTTGAAGCAATATGTCTTCCAGAAAGTGTAAAACCAGCCCTGATATATTTTACCATATCTGTGGCAATTTTGTTGTTCGAAAGAGCATACAAAATATTACAAATTTTGTTAAAAAGGCCTACAAAGCCTATTTTCATATGAAGCTTGGAGATCTTGACCAAAACATGGGCTCCAAAAAGTATGTCATACCTGTGTAGAACAACTAAGAAAGTGGAGTAAATTAAAAAAAGCTCTTTGCTATTCCTATGATCTGGCATGAACCTCGAAACCATGTGGATGATTGTTATTTTTGTGTATGTGATGCTACAGGCCACAACACAAAAAATATGAAAGAAATCACTTATCCAAATTTATTGTCAGTCATGGTCCTGGTCTTTCTGTGCCTTCTTCAATAGAAGCATTTGGAAAGGAATGATCATCGTATTCTGAAAAAAGTTCTCAAACACATCCGCAGTGATTTAGATTTAGAACAAGAACAGGAATTTCATCAAGCTCAAACAAATTAGAGGGTAGCGCAGCGTAAAGCAAAGAGGTACTCTCGAGGTATGCGTGGATATATATGGGAGTAAGGATGGTTCTAATGACACTGAAATGCCCATTTCAAACTGGTTTAATGACTGCTTCCTTCTATCATCACATCAAACTCGAAGTTCCAAGGTTTACCAATATCAATGTTTAGAGTTACCGTATGTAGAATGATTATTACTCGATAACACTTAATCCGTTATTCACGTACATATGAACCGACAAATATCTTCTCTCATCGCTTCTGGTCTGCCTTCGCCCAAGGCAGAACCGTGTTAATCGGCCGCCAGCCACGGACTGTGTGTCCTCTCTGGGCACAGCTTCGTGTGTGTGTGTCTTTCACCTCTCGGAAACCCTCTTTATTCACCCAAAACTTCCTTTTGTGACTATTTTGTCCATTGTGATTATTAGTCTCACTCATGCCATTATTAAGTGTCCAAAGAATACTCTTTCAAACGGAGTCAAGTGCTCCCGCTTTAGAATTCTTGCTAAGAAAGCCCTCTTTCTCCCGTGTCTTTTGTTAAACGACTCAACCACCTGCCTGCACGTGTTGTATCAAAGATACACCTTCCGTTTGAAATCCATTACTATTCTTCACTTATTGCATCCCTTAATTTCGGTATCAAAGCTCAACAATTCACACAGGCAGATCTCAATGATTTGGTCAGAGACAAATCTTATTAAGGATGTCGCTGAATTATTGTGAACCAGACTAAAAGAAAAACATCTCTCCCCAGGAACATCATTTTCTTGGTACAGACACCGTGAAGAGGTTTATTCCATATTTATTCTCCCAGGAAGGAAATCTTACATATTGTCTCGATATTCCTGGTTTAGTGACTGCCTTGGGAGCTGCTGAATATGTTCCAGGTGAATTGAGAATTTTTATAGATTCTTCTAAAGTTAGTCTAAAAGTTAGTCTATTGTATAATGGAGATAAATATGCATCAGTTCCAGTAGCCCTTTCAGTTCACCTCAAGGAAACATATAACTTAAAATTACTTCTATAAAAGTCAAATATGCTGAACATAAGTGGCAGGTATGTGGAGATTTAAAAGTTATTGGCATGCTACTAGGCCAGGAATCAGGCTACACTAAAATGTCATGCTTCATTTGTGAATGTGGTAGTAGAGCCCAAACTGATC
>CM060950.1:192909910-193068752 GCA_030765055.1 Mantis religiosa
AGCTCACTTTGCCTATGGAAGGTAACGTTATTTGCAGTCGCGACTAACGTTGTATGTTCTCTATCTCTGTCTCTAACTCACTCTCTCAATCACTCTCTCTCTCTCTCTCTCTCTCTCTCTCTCTCTCTCTCTCTCTCTCTCTCTCTCTCTCACCCACACACACACACACACACACACACACACACACACACACACACAGAAACACAGGGGCGGACGCAAAGGCGGCTTACGGCTTAAACAAGCGATAGATATTCGGGGATGACAGGGAATTTAATCAGTTTGAAGAACGTAGGGGGGCGGCGGGGGAGAGGAGGCGCTCTCAATTTATTCATAGGTGGATGCTACTAGGTGGTTACCGAGCACCTCCAGTATTTGTTATGAATCGAAAGTGTAACTTCTGAGTGGGTGTCCCCGTTTTCCAGTGGATAATAAACATGACTTAATTGACTTAAGAGTCATTTCATCAATAATATTTGCAGAGGTGAGCCTAACCTGGGTACAGGGAATTTAGTCCGCACCTTTGTTTGCCTTCTAGTCCTATAAATACTTGTTCATGCTGATCTATTATATCCTGTTTAGTGATCCGGTGAATCTCTTTAAGTGAACTGATTTATAGGTGGTTTCATTTATCGCTGTGTCAGCCTCCCGAAAATGAGCGCCTTGCACGCACGTGCACAAACATTTGCATTTTCTAATGCTTTTTAGAGGTTCAGGGGATCCAAGTAGCCCATTCTCCTAGATCGCAATAAGGGTTTTCTATTTGTAAGCTTTTCATATTTATCTAACAAAGCACACGGTTCACCCAAACCTTAGCTAACATAATACTTAATAATACACTGGAAAACAGATCAAAGAAACCAAATCGAATCCAATTAAATTAATCATTCTTCCACGCTAGCCGTGTGTAGGCGATGATTTAAATAGGTAGAGTCAGATTGAAAAATTCAATGTCTTAGCCGGGATTTGAACCACGAATCACACTCTCTCCATCCGGTTGCTCTTAACCATTGGGCTACTATGCTGGCATGTTGGCCATAGTTGCTCAATGGTTAAGAGCAACCGGATGGAGACCGGATGATCCGTGGTTCAAATCCCGGCTAAGTCATTGAGTTCTTCAGTCTGGCTCTACCTATTCAGAGATATATTATGTTTCGTGTGAATAATAAGAAAATGGGCTCATTAATAAAGTGCACTCTGATTGGCCGAAAACAAACTAGGCCAATGTAATATTATTAGGGACCCACTATTTTAGAGAGAGAGAGTTGGGTGAGGAATAACCTACATGGCAATAATTCTTATGTCAAAAGCAGACAATTAAACTTTTTGACGAATTTAATACAACATAACATAGCACACCACATTGAATTGTATCACATTACAGTTCCAATTTATATCACTCCTTTGATATGTGGGCCGCTGTTACTTGGCATTTAGGTGTATAGTTTTACAGAAACATCGACATGGAATTATTGGTTTGTATGCTGTATTTCTTCTACGTTTAAAAATCCCACCTATGTATATGTATAATGTGCAAGGGTATTGGTTACTCAGTAACAAATACAAACACGACCATAGGTAACAACCGACTTCAAAATGAATTACTTCCAAGTTTGCTGTTCAGAACTAAATATTCGACCGCTTAGTTCATCAGATTGTGAAAGGTTTCAACTGAACTTAGTCTTAGGTCACAGTGGTTTTCGATTGTTCTGCATCGCCCACCGTGGAATCTCCCAGAATATGAGAAATAATGAACTTGGAATATTTACAAGAGTGAAAGCAACAAGACGTTATTAAAAGTAAGAGACGGGTTGTTGACTGGGTGGTTGTAGGCTAGAGCTGTCGGTTTAGCAAGCTGTCATTTGTTCATGTCTAGGATTTCCTTCAGCTTTTGCCTTAGCCGAGGAAACAGGGGCTTACAACTGCCAGACTTGTTAATGCAAACACACACACACACACACACACACACACACACACACACACACACACACACACACACACACACACACATACACACACACAGAGAGAGAGAGAGAGAGAGAGAGAGAGAGAGAGAGAGAGAGAGAGAGAGAGAGAGAGAGAGAGAGAGAGAGAGAGAGAGAGACGGAGGGAGACCAGTGTTTTCCTAACTTGGCGCTGTGTCTTCGACTCAGTTTCAAGTTTCTGTGACATTTGCCGAAATACATAAAATGTGCTATTTATGTAAGAAGCAATATAAAAAACCTCTGTTGAACACTGCATATTCTTCTGCAGACTATCCTTACAAAAACATATCCTTGTATCTACGTACTTAATTGTGATGTTTCACTACACATTTTGTTGTAAGCACAAAAAAGTTAGAGGAGCTAAAGTATGAGTCAGAATTTTTTAGAACAAATCCCTTTTTTATTAATTCATTCATTCATTCATGTATTCTTTCGTTCATGTATTCATTTATTTATTCATCTATTCATGTATTCATTTATTTATTTATTCATTTATTTATTTACTTACTTACTTACTTACTTACCTACTTACTTACCTACTTACTTACCTACGTACCTACCTAACTACCTACTTATTTATTTATTTATTTATTTAATTATTCATTCATTCATTCATTCATTTATTCATTCATTCGTTTATTTATTTGTTTATCTATTTATTTATTTATTTATTCATTCATTCGTCATTCATGTATTTATTTATTTATTCATTCATGTATTTATTCATTTATTCATTCATGCATTCATTCATTTATACTACAGTCTTCAGCATCCCATTCCATATTGGGCGTGAAAGACCAATTCTTTATCAGACTCGAGGTTCTTTTACGCACCATAAATCTACGACATGGGACCACCAAGTTTACTTCCCTTTCGAAAAAAGCCATGCTAAGGATCTTTAGGGCCGAAAAATATCCGTAGTCCTCCGCTGGGTTTGAACCCGCGATTTCGGGAATCAGAGGCTAGCACGTTTTCATTAGCATGTTGTGCCTAGACCACGGAGAACGACTGTGATACTCTTGAAACCCCTCGTTCTTTGTACGACTATGACAAAAGCGAATAGGGTCACAGAAACATAATGTGAAACTTCAAAGGAATAATAAGGAATATATGTAGATCAACATGGTCATTTGACAACGATTGTGTGCTATACTTTTTGTACTGTAAAATCTTGTGTATTTCTTAGAATTTACCGGTTATACGGTAATTCTTACAATATACTCGTTGGGACAAACCCACTGCAACATTATTTTCCTTGCAGATATATGAGTGGATCACATTTGCCAGCTATAGTGTGTAATCACAATAACAGACGTCTCTGAAAGCTGTGTGACACCAGTTGTGTGACGAGTTCTGTGCAAGGTGGAAGTTATCCGTGTTGAGCAGCATACATAAATCAAAATAGCCGTTCTCTGACGATGAAATGAGCAGGAATATCACAGTCAGTTATTGGAAGGCCCTGGGAATAACGCCTTCCCATAGCGTACAGTAGTATGGTGGTTAGGGTAGTTTGTGCAAGGTCGTTTGCCAACAGGTCATCAGCAACGCTCAGGACCGTCTGACAGTGTGCGGACCAACGTGGCCCATGCTGTCATCAAGCAGCTTCTTGAGGAAAGCAGACAATGAAACTACCGTGTTAGAGGAATCAAAATACCAAAAGAAAAAAAAGCGCACCATCCACAGGATATTGCCTAAAGAACTGCAACTGCGCAAAGTCGCATCGCGGTTTTTACCGCATCCACTCAGGAAGTTCAATGGTAGATGCGATTTGTAACATGCGACCATCTAGCACGCTGTCGACAAGACAGTGACCTCTTCCTGTCACGAATAATCGGAATCGATGAATATTGGGCCAGAGCATACAAACACCAACTCAGACGTCAGTCCGCAGAGTGGCGACATGCCGGATCGCTAAGGTGGCCGAAGTTCCCTCACAATCCTTCCCTCATTAAATTGATGGTGATCGTCGCGTGAGGTGTCAGGGATGTCATTGTTTGCAACTTTTTTCCACATGACAGAACAGTGAACACAGAGTACTTACAGGGACTTCCTTGTACGACAGGTACGACGTAGAATTGGGAAGAAGCTTCTTGATCTTGCGGAGAGTGCAATCATACCGCATGACAACACAATACCACAAAAGCAGAATGTGTGCAATGGTAACTATGACGTTGGAGATGGGAGGAATTGGAGCACCCACCGTACTCTCCCAGTATTTCGTGAGTTTCATTTCATACGAAAGGTAAAGGAACCACTACGTGGTAGGCGATTTGAGATACGAGTAGGATTTCCAATGCTGTGTGACAACCACGACCCGATTCCGGTACGGTGCGGCAAATGCTAACGTAGAAGGCATTCGGAATCTCCCACATCGTTCAGTGTGTGCTGAATGATGCAGGGGACTACTTTGAGGGCTTTTAGGCCCAGTTTGGTCACATCAACCGCATGTCTACTGCGCTGTAATTATTTTGCACGTGAAACCAGAAAGAATTGTCTTGTTCACTACCATTATAAATAGGTGAGGAACAGCGTTCCTATGTTCTTTAATATACACCTATGTGGTTCTTAACTCTTTATTTTATTTATCTTTGTTCTACTTTCCAATTTTCGCACAAGAAACAACATGCATATTTTGTCATGGTATTTTCACCAAAATATCTTAAAAATTTAGTATTTTCATCAAGATCGGCAAGGTTATTTTTGAAAAAAAAAATGGGCACTTCGGCATTTAAGGATAGCGTAGGATGGAGAATTTTTTCGGAGATCTTCGTTTCGCATTCTTGGAGGATGCTATAATTAAATACGGAGAGAGAGAAAGAGAGAGACAGAGAGAGAGATGGCCACAACACAAAGGCAAGATAGTTCGTTGGTACTGATTTAAATTTTTCAGTACTATATCATACACGTTTTGAAGTACTTACAATAATTTTGTTCGCTGTAATTTCCTACAAAGAGATTGGAATCTTAAAGCCAAAATATAGCGGCACGTATTACAAGATACAACAATGTAAAGTGACATCAAAATTGTATTGAAGATTAATTTGTTGAACGAATGATTTATTATTTTCTTCGAGATTTACATAAAATGTACATAATTTATTACTCGCTTTTGGCGTTGCTTATTTCCGTTTCTTCCCCTTATGTTTAGCATTCTGTTGTATATGTAATGGGAAAACCTTATCATTTCTTATGTTTTCCTTACGTCTCTTTACTCTTTTTCGGTATTTTCTTCGTCTTTCTTCATATTTCTTGTAACCATTTCAAGCTTATTTCTCTTAAATATTTTCTTGCTTTCTGCATAAGTACATATGAACTTGAGTTAAAAATCTTCCTAACTTTCTGCTCTATTGGAAAATGTTTCTATTTCTCTAGTATTAATATCTCTTACCCTTTTCCAGTATCATTGCACTCTTGTATGCAACGCCAATTATAGCACAGTTTATTACACTTAATGCACCTCTGCCCATTTTACTCTCTCTCTTAGGCAACTTAACTTCATTACACGTGCCCATGCCCATTGGACCCATTCTAGCCTGCTTTGAAGATTTATGTAAATATTTTAAAATTCTGCTCTGGTTATATTCTGAATCCAACTGAATGTATGTCCACTAAAGTTTCAAAAGCGGTAATTAGATTTTAAAATATCTGTTTTTATTTGTATATTTGAAAAACAGACATTTAAAAAAGAAAGATTCATATAGACCAATCTATAGTTCAGATGGTATAACAACGTACTCATAGGTCTGACAACTGAAATCCAAAGGACACTTATTTAAAGCTCAAAGAGCAAGGAACTTTAAATATGGCAGTAAAAAGTCTGATTAGCGCACAAAAGGCTTTGTACAAATATTTATCATAAACATATCCATTGAAAAATATTTTAAAGCAATTGTTTTCCCAATGTTGTTTATTCAATTTTACCAGAACAAAAGTGACATCCTCCTCCCACAAATTCCTTCTGGCTATTTTTATTTTGTCTTTGACGTACATAGACGAAGAGAATGTGTTCTATTCTACCGAAAAATTTAATATCAATAATGCACTCTGAATACATGTTTTGAGCTCCTTTGATTAAATTACATTTTAGAAAAAGGTCTATGTGTGAAAGTCGATTGAATACAAAACTTTGTATTTAAGTTCAGTATCATCGAAGAATGTGAAAAAATGTCCTTCAATAAAATCCTCCATCCCAAATTTGCACGGAAATGCTTTTCAAAAATTTTTATTTTCTCCAAAATTCCTATGATGATTTTCAATAAAATACCATATGTTTAAGATATTTTCGCGGCAAATGAAATGTGTCTTCAGGTTTCTGAATGTAGTCTTCGAAGTCCTCAATTCTCGATGATTTTTGCAAAACTGGCAAACATTAGAAAACAGAAAAATGTCTTGTTAAACCCCTCAAAACACCAGATGATCCCGTTAAAGCACCAGTTAGTAAAGTATCTTTTTAAAGCACCAGTTAGTTAAGTATGTAAAGCATCTTTTAAACCATTTCCATGGTATTCCTTATTGGTTTAAACTAGTGGTTTATACTATTTTCAAATGGGAAGTAGGTACTCGTTTCCTCCTCTCCTGATCGTGCAAATGGAACAGAATTTCAAAGCCGTCACAAAGCAACTCTCTTAAAAAGATTTGACCATTGCTTAAGCGTATTGCCTTCCCATATTCCCAATTTACCTATAAGGAAATATGTAATAAATCAATTTCTGCAAATGTTTATCTGGGTTAACATGAAAGAGAGAGAAGAGTAAGCTTTTGTAAGGTTAGTTTGTTGATGGATGACTAGAGAAAGTCATGTGCATGCAACACATCATACATATTAAGAAACTAGATGTAGCTTTTAGAATATTGCAATTGTTTAGAAAGAAGTGAAAAGTGTTCATGACAGAACCAAACGGGAAAGTGCAAAGTCTCAATCAGGAGGTACTTGCATGTCTTCTACATTACTATGTATTAAAGGCGATAGCAGTAAAAGCTTACCAACTGGTAACCAAATAAAGAACTACAATGGCAGATATGATCACTTCATTCGTTCCGTTGCACACGCTTTCAGCTCTGTGCAAATAAGGAAAATCAGATATTACACCTCCAGTTAAGGAAAACGTATGACTCCATTCTTAGATAAAAGAACACAAAATATTCAAACAAAACGTATCTGATACGACTGCAACGTAATTGGGCTTGCAACAGGATCCACGACTTTCCGCGAACCTAAGATTCCGTTAAACCCTAACCTTTACTTTCGTCTTGTGTATTCCCGCAGCTACATACGGTGTGGAAGGTTCATTGTTTTTGCTCTGACTAGGAAAACAAAGAAATTCACATTCCTGTGATTACTCTATTGTTTAACCGAGACTGGAGAAATGCCTCGTCGTTGCACACCGCAGTACTGTGGAACCCGAAGGCATCTTCAACGAGAGTTCACCTACAGACAGAGCAGGCTGGTCCATCTGATGGCAATTGAAGTGATACCTCGCATAACTTAGGGTTGATGCTGCATACATTTATTTGATTTATTCCCTGCAATGCTGTTGATTTCTCTCATTAGCTTCAAGTTTTGTAGAAAATGTATTGAAAATACTTGAGGAATTCAGTGAGTATTTGTTTTTTCTACTACGTCTATAGTAAAATGTCTATTGGTTTTACTCAAAATCCGATATCCATATTCATTCGCAAATGCATATTTTAAATTCCTCTTACCTAAAAGGTTTTATTTTAGGAGATGTTGCTGTTCTGGGTGTGCAATAACAATAACATTTAATTGTGCTGTTAAGTTCGTGTGACGCTTTTCTCTAGCTTACATCTAAATCTTAAATTCTCTCTATGCTCTTACTAGAAAGATCAGAAATTTTGTATTATATCTTGTGCTATAAACAGATGACGACGAATGTGACTTCCTTTAATGAGAGTTCATGTATTAGACGTAAAATATAGGTAGGAGATGCTATAAATATTAGATTACGAATTCGCGCTAGCACGATAGAATGAACGGGAACGGAGGGGAGCATAGGGCTCTCTCCTTCTTTCTGCACGTTCATAGTCTTTCCTGCAAGAAAACCACCATCATCATACGAGTTTTTCATATAAATCTGTTGTCGGCCGGCTGTTCCCAGTGATTTGACGAGTTGTTTGCAATCGATTGCTTGTCTTTAACATCTTTAGCTGGATGGAGAGCGAGCTAAAACTTTACTATTCATAACAGATGTTAGGCGCTAACTAAATAAATGATATGACCTTTGTCCGGCTTAAAATTCAGTTCACTCAAAATACTAACTTATGGATTGATTATTTTGGCAGAGTGACCGAATGTCGGGTTTTGAATGAGGCTTTTGCATATAACCCTAAAAACTAAGCTCCGCAGCCCAAACTCCCAAAACTTATCAACCGCCGCGTCCTCGACCTAGGTTCACGATGGGGATATTGAATGGAATGCAGTACAGGAGGGTGGGACTAGTAAGCGTTCCGTGTTCCGTCCGGTCGATATATGTGGCGTTCAGACCCGGGAACCGCTACTTTTCCCTCAGGCACTGGCCACCCTGAGACCTCAGGAGGCTGACCAGAAAACTATCTCTATATCACACTTATACACCGGAAGACGTGATTCATTACCCTGCTGTATATAGAGCATGTGCAGCCAAACACAACTGCAGGGTTCACGAAGATGTCGCGTGAGATCATTTGCATCAGAGATAGAAAATCTCTTCGTTACAATATCGTGTTGTTATCCCCGTATGCTTCTATGTATTCTGAGCTCATTTTCGGATACTTCCAGCTATACGTCGCAATCTATTTATGATGCAACGCCCCCACTCACACAGCAGCGATGATGACTTTAAACTCCCAGGCAAGTGTAGATCTGGGCATAGTGATTAGTTCCCTTGTGAGTGCACCTCAGACCAGGTCTTTGAGCGAGAGGAAATACCGACACCGATACCGGGAGCCGAATCTGAGCATCCCGTTTTCGAAATGTTTTCCATGTAAAAGCTAGTTTGAGAAAAAAAAATGTCCTGAAGCTCTTCTGTTTCATATTAGGAAGATGCTGAACATAAATAACGACTTTGGTATTTAACCGACTTTGTGTTTTGAGTTCTGCTGTTCACACACACACACACACACACACACACACACACACACACACACACACACACGCACGCACACACACCACACGAGCGCACGCACTTCTTACTGAAACTTCCTTTATTTGGAATCGGGGGACAACAGAAGGAATTTTCAGTGAAATCTCGGTACCTGGCCAATTTCTGGGTCGCATGTAATAACTTCTCTATTGTATAGAGAATGTTGTTTATCAAAATGCAGTGTTCCAATATTTTGGGAATTATCGCACTACAGTTTGTCTTTATCTAATATTTCTGAAAGAACTGCACAAAACGAATGAATATTTCTCCCAAATATCTTAGATGAAATGAACAAGGCAAGAAGAAAATGGTCGAGTAAGTTTCAAATTCTCACACTGATTGGCACATTGGACTGCAGCACACAGACAAAGCCAAGAGAGTATGGTGACCACTACAGGCTGTTGCTTTGGTTCCTTAAAGTCCTAAAATTGATCCTTTATATATTTACCACCAATAATTTAGCTTAATTGCTGCAGGTGTGAGTCCCTTTACCTAAAGAACAGTTTATTATTAAATGTAAATACTTACATACAAATGTATAAAATCAACGCAAGTAAACAGGAAAATTGGCAAGTATTTACTAGTACAAATATTCTCCTATTTTATTTATTTGTAACATATAGCAATTATTTACTTAACAAATAACCTCTTCTATGTACTTACGGGTTACTTCCTCTCGTACATAGTATAAATAGAAGGTATTGTACTTCACCAAAAAATTCTACACCAAAATTTCAATGCACGTTTTCAGATCCAGTGAAACCAACAGAGGCATTTTAGAAGCAAACTGCATGTGTGAGAGAGAGTGAGTGAGTGAGTGAGTGAGTGAGTGAGTGAGTGAGTGAGTGAGTGAGTGAGTGAGTGAGTGAGTGAGTGAGTGAGTGAGTTTATCTGTGAACAGCAGAACAGAAAAATGAAAGGTCGGTTAAATGACAAAGCTGAAAGAGCGGGACGGCTCAGGCGGTTTCGTTTGTGGTCCGCTTTCAGGAGATCCTGGTTTGATTCCCGTAGCCGACCTACCAGACCCATAGGATTTTTCGAGGTTTTTTCCGGGTTGCTAGGCGAATGCTGGGTAGGTTAATTACATCTCCCGAATTTTCTGTCCCTGCGTTTCATCTCCATTATCATTTCTCGTCATTTCTCATCTGGTGGTTTCTTTCATGGTAAGAAGTGTCGGCGGGTGTCTCGGCGGTGCATGTCAGGATGATATTATATGAGGAAAACTACTTTCTCCTCCGATAGCTCGGTTGTGGGTCACTGAACCGGCTGCTGGACCCGTTTCCGGACCGTATTAGGAGGTCATGTCCGCTGTCTTGCCCTGCCACGGGAGGTTTCTATTTAAGTAAAATGTACCCTGCCCTCTGCATTGCCGTGGCTCTTTGGGGTGGCCGCCCTCTGTCTTCTCTCACCTCATCCTTTCTTCCAGAAGTGCCCCACTTGGGGGCATAGGTACAATGCATCACGACTGGTCTCCATGCCGAACTCCCTGCGTAGTAAATCCCAATTCTAATAGCAAAATTGGTATTCAAGTACATGTTCCAAGGCTAAGGCACAAGCATGGTCAAGAAAAATCTCCCCAACACAACATACTTTTTGTATGGAAACATTTGCGAAAAGTGTTGTGTTCCCAAAGATAATCCTAAACACTTTGATTAAAATACCATATTTTTATATTTTCATAACAAACGAAATGTATGTACATTTTGAATGTTCTGGGAAGAGCCTCTGAAATACTAGTTACCTTGCACAGCTCTTAAATAATAAGAGATAAAGAATCTCTTAGTACACAAAAATGTCATTTTAAAGTGCTGAATTTATAGCAAATATATAATTATTTTTAAGATGTTAAGAATTCTCGAGATATTCCTTGTTATTGGTGTGAATTTTCCAATACTTATGTTTCTCTCGAATAGAAAGACATTGTTTTTAATGCCTTGCCATAAAAAGTGAGTGGACATGTAAAAACCATCACATAAATAAAGGTCTTATTATCGTATTAAGCCTATTGCATTCCCCTATTACAATAGTATATACCAGGAAATATACAATAAAACAATTTCTACGAATGGTTAACTCAGTTAACATAAAACAGAGAAACAGGATTTTGTAATAAGGTTTTTTGAAGAATAGTTAAAGTATAATGTAAATATAACACGTCAAATTTATCACACACTCTGCACTTGGTTTTCAGTCTCGTTCTCTTATAAATAAGGAAAAGCTTATGCGACACTAACTTGGATGTGGGGGTGTATCAAGAACAGGTGACCACATGACTCCGCAGCGTCTAAGCTTGTTTACTGCATGGTTTGTTGGTTACTACGAAGAGGAAAGTGGAGCACATACGTGGTACGTTACCATGGCGACCTCGAAGAGATAGTCGCTTGGGGTTTTATCGTCATCAAATTGCTAAAATTGCGTTGACGGAATAATAGGCCAGTCATTCCAAGCAGCTTCTCTCCAGTAAGAGGTTTCTTTTCCTTTCACGAAAATGTGCAGCTCAAAGCACGATCTACCTTTTGTGTTACAACTTTATTTCGTCCCATTTAGTGTCCATTCAGAAGGAATGCTTTGTTTAGCTTACGTTTCTGTACTAAAAGTTTTCTGCAGCAGTTACGATCTAATCAATCTCGGAGAAAAGCTCTGCTGGCTTCGGCTGCTGTAGGCACTGATACTGAGCAGTAATACCCTATATATAGTATATAAAGGGTCTTATAATTAACTTCTGCAGCGATGGAAGAAAAGCCGTCTTTCAGCCAATATAAGGTCTCATCGATGCCTTATTAAATTAAATATTAAATACAAATGAGTAAAATTATAATTTAACTTTAAATTCAGTATTAAAGTAAATGAATTTATTATGAACATTGAGTATAGTCTCAAATACTCTTGTGTTTTAGTCATTAATTTTACATCTTCGTATTTCTTCTTGGAATAAAGACAAATGAACTCTGCTTCGAATCCATTACTTCACTGCCCAAACGAAGTTCTGGTACACGTTTGTTTTTGAGTTGTATTTCACTTAATTCAGATCTGCTGTTGTGCTTGGTATAAAGGCTAATAAAATTAGATTATATTTTTGGAAAGATAAAAATACTCAGCTTGTTATTAATTATCACAACAAGCATTCCTTACCCTAATTTAAAGTATCAAAAACTATGAGCATTCGTGGTGTTTACTGCTGTTAAGTTTCAATAAACCATGAGGGGCGGCTCCGGAGGCACAACATTCGTCCCATGTCACTATCCTAATAAAATAACAATTACGTACCTATATTTTTTGCATCCAAAATACAGTCATTATTGTTATTCTTAAAGGCACAAGCAAATGGCTTGTCTAGCAATAGAAAACCACAGTAGCTGAAGGAAGCAACTGCAAGTTACAAGTTAGAAACTTATTATTTTACTAATTTTATGGATCTTCAAATTCTACGCATTAAGACTAGCACCGAATCATATGTGCCAACTTTATCATACGCCTAAGACATTGCGTTATATCGATATATGAGAAATAAGTTACCAATTACTACTTTGTGATGTAAAAGTAGGAAATCTTTTTATATCATATTCGGCATTAAGGTAGCTACAAAATAGGAATGAACATAAAGCGGGGCTAGGCGTGGCTATTCTATCGCTACTAGCCAATGCGGTGCATGCAACGTTGTACAGTTAAGCACCCAAACTGGCTCGCTTTGCCGAAGAATGCGGCTAATTTCTTTACGCGCTCTAAAGATACAAATTACAGAATTATTTTGTTTTCCCATGTTACAGAGCTATTTTTTCTGAGGCTTACTGTCCAAACCCCATGTTTGTAGCACATCTGGTTTCTGAGATATGGAAAGATGAAGCGCCTGACTAGAAAGAAAACAATCATTAACTGTCAGTGAAGAAAAGCACACACATGCTATGGTGCAGTTGCATTTTGTACCTTACATTCAGTAAAGTGGTGATCTTTTAAGAGCACACGTGCTTTTCAAAGTTTGGAAATATACCGCTTAGCAAGCTTAGTACTGGAGCGCCTAGTAGTAACTGCGAAAGAACTCGTAAGATTTTACATAAACAGGCCAGAAATATTCTTGTTAATGTGTATTCCTTTTTCAAACAGATGTGTATTATAGACATTTTCGAAAGTACAAATTTCGCTCAGATTAGAGAATGAATGCTACAAGCTTGTCTCGTGATTGCTCATTTTGTGACGAACATTGTGAAAGAAGGCAAACAGTTCACCAAATTAGGCGAGTTTCCATATTTAGATCTCCAGGGAAATATCGAGCAGCTAAAAAACGTACTACCAACTTACATAATTTTCAAATGTGTGTTTTATGTAGAACAATGTATGATTTATATGACAAGGGTGTATATCCAACTGCCAAAAGTCTGACCAATTTAATGAGGGGGAAAATAGAATATACGGATTCTGTGTCTTCTATGCATAATATTCTGGATTCTCTTGGGTTCAAATATAGGAGAACCAATGATAGTCGCAAATTTCTGGTTGAAAAAAAACGATATTGTTGCCCAAGACTAAAGTTTCTGCGCACAATACCTAACATTAGTACAGCAGATTTATCTTGTAAAATACCTCATAAATATATTCATATCTTCCGTATGTATTAAGTATTTTAATGAAACAAAAATTGCACTTAAGTTCCTTACAGGCAGTATACAAATATGGCATCATTATAATAGAATCTATATTCACAAATCGTTGAAATGTCACTATTTTGTTTCACTGTAGCAAACACCTTATTTTGTAGAGCTCATCAAATTTGAATTAATTTGTTTTGTGTGCTTATGAACGATAGCGACGTAAGCGAACTGATCTCCAGTTCAGGGTTTTAAGGTTCAGAAATGTGTAGTGTTTAACACCCGCTTTTACTACATACGGCACCGCAGACGGTGACACTGATGATACATGAGATGAAGATGGAGCACCGGTAGAATGAGATGGCGGGGAAAAGCGGAGGTCCCGGAGAAAATACGCCGCAGTGCCGTGTTGTCCACCACAAATCTCACTTTGCTGTCACCTTGGATCGAACCGGGGCCGCCTTGGTGAGAGCCAAACGGTCTAACCACTGAGCTACGGCGCGGCCCTTAAGGTTCAGATTATGTGATAATCATTGCATATGTTCTCACACACACGCTGAAATATTAAGCAAATTTCTCTGTCAGCAACTGTATCACTGTACATCTCAGCATCAGTATGATACTTGCTAGGTGGATTCGGTGAGACAAAGACAGATATATCTGCCACATATGTCGCCTGCTAGCCGTGGAACTGGCAAAGCCAAGACAGTAGGATAATCGTATTGGCTCAACCCATGTCCATTCTTATTTTGTAGCTACTCTAATTTTCCATTACTTGCACTTACAATTAAAGGAAACGCGCTATGACATGTAAGTTAAAGCGACAAAAAATAAATCAAATAAAAAAGCATTCTTTTTTATGATGCTACCTGCTCTGCCAGCAACCCCACGTAATACTGAAAGAGGAATATGCTACGAAGTAGGTCTTCTGTGTAGGGAAGTAGGAGCAGTTAAAGTTGTGCGGAGTGCTGTTTGTTTTCTTTAAGTAGGATGAGAGTTATTTACTAAATGTCCCATTTTCTACGTTACCGTAGGTAGTTAAAGTAAAATGCTTGGCAGGACCTAGTCCTGATACGCTATAATTACAGATAAAAAAGTTGCAACAGTAAACTGCGTTAGAATATTGAATAGTGGCATTTATATTCGTATAACGTTTGCAGAGATAACCGAGCTAATCTTGACTCGCAGCCATCCTAACGCATAACCACCAAGTAGACAGAAACATGTATTATATGTGCTGAATCAATTGCATACGCTTCTTCGGAAGATTAGAACTAGCACTACGCTGACACATGGAGTTACAGTACTCAAATTATGAAGACGTATTCTGAGAATTACCCCAATTCAGTTCTGAGCCAGATAAGGAATTAAAGTCAACCCTTTCATCTTCCACTGCATTTAAAGAAGTAAAATTATACAGAATGACGTTTTAGAGTACGCGCTACAGGTACATATGTATGATGGTAACATCATTCAACAAATAAGTAAAACTGATACATTGTCATCATAGCTGTGAAACAAATGCATTATATCAATCACATACGGTAATCATATTGTTGTTGTAAGTATTATTATTGCATTATAAAACAAAACTCTCCGAGGAAGTATTGCTGGCACTACCAGAGCATTCATGTTCCCACCGACACTGTAAACAACCTGTCAGTTAAGAAAGAGTAACCTGAGAAACAGCACCAATCTCAGGTTTTTAGTGTTAAAATATTCATCCACAAATGAATGTAATTTCAGAGAAAGCGAGAAGTGCTTATGAGAGAAAGAGAAGCAGATAATAAGCGCGTGTGTCTATTTCTCTGTCAAGAATCGAATAAGGATATTCCCTAAATCCAAACTAACAGCTGATTTTCATGTCTCAGAAACAAGTCTAGTGATTTTAATCGGAACGTCCAGGTGTGAGGTATGGACTGGACATTATAAATACACCCACGCTCTACATTTTGGATCCTTCAAGTTCTCCTTAATCCTTCACAACATCGTAAAGTTGGTAATATATATATATATATATATATATATATATATATATATATATATATATATATATATATGAATAAAAGCTTACTATCATTAAGGTATGGTAATTTAAGGTAAGGTAACCGGACGGGGACTTTCGCACCAAGTTCATGCGCCTTTTGTACCTGGGGTTAGGGTTACAGCAGGAGGAATGGATGATGGGTAGGAGTCAGAGCGCGGCTACATAACAAAGAGTAGGGCCGATACCTTTTACAGATTGAATCTCCCCGATGGTGTCTAGCTCAACTGACAGCTTCGTCCACATGAGACAGTCATGTCCTCCAGAGGCTTGAAGCCAAACACCGCACCCCTGGGTCACGAAGCTTTACAGAGCACAATTTCCAACCATACGCGCCTGAAGCACATGTCGACCCTGAAAGGGACAAATGGATAAAGGGCGAAGTGATATAAGAATGTAGGTGAAATGAAGAGAAAGAGAGATAGAGAGAGAGGAAATTCGGGGGATATAACGAATCGTCCTAGTACTCACCTTGCGACTCGAGGAAACACCGAAAAGGTCAGGAAGATGACTCCCGGCTAGGGGAGTCAAACTCACGACTTCCAAGTTCGAGTACAGCTGCTACCGCCGGATCCATCCCACTCGTTACTATCATTAAAATACTGGATTATTTCAGATTAAGTTTTTATGGCACTTCAAACTTGCAGCAGTGTTCCAAGAGTGTGCTATCAATATCTTTCCGTTTTTCCTTTTTCAGGGTGATCAAGTTTCATTACAGAATGTTTAAACAGGTTCCTGTTTTTCCAACCTACTGTGTTTAGTAATCCTTTATTGCTTAATGTGAGTAAGTGTAAGGCTTTTTAATTATCAGAGAAATATCTATTCATTTCATTTTACAATTGCAATAAAATATTGGCGCTTAAACAGATAAACAATATCACTTACAGCACTTCCAGTTCACATGTAGCAAACCTTTTTTTAAATATTTTTGCGAGCGGTAGGTATTTTGTATAAATAAGTATTGCGACTCTGTGAGTTCGTACAATTAAAAGTACAGTTTGCAGAAATTCAGAATGCTCTTTATTTACCTAGAAAGACAGTTTGTACACCCTTGGCAGCAGAACAGAATTACGTAACATACATAAATACAACCTTCAAGGTCGTCGACCACAGAGTTCACTTTCAAAGCACCGCTACAAGCACACGATTATCAAGTTCATTTACGACTGTCCAACAACTAACCTCAGCTTCCTTTTCATACCTCTACTCATTGTTCTATAAATTAATCGAATGTTCTGTAACAAACAAGACGACACGAGAAAGACGAACCGTCCAGTTATCTATCTTTATCTGTTTCGGCAAGCTTTTTATCTCCGCGCTGCGCTTGTGTGCGCCGGCCGCGCCTGTCGCAACAATGGGTTCGCGACAGTATGTTTGAGTTTAGAGCTCAGATGGTGATTGGCAGCATGTTGCTGCTTCATTTTCAGAAATTCATAATATGTAATGGCAAAGGTTTCCATTGCCGAAATCTGTATAAATAGATTCATAAACCTAATAGAAAACAAAATTTGTCTACCTACGGAGAAATAGCGCACAGCGGTTGTTTTATTTTCAGAATTGCTAGTTTATACACTCCCCTAAAATCAGGTTATCTTCTCAAGAATCTTCGAAGAAAATGATGGCTGTTGATATCACAGCGGAATTTCCCCCCTAGGAAAAACATAGTAGACTTCCTTAGGGCTGAAACAGTATACAAACATACGCAACTCGAGCGATGAATGGGAATTTGTATGCTTGCTCAAATTTCACATTCTAAATGTATAAAGCTTTTATTCTTAATTTTCTTTGCCAACAGTTAATATTGACAGCCAAAATACATGTGGGTATGGGTAATATTGCACTGTGTTCCAACTTTATCACGGCAATGACATGACAACCTCTAATCCCTGGTGGCGACACAGTGTGATGAGGATCCCATACTTCGGTCATCAAGGGCGTGACCTACTTAACCTCAGATGAGCGGTTTATTCCCTACGTGTGCGACTTTATAGCATCCGAAACTGCAGAAAGTGACCGGCTCCACGAACAAGCTAGTAAAAGCACACTAAGTGCAAAATAAAGAATCAGACCGTTAGCTGCACAAGATTTGCTCTATGGGAGATCCCTGAGGTCCATCCTCTCTGTATTCTCTCTCACAATTTAAGATATTAAAATAGACTTATTTTTATTTCACTTTCCAGTAACTGTAAAAGCTGGAAATGAATTCCGGAAAGGATATATTTATCCTTCTGGGATTTACTGTTCACAAGCCCACAAAGGATATCTAGCTAGCACAATGTGTCACATTTGAAGGAAGTGTTTATTTCACTTTATTCTGATTTCATAGGGGTACTTTATGCGAAAAAGTTTTAAATTTTATAATGCTTAAAGAGGGCACTAATTTGGCATTTCTACATTCTTTCTGTGGTCTTATAAGTTAGAACTTCTTTAATTAGATATTTATCATGACATTTCACTCGTATTGCTGAAAACTTAAAAATATTAGTTAAAAACGTTGGTGTACCTGCCATTGTGTATTCCGTATTTTGTGCCATTTAACAGGAAAAGAAAGCAATATCCTTTACGCTTTGGAGTACAGGGTACATTTTAGCTAATCTTTAGTGAAGCCTTCCTCTACATATTGGTTCTACTTCTAATTATGGTACCTTCTGCATGTAAAAGAAATGTAATTTTTAGTTTCTAAATATGTATATGTACCCGCAAGGTTCTTCTTTCTTTCTGTCTGTCTGTCTGTCTGTCTCCCTACCTTTCTTTCTTTCTTCCTTCCTTTTTTCCTTCCTTTCTTTCTTCATTTTACCTTGAACACTGTTTTCTCAGTATGCAATTTTCTCATATAAGCGACTTGTCTTCCCAAAAATCATTGAAGATAACCAAATGAAACTTTGATATGATAAAAACTAAACCTTTGTTTTGTTACAGAATTGCTGTAAAGCTAATAAGTTAGTTGGTCACGTCTTATAAATAAATTGCTAATAAATTTTAATAATTTTTGCAATTAAGAAAATAATTCAATAAAACATAGTATTATATAAAAGTAGAACAGGTCATACCCTCTGTAAAAGTGTCAGTATCATATGCCAAATACTTTTGATATATTAGATGATGAAGTTAATAAATTTAATATTGACTAAATAAGGATTTTGATCTACCCTTAATATTCCTACGCAATCATCACAGTTGCCACTCTTGCGCACAAGCAGATGGTAACATAAATCAGGCTTTTTTTGAAACAAAAATTAGACCCCTAGGAAAAACCGATATGGTCATTGAAGAAAAATAAAAAAAGTTATAAGCCAGTTTTTAACATACGCCTACAGCATTCCGACCTGAGTTAGGTACCTCCTCTTAAGGCGGGGACTATGAATTCCTACAAAGTCGAGCTTAGTAAAATTTAGATATGCGAATTCCTAAAAAGTGATCTGTTAATTCCTACAAATCTTGAAATTAAGTGAATTCCTACAAAGTCGCGGCTAGTATAATTAAAATAATTTCAAAATTTGAAGAAAATATTTTCCCTCCCACTTTGTATAGACTCGGGATTGTGCAACCATGAAATTGGTTGGTGTGATTAAAAATGTTTCCTTGGTCCCTGATCAAAATAATAAAATTAAAAAAAAAAGATAATCACTTGCTGATATTTTGCCTCTTTCTTCAACACCGCCTTTTTTCAAAATGGAGAAAGCTCAACAACTTCAGCGGACGCAGCAACATGTGCACTCGTTCTTCAATGATATGTGATGTTTAAAACCTGTACAACCATTCACCACGAGTAAAGACTTACTTGTCTCACTCTGCATACTATAAACTTTGTGGTAATATAAGCGTGTAAGCCCGGGCAGGCTGTTGACTGTGAGTCGGGATGAGTACTAATTGCGTGTTACCAGATAAATAAGTTTACCAATGAACAAATTTGTAGGAATTAACATATTTTAAATTTTCAAACATTTTCATCTGCTACAGATTCGTAGGAATTCACAGCGACCTCTCTTAAGGTACTCCAAGGTTCCTAATGCTGAGTGAGGAAGGGTGGTTCTGACAGAGTTTGAACCACGATCTTTTCGGTTTGTGACTTAATGACCTTGGTGAGTGTGAGAATGAAACAAGTCTTCTATTTTCTTGGCAAGTGAAGCAAGTTCGCTGTTGGCTTTTACACTTGTCATTTTATTTTTTATTTCATTCTTGGAACAAACATCGTGCTTTAGGACCCGCAACTACTCAAACTCACTGTCAAAA
Organism: Mantis religiosa; assembly: GCA_030765055.1. NCBI lineage: Eukaryota > Metazoa > Arthropoda > Insecta > Mantodea > Mantidae > Mantis > Mantis religiosa. Next base: position 192,929,892 of record CM060950.1, read on the forward strand.
AGTAGGTATATCTGAAAGACATATGGATACCTAGATCATGAATTTCTTTCAGAGAATGCTGAGATTTATAGCTGTACTTTGCATAAAGAAAATTAAATCCTGCTGGTATTTTTGGTCTTGATCACAAATGAGGTCACAAACTGGTTTGGCTATAATAGATGGTCGGAGCATGGGCACTACTATCTGTACCTTTGCTTCCTGATAAAGAATAGGTAAAACATAAATGATTCTAAATTAGGAACATAAAACTGAAATTAATAATTATAAAAAGTTAATATTAATTTTACTTTAAACGTAACATTAATAACATGTAACTAGACGCAGAACGGAAGCTAAACAGTCTCATTTGTAGTATTATAATGGCTCTTGCTTAATCTTATGCATTTTACGTACTACTCTATAAAGTCTACAGAAGTTATGTTTCTGCGTAGTACATGTTCATCGTGATAACCATTGTAAGAAATGGTTTCTTGAATAGTTGAACTGAACGTATGCTGGCTTTGAAATTCTACTCTTTGCACTTCATGAAAAACAAAGGAATCGTGACCTAACATTTAATTGCGTATGTTGAAGATTGGAAAAGTCATACTAATAGTAGCAATTTTGTGTAAAATGAGTTAATGTCAAAGAAGCTTATATATAAATTGTGTTTATAAGGAAATCAACGGTTCATATACAAAATATTTTCCTGTCCCCTATGGCTTACCCTTTAAACAAAGTTGTATAGAATGCATTTAGAAAGAAGAGGATCTCCATATCCATTCTAGTAGTAATGCAAATGGAATAAACGTATGATACATTAGTTAAATTTATTATAAACTTTTGAGAAATAAAAGATTTAATCATACATGTAAAGTATCTTATAAAATTTAATTAATATCCTGATGATGGGAGCGATGCACGTTCCCGAAACATCAATTTCTAATCATCTTTTCACCTGGCTTGCTGCCCGAGAAGAAATTGAGCTTACATGTAAAGTATGTTTTGTTGTGGGGTTTCTTTTTTAAAATCATTCAATATCATTCACATATGAGTGGAATAGAAACTTTATCTGTGATGTTCGCTACAGTAATAGGTATTAACAAAAAGGGAACAAACAAACTTTAAAATATAAGACACGTATTCAACATGGAGATTAAATTATGATGAAATACGAGCATGTTAAAATTGTTAAAATATGTTCATGCTAAATTGTAATGAACTGTAAAAGTATTTTCATACGCTACAATTTGTGATGCAAATAAGTAATTGAATCTTTCTCAGACCTATAGTGGTCAGCATTTCTGCAGGATACGTGGTTGCAAGATTGTCATTTCTTAAATAAGCATTTAAATGTATCTCCTTGCATTGCAAAGCTTTTCACTCCCATCGTGCTCTTGCGTTGCCATATAGATCAAGAGGACACGTGTGCATGCATATTTGACGATTGCTGTTATCCTCTGCGCTAATTATACTAATGTGATTAGGCATAACAAATATTTCCAGTAAGAGTTCAATGATTGCAGGCGCTTTGTTCAATATTTGTCTGCTATGTTTGTTTTCTTTTTGTTCTATACTACAAAGCACTTTGTCAGAAAAATTGATACAGAGAGTACGGTGTCCGCATATGGATGGATGTTAATGAAGTGTATAACGTGATTTTGTCATGTACATGTTCCGAGTCTTTGCGCATTTCCATTCTTTAATCGCCTCGTTTGCCACTCCATACAGTCCTAGTAAGAGCTATATTTTTACGTTGCTAAAAACGTACCTACGTACAACTCGACCCTCAAAATTTTTGGACATAATCTGATATTATTTTGCTATAGTATTTTGGAGAGTGCTAAAATGGACTGAACATACCGATATGATTTAACCGAATCGGAAGTAGGTTTGTAAAGTTATACACATCCTCAGCGTCATTTGCGGGGAATAGCAACACTCAAATACCAGATCGTTTAAGATTTCTGTAGACACCAGGACCGTTTCGGATGTTTCCTACATTGAGCTGATGTTAACATTTTCAAAACACAATAATTATTCTGCATGCCATCTTCTAACGTCTAACGCACGTATAGTCCACTTTATAGTTAACTAGACTAAGGTGATCACAGCAGTAAAACGGAACCAGCTCCTATCACATGATTTCCTTCACATAGGGAAGATATTCCGATGTCTTTGATTGGCTAAAGTTAGATATAAATCGATTCCTGCTGAATGGAATCTATCTCTCTCTAGTCAATGAAGCATGCGGTCGCAAGACTAGGAATAAATGCTGTGATATGAGCTGACTTCACTTTATGTTATATACACCTTAATTTGTAATGAAGGTCTAATAAGGTGGACTATAAAATATTTCCTGGAGTGACAATGCTCAGAAATTAATGGAACTATTTTCATAATTCTCTTCTGTCCAATCTCAGGAGAGATGACGAAAGAGTGTTGATGGATCTGAGATCAACTTCCTGGTTTGTCTTTGCACAGGATACATCAGCCACCTGAGTTGGGATACGTGTGGTGACTCCAACTGGGGTTCAGGACCAACAAAAAGTAGCCCAATACCCGTTTTAGAAGGCTTTTCAACTTTTTCATAAGATGCCGTGCTACCCTAGCAACCATCGCATTTCGAACCTATTAGAGATGGCAGAGTAATTAAGTTCAGGCATTCCTCTATAAGTTTCTTTCTTAATTTTACTCAGTTCAATAGGGGTTGTTTCTAAAGCAGTTTAACTGTGAAGACAAAATTTCGTTTTTCGTGGTAATCTTTCGTATATCTTCTGAAAGTACTGCTCAGATAACAATGTTTATTTTATTATACATTACATTTTGAACTTCTTGTTAGCACTTTATCCTTGACAATATAAGTTATTTATGCAAAATTAAACATTACTTTACAATTTGGAGCACAGATTTATATAGAAAGAATTTATTGACTACTTCAATAAGTAATGTGATGATAACTTTAATTTTTATGAACTTATCGTATGGCAGTTAATGCGTGGTTTATACATTCTACCGGGAATCATGTTTATAACATGGAAACAGAATAAAATTCCCCAATTTACGTCAAAACGACACAAGAGTTCTTCAGAGATAGAAAATACTTAAATATTCCTTCTGTAACCTAGTTTCCTTCACCATCCATAATACAGTTATTCTATTCTCTTGCTGCGAGGATTTCCCACCATACAGAAAGTAATTTAATTTTGTTGCATTAAATATGCAGCATTCTCTTTTCTAATCCTCATGCTAAACATTCCAACCTCCCAGGGGAAATTTATTTGCGTAGATATCTGTAGGGACATTTTTGACATTGCGGTCGGTTGTCCTGGCCTTCTTAAGTGCGCTCCTGGGGAAAATTCTGACCCTGTGGGAATACGCAGAAGGCGTTGAGGAAACGTAGAGCTCGCCGCAATATTCTGAAACATCACCCACCAGAGGAATTTTAGCGTGCGCTACGAAGCGGTTTATTTACTCTTGTTGACATTTTATAATTTTCTATAATAATGGCATTCCCTAGACTTGCAGTACAGAGGACAAAGTTCAAAACCGCATGAAAATATATCCCTTTAACATACATACAGTGAGCCGTTGTCCGAGTCTTATTTATGCAAATTTTTTCTCATCAAAGCAAACGTTTGTATAAATACTTAATACTCCAATCGTAAGAGAGGAATTTTGGCACCTGTAAAACTAAAATATCAATAGAATGAAACCCAAAACACGCACACACATTTGAATGTCATTATATTGTAAAAATTTTCAACAGTGTCATTCTTGAGGGAGTGTGCAAATTAAACACACATTATGTCCCAAAGAACTGAAGTTCATTGTTCAGAATACTTGGACGAGATTCCATGAATTGCGCTAGGACAATATCAAAAACATTAATAGACCGAAGTACAAATTTATTGCAATATGTTTGGTAAAGGAAGATCATGACTGGAGACAGGCAAAATCAGAACCTTTGTACTCAAAACCATGCTTAGGTAATTATGGGGGTAACCATTTTTACGATTTGGAGTACATGTAATTCAGTACACATTACAAAAGATCACATTACACAATAATTAGTTTAAATGTTAATATTTTATGAAAATACTCATATTGTTTCGTATTTTGTAAGATTCTAAGTGTTTCTATTTTGAAGTAATTTCTGTTATCAGTGAACTAAACTTTACAGATAATATATTCGGAAATTTCTATCTGAAACACTTTCAGAAAACTCAAGCTACTCTTTCCAGAAAACACTTCGAATCAAAACACTTCGAAAACGATCGCGTGACCGCTTCCAACAAGTCAGATACAGTAAGAAACCTTAGCATTTGTTGTACAATGTCACCCACTTAAATACCATTTCTGACAGAATTTTCATTTTCGCGAATAATTGTTTTAGTGGTATCTTGTATTTAGTATTAAGCAAGGGAAGTGCAAGTAAACTTTGTAAATCATATTCTGATGAAGCGTTTCACACTGATTAAAATATTTAAATTTCACATAGTTTATTGAATTTAATTGTATGTTTTATAATTAAATATGCACTAAGTAGGTACAAACTTCTAAAAAAAAACTATTTTCTAAACCAATGGAGTGGATCTTTTCCAAACTCTAAAATGTTTATGTTTTAACAGATATGACCTTCGTGTCTCACTCTTGTATGAAATATTCTGAAATCTCTTATAACACTTAACCTAATTCCTAATAAAAACTACCTTTATTTTCAATATTAAAATCCACTCCTGAAGAATTTGTACTTAAACTATGCTGTGACTTGCAAATGGGATGATTTCTGTCAGTGAGCGCAACCAACTATGCGGTTGGCCAGGCCAACAACCAATCGGAGTCCTGCGGTGTAGTCATATTGCATTCCCCATAAATTTGGTGTGTTGCTTGCCAAGTGAATCCGTCTGTAATAAAAACTATTAGCGCTAAGACGAAAATTCAAATTGTGTAAGGAGGGAGTAGGAAATCATCTTTCTAACGCAACACCAAGGTGGCCCTGGTTCGATCCCAAGCGACCGCAAAGTGAGATTTGTGGTGGAAAATACGACTCTGGGATGGGTTTTTCTCCGGAACCTCCGGTTTCCCCCACCATCTCATTCATCACTTTTTTAATTTTACGTTCTCCAACGTTAAGTCATATCTGACCATGAATGGGTGAAATGGTGCTCAAATGATTCCAGGGTCCATGGAGCTTATAGTTACTCGATATTCGTCTTGAAGGATAAGGAAAAAACCAGGAAAAAACCTTATCCAGATAACTCACCCTGACCGAGATTCGAACTCGGGACCTCTTGAACGTGAGGCGGACACGCTACCATCATTCACCATCACCTCATGTATCATCAGTGCCCTATGTGGTAAAATTGGGCGTTAAACACTACACATTTCATTTCATTTCTTTTTTATCACAACCGTAGAAACTACATATTTTTAGCTCAAATAGTCTTCCAGGTCATGGTTTATGTACTCCTTCTCAGACATTTCGTCTAACCCTGTGGTAAACATCTTCACCAATCACTGCAAGTCATCCCTCCCACCGCTGGTATAAATATGGTCGCCCAGCGAGCTACAGTCGCCTTTGGAACTGCCTTGAGAACACTTCGATCTCGCTACTGCCACTGAAGATGTCTACCGCAGGCATGGACGAAATGTCAGGGAAGGAGGAGCCTAGACCCGGCAATTTGTTTCACTTTATTAAATATTTTTCACGCCATTCGCATTTTATCTAACGCGAGTTATATTAATGGAGCAACACAAAGAGAAAAACGTGTTAGCTAATCATGTGTTAAGTTGATCACGTAAAGATAGGTATTAAGCAACAGTAAATATCAATCAGTACTAGAAATATTCCCGTTACCACATGTAGATTAGGATTAGTTAGACAGAACTAAGTTCCAAGAAGGAACTTCAGTCTTGGAACACATAACACGCACATAAGGCGTAGTACATCCTCTGTGCTTCCCGTGAGAGGAACAGGACTTGAAGGGTGACCAGATCCATACGAATCTGGTATGACACCAATTCTAAGGCCGACGATCCTGTCTTACCCATCTTTAACCTGAAGATATCAGAATGAAAGTAGTCATTCCAAAGAAGGGATCCAGCCAATGGCTAGGGAGAAATCCTTCCATAGGCCAAATTTCACCATCTCATCGCGACGCACCAATCACTGTCGCTTGGTCCTCTGATCCTAAAACATATGAAATAAAACATATTAAAGGAAGTGGTAGTGACAGTAAATTATTAAGAAAATCGGGGAGGAAGAAGAACCAACCTAGCATTCGCCTACAGATCTAGGGAAACCACGAACAAGTCCATAGCCAGAGTGACCGGTTTGATGGAAATTGAATCCGGGACCTCTCGAATGTGAGCCTCGAACGTTTCGCGCAGGCATTTTTCTAGAGAACATTTGCATGTTCTTTGAATGTAAACAGCAACAAGATAAGGGTCAGTTTGGAAAAAACGAGTTAGATGAGTATGGGAAGAAAAACATAACATGATATAGGGAACATGGAAGAAGGTTCGCTGTAGATTTGAAGATATGAACCGAGAGACATTTTCGGCTCAGGTGGAGGGGAAAACGTCATTTTTTATAAATGGATTAAATAGATGCATGTATAGAACAGTATTTAGACAAATGTAACAGAGAAGACAGAGAATCTATTGCTACCGTCTAGGAGTATGGAAACTGAGAGGGGTTACGTGGGTGTAAACTCATAAATCTACGATTTGCGGGCGACATAATTCTGTTTGCTAAATCAGCCTCGGAACTAGTTAAAATGTTCATAGAACTGAACCAGGAAACTAGACAAGTAGGACTGACTATGAATCCGGCAAAAAGAAAGCTTGTGGCTAATTCAACTGATATCCGAATTTTGTTAGTAAGAGAACTCATCGAATACACAAGTGAATACGCCTATTTTGGTCAAACGGTAGCAGTAAACAGAAAAGATAAGGACGAAGTAAGAATAAGCCGAGGAAATCTCTGCTCACTTAACTTCATTTTCAGAGACTCAGAAGATATTAACAAAAAATGAAATAACAGCTTTTAGATTGCTGCATATTTCGCGTCATATATGGAGGACAAACATAGTGTCTGACTAACAGAAATGTAAGTATATCCTTAAGGAAATTGAAGTGAGACTACAATAAAAAACAAACAACAAAGAATTGGGATTGCAGAATAGGAAACCGAAAAATAGAACCTCCCAAAAAGCAGAGTGACCTCGAGATTAGAAAAGACAAGAACGGCAGAGTTAAGTGTAAATGTAAACAATTAGGAAGTGAAAAAACAATAAAAGAAAAACGTGAAGCACAATGAAAAGTGTAAATAGTGTCCTAACGTGAACAGCCAACAGAAGCAAAATTAGAATTGGATTTATACTGTCATTGGTACAAAATAGGAAGAATATAGGTTATTGGTACAAAATAGGAATGGGTACGTTTCCTGAAGTTTACAAGACTACCTCTAGGATGATAAATTACATAAATATAACAAGCAATATTAATGTATATTTAGTGCTACATTTGAGTATATAGTAGGCCGCAAGTTAGATAGTATGTGTTTAGACAGTATATACTGGCTTACAGTTTAAAGTGCAGAGTGCTAGGCTGTTGGTGTGGCCAGTGGTAAATAAGATATGTGCTATAGAAGCTAGTATAAAGAAGGCACAAGTTTTCTTTAAGTTTATAATACTATGAGGATGGCATGTTAGTATGAAATATGTACAAATTCTCTTATGGCCTGCCTCTCCATTTGAGAACAAGGGAGGTCATAGTAAGACACCCCTGTTAAGTAGCAAGGATTACAAGGATCAGGCGGACTTCATTGATCCCAGCATTTATCCGCAGCTGTATGTTGATAATACTCAACAAGAGTTTTCTGCCAAACTGTCCAACAATGAAGGGGGTAAATAAACAAGTCTCCTGCAAGATTGTTGTTCACCGTTATAAAATATGCAATTTGTAATCTGTTTAATAAGAGAGGTACACAAATTCTTTGTTTTCCTAGCTTGTAATCGTCATTGAGTTTAACTCACAAAGTACTAAATATTCATCCACCTAAATTATGTTTCTGGATTAGGCTTTGCAATGGGATGGACTCAGCTCTAGGTGTTTGAGGGTCGCATGCCAGAGATGTCATTTCTGACCGAGGCAGATAAGTATTTAACCACTTTCATTGCACTATCATAGTCATATAAAGCTATGTAAGTAAGCCTACATTACTCACAATAGCAAGTACACACATGGGGGGAAAACTGTGATTATAGTTACTTTACCAACAGGAAACGTGTTTGTTCCTCAAGTAAAGAGGATACAATTCACTTGCCGTAGCCGTTCTAAACAGAATACTTACGTTTGTTCATTTATTACTTGTGAGATTAATTTACCATCTTCATCTACACCAGTTAATGTACATACGGGCATCTTCGCATGCTAGCGCAAGTGGAAGTGATAAGGGCATCGGCACGGAAAGTTGAAGATCTGTGCTTCGAGTCTGGGCATTTTTCAGGTATCCAATATGGTTTCTTCTGTGTAAACATAATATGTGATCATTCCCGTAACGTTGCTGACTGAGGTGCGCAGTGACCATTACAGGTGCCAGAAAAGGGATTTTTTCTTTCTGTAAACGCGGTACACCCAGCCTTATTGGAAAACCAATTCAGAAGTTAATTTATACATAGCAATCTCACAAACCAACCATTGTGGCCGGGTGGGGGGAGGTGGCATGCTGACAATTTGCCATCTCCACTACTTCACTTTGGCCGTAATGACCCATGTGGGCATGGCCAAGTGATATCACGAGCGTATAATAACAGCTTAAAACGAAAAACAAAAGTATATGCAAATTTGGTTGATTTACATAGGAATATGAACATCTAAATGCGTAACTTCAATGGCTTACTGTAAATTACATTTATATAAAAAAGACTAACCTTTGGTGTTTATTGCAAAGAACATATGTCAGATATGAGCCGCCTCATGAACCAGGTGGCGTCCCCATAAATTCCAATTAGGGTTTAAAAGTGATGTCTTTACTGGCTTTCTAAACGCAAGGAACCAAGTATTCTAAGAAACAAAGTTGTAACAAAACATGCACAGCAGATAACTTTCAAATATAGATAGTATTATATATATGTATATATATATATATAATTTTACGTCCTCCAAACTTAAGTCATATCGGACGATGAATGAATGGGTGAAATGATGCTCAAATGTGTCCGGGTCCCATGGAGTTTAGAGCTACCCAACATTCGTATTTTAGGATAAGGGAAAACCCCGGAAAAAACCTTATCCAGGTAGCTCACCCTAACCGAGATTCGAACTCTGGACCTCTTGAACGTGAGGCACACATGCTACCGTGTACACTACCGAGGCGGTCAATATTATAATTAAAATAATTTTAAAAAAACGATATTCGCCGGAATTTGGTCAGGGAAGGATCTCATAAAAGTATGATATACACTAATAAGACGAATGTAAACATTATTTTCAATATAAACGTTTTGTTTAATGCATCGTCTTATTAATATATCTATTTGTTAAATCGTGTAAAGCAAATTAATTGGAAAAAATATATAGAAGCTTTATAACGACGTATTTATGACATGTTTTTCGCCAAACGCCACATAATCTTTTATCTAGGCGTAAGTGTGGACATGGGCCTAATATAAGCTGCAATAGCACAAAGATCACATTCTCAAGCACACAAAGAGGAATATATCCTCTCGATATTTTGTAATCACAGTTGCACCGTATCTTTAGTCATGCCTAAATCCAAATCAAATTGTATCATCGTGTTAGCTTAATTGTAACGTTATATAAACAAGCATCTCTCTATTCTCTCCTATTTTAAATACTGCTAAAATAGGATAGTGTATATCTTGTAGCGACCACTATATTTACACAGTCATTATTTAAAAAATGTGTTAATTCAAATATATTAAAAAGTTTAACATATATTTACAATAAACTGATTAAATTGCAGTATTTTGATAATTTAAATAACGATGTAAATTATAATTATTAGCTTTATCTGTTGCTGCCTGAAGATCTGCAGGAATTAGGTTGCTGATCCTAGTAATGATGCTGGCTTAGAGCTTTGCATAGAGATATTTGGGGATGATAAGTGAGAGTTCACTTCATACATACAATTTGCTATTGTGATTATTTTCAGGATGCCCGCGTCGTGGCCGAGCGGTTAGACCGCTCGACTCTTTCCGAGGTAGCCCGGGTTCGATCCCAGGTAACCAAATTGCGATTTGTAGTAGACCACACAGTGCTATGTCGGGTTTTCTCCGGGATCTGCGGCTTCCCCCGCTATCGTTCGACCAATTGCTTCATTATCATCTTTCCTGCCAATCATTACGCCCTCATTCTGACACATATTTCTCTCACACTCATACCAGGCATCGGGCTGATTACCCATCCGAAGATTTCTATCGGATTCAGTGTTTCGGTTCCTCAGACCCGATCTTAAGGGAGAGAGGGACAAGAATATCCTAACACCACGATAAGTGGTATACTAGAGAAAGTTAAAGAAGAAAATTATTTTCAGACCAGTTTGATTTTCAGTGTCGTAGCAGCTTTTTCTAAATATAGAGTATAATATCTTCATGTGGAACAGGGGTAGGAGGGTAAATTGGTGGTTGCTTTGTTGCTTCCTGTACTACGTCATCTGTTTTCTTTTTCTTTTAAGTAGCCTGTAATCCTTGATGAGAATACGTGTGCGCCTTCAAGAAGAGCTTTATTCTATATATTTTATATTTCTCGTGAAAAAATTTTATTGAGTGAGAGATTTTGAGGAGATAATAAAGCATTGTTAGAATCTAAATACAAGTACTGCATATTTTTCCTTAGTTTTAAAAGTTTCCAAGGTTTTTTAATTGAAAATTGTTCACTGGAGAAGATGGTGCAAGCATGTGGAATTTATATAACACTGTATTTTCTGAATATGCAACAGCGGAACTAATTCACCTTCATTAGTTGCATTTATTTCAATAACAAGTTTTGGTAATCAGATCATCAGATCTTAATTTTTGATGTAAAGAGCCACTTCCAAATTTATTTCTGGGATTTTAGGTTTCCTCTTTGACATTTCTTATTAATAGACTTTTGGACATGATTAGGTGAGTTTCTGTTATATCGGTACGTTGTTTACAAGCAAGCGGAGAGGAGAGAGGCAGCAGTTTCCTGTGCTATTGAAGTTGTGATTGGTTGGCGATGGAATGTCGCAGTGGAATCCTGTCAAAATGCAGCCAAACAGTAACCATGTCTGGAGTCTAGATAAAAATTTAACATATGAATTGATAAGTCTAGTTCTTTAAGATATGATTTTCACCGAATGAAATGGAGATATTCGCAAATTATTTGCAGGATATTTGTTTCAGGCACAAACTATCAGGACTTTTGTTTGCATTTATAGATTGAATCGATCTGAGCAGATACGTAAGAGTTAGTTTAAAAATAATTTGTAAGTAAAATTATAAGACAAAATAAAAAGAATAATATCACAAGAATTACACACTACTGAATCAAGAAACTCAACTAAAGTTAGCGGTCTTCCAGGCCCGATATAGAGTAGGGCGCTGAGAACCGCAGCAGTTGAAGAATGCCCATAAATATCAGAAGAAGAAGAAGAAGAAGAAGAAGAAGAAGAAGAAGAAGAAGAAGAAGAAGAAGAAGAAGAAGAAGAAGAAGAAGAAGAAGAAGAAGAAGAAGAAGAAGAAGAAGAAGAAGAAGAAGAAGAAGAAGAAGAAGAAGAAGAAGAAGAAGAAGAAGAAGAAGAAGAAGAAGAAGAAGAAGAAGAAGAAGAAGAAGAAGAAGAAGAAGAAGAAGAAGAAGAAGAAGAAGAAGAAGAAGAAGAAGAAGAAGAAGAAGAAGAAGAAGAAGAAGAAGAAGAAGAAGAAGAAGAAGAAGAAGAAGAAGAAGAAGAAGAAGAAGAAGAAGAAGAAGAAGAAGAAGAAGAAGAAGAAGAAGAAGAAGAAGAAGAAGAAGAAGAAGAAGAAGAAGAAGAAGAAGAAGAAGAAGAAGAAGAAGAAGAAGAAGAAGAAGAAGAAGAAGAAGAAGAAGAAGAAGAAGAAGAAGAAGAAGAAGAAGAAGAAGAAGAAGAAGAAGAAGAAGAAGAAGAAGAAGAAGAAGAAGAAGAAGAAGAAGAAGAAGAAGAAGAAGAAGAAGAAGAAGAAGAGAAGGAAACGGAATGAAAGGAAAATGATGGAAGTGAAATCGTATTAAATGAAAAACCACCCCAGCATTCGCTTAGTGACTACAAAAACCCAAGGTCAGAGAGAGCGGTACACGGGTAACGAATCTAAAATCTTCGGAATGCCACTCTCTAGAGTTAACGCAGGGCCATTTCGTTCTGTTACTGTTTAGCTTAGAAACAGATATAAAGTTTGGAAGGATTCTTTCTTATTTTCACACATAAATTTGCTACAAGTTACATCCTGTATGATGTGCCGCTCTAACAGGAAGGATAAAACTATAGCAATAAATATGTGCGGAAATCTGCGAGATAGCAATTCCTCCGTAAACTTCAACGTGCCCATTATTACGTATCTTTTCCTGTAGCGTTTCCGTGTATTGGAAAACTCTGATACCAGCAGAGATCATAGTAGACCACAGTGCGCATATGACAAAAGCAGAGCCATCATGTAAGTTTTTTCTCCATTTATTCTAACCGTTGCATTGAAAACGTACACAGGCCTTCACAATGATTGCTGCCCATCGGTGAATAGGGCAATAATGTCCAGAATTCATAAATATAAATGTTAGTGAAATTCAACACTAAAAATGCTCTAATTTAGCACTATATATCCTTTATACCTCTATGTATGAACTTTGAAACCATATAGTAACAACAATATGCTGTTAATCTGTAAGCCTAGCTTTCTTATATAATTGTAGCGAAATCCAATGTTCCGCCTACATTCAAGAGATGGCCTTAGGAATCTTCGAGCATAAAGACACAAAGGGTAGCCCGTATATTTACTAAACGTTTTAAATAGCATAAAGTCACAAACCATATTATTTTAGGTTTATAACTCTTAAACTCTCTTCTTTTGGGTGAAGTACACCCTCATTTTCTAACTGTCCTATATGATTTACTTTTCGTTATACGTCAGTGAAATTGATATACCCGCTTAAAAATAAAGAGATTAATTTTTGCTAACATGCTTGCTATACGGGCACTATTTATATTTTGATCCTAATAATTAAAACTAAGTAACTGCTGATTGTAAACTGCTTTATTGTTTTTCAAAATATTCTCCTTTATGATCAATACACTTTTGCATCCGTTTGAACCATTTGTCAAAGCACTTATTCCAGTCTTCTTTCGATACCTCCATACATGGTTTTTGAAGGCATCAAAGCCCGCCTCGGTAGCGTAGATGGTAGCATGTCTGCCTTACGTTCAAGAGGTCCCGAGTTCGAATCTCGGTCAGGGTGAGTTGCCTGGATAAGGTTTTTCCCGGGTTTTCCTTTATCCTGAAAGACGAATGTCGGGTAACTCTAAGCTCCATGGACCCTGGACACAGTTGAGCATCATTTCACCCATTTCATTCAACGTCCGATATGACTAAATGTTGGAGGACGTAAATTACCCACAGAGGGCATCAAGGATTTCTTCTGTTGATGAATATCGTTGTCCATGTGAATTATTCTTGATGTTCGGGAACGAAAAGAAGTCATTGGGTGCCAAATTAGGACTGTATGGTGCATGACCCATCAGTTCAATTTTTTGAGTTTACAATTAACTCTGTTGTTAGACGAGATGTGTGAGCGCCCGCATTGTCTTGATGAAGAACGATCCCATGCTTCTTGTAGGTTTTCCTTGCTTCACCGAAGACTTCCGGTAAACAGATTATTGTGTACCATTCAGCACTGACAGTTTTAGGTTACTCTAAAAACACTGTTGCCAAATGGACTGTTTTCCTGAAAAAGCAGGCGACCATTTGCTTCGAACTCTTCGAGTGCGAACAACTTGTGTTAAATTTGCTTCATCTTGAAACACCCATAGATCCATGATTCGTCACCTGTACCGCCATTGTATTTCTGGGGCAATTTTGTACACCAATCGACACCTTCTTGAGATTGCGTCAAATTTTGTGGGATCCAACGAGAGCAAACCTTTTACACGGCTAAATAATCATGCAATATTTTATATTTGTGGTTGGACCTAATGCCTAGGGTTACCTCAATCTCATAATGTGTCGATGACGATATTGCATTATTACTTTCTGCACAGCATTCGTGTTTCTTGGCACAAAAACAGATTTTGAGCGACCTTCATGAACTTCATCATTGAGCGAACGACGGCCACCATTAAATTTGTTATACCACTGTTTCACAGTGACAAAGAATGGAGCTTCGTCGGAATATGTGGAAGTTAGATAATCCACATCGAAGTTCGTAATAAATCATTTCACGAAAATCTTCACGAGTTAATTCCTTATTTTTGTTGAGACGCAACATTCAAGTTAATAAAAGCCAAAAAATGATCTCTATTGACAAAATTCTGAAGTATATTATGGTCAAAAATGCCAAACTGTCCATTGTAAACGTCAGATGGCACCTACAACATTCAGGGTTGCCAGGGCTCAAAATATAAGTAGTGCCCCTCGTACTAGTTGTGATGTTATTACATTATAGTAACACACATATTGTGTAAATTCTAAAGCAAAAAGCTGAAGTCGATATTAATAATTGATAGTCTCTCCAACTAGTGCAATAACTTCTACAGTTGATTAGTATGTCTACTATTAGAGATTTTAAGATAAGTGTGTCTTTTAACCAAATAATTTCATCATATGGAGCAATTTTTCAAGGCAGTAAAATGAATGAAAGATTAATATCTCGGGAACTAATTTAGAAAGTGCATGCAATTCTCTGTACATTAAAGTTTGGATACTGTATTTAAGTTTTTAAATGAATTGGACTAAAGTTGCAGATTTTAAAAGTTTTACCAATAGATTTTAAAAGTTTCCTTAATACATATGCAGTTCATATGCCTCGCTACAACAGCCATATGTCGCTCTGGATGGCTCAGTTGGTTAAGCACTGGCCTCTGACTATAAGGTCATGGGTTCAATGCCTTTTAGGTTTGCTAAAAAAAAAGCGATAGTCCCGTGTCAATAGAATTACTGACATATGAAAAGCCTCCTGAGGGACGAAATTCCGGCACATCGATGGCGCTGATAAGAACCAGGCAACTCACAACACCGCTAACAAATAAAATAACACATTCCATAACATTCCTTGTAGGTTAAATATAAACTATGCCTGTTTGCAGTGGCTTTTATTCAACTTTCATAATAATTAAAAAGCACTATGTACTTATTTAGTTACTTTGGAACGCTGTTGTTTTAATAGTTATTTACAGTGTTGAATTTATGTTTTATATTGTGAAACAATCCGTAGAGCTAATATGACAGTCTTACGAACAAAATAAAATCACTTTTAGCATATGCGGCACGCGCTATTTTATAGCTGTTATTAAAATAAGATAGCAATAAGATAATACTATATTAATCCTTAGCCTCTACACAACTAGGAGGATTTGCACAACGAGAATGTAGATGTTTTGTTAATTAGCTAGCATTCCTTACCTGGGTACAGTCAACGAAGTCATTATATGCTATATCGTACTGTTTTCTAAACTTGATTTTTTTTTTGTAGCAATTCCAATTTTACCCAAGGCAGCTTCCAGAATTACCTTCAATTCAGTTTCATTAATTTGGAAACTTTCTTCGATTATTCAGATGATTAATAAATGATTAATATTCAAGAACAAGGTTGCCATCACAAAGAACAGGTTAAGTGTACAAGCATTTCGATAAATTGAATGATAGTAGAAAAGAAGGGTGAAATCGACTACACCGTGGGATATTTTCGGCGGATGCCCCTAGTATTTAACAGCTTACACACACACACACACACACACACACACACACACACACACACACACACACACACACACACACACACACACACACACATACATGCACGCACGCACACAGAATCTTCTGGAAGCTTCTCAAACGTTCTGGAACTCTGGTGCTCTATGGAAATTTTCTACGGCTATGTAAGTGAGCGCTTTCATGAGGACTATAACAACAGAAAATACCTACAGATCTGATGACTGGGGACTGCAAGGTGTTAGACACGTCTTGTATTCGCCGGGAGTGTAGTGTGCAAATTGGCATTTCATTACGCTGCTTCCTCGCGATGTAAGTATGGTCTTAATGAAAGTTGATTTACAATTAAAGGTGTGATAAAACTTGGAAAAGTGTCATGTGAAAACTCAGCTATATATGCTGTTCGATAATGCATTTACCTGGAGTTTCTACATTAATTCTAAAGCTATTCTAGTAAGCCTTGAAGCTACGCCGTTTCCTATCACCTCATAATGAATTTCGGATTGATCTGCAGCTGAGTAAATAATTAGCAAATAACTGTTTCAACTTACTATGCTTTGTATTGTTTTTCAGCTTTTATATGCGACCTCAAGCACATTCTTTTGTTTCCTTCTCACCGCTTTGTAGAGTGAACTCCTTAAATCAGCAGATTCGCGGCTCTTTTTCTCCTTTTGCTAATTTTCTTAGATGAAATTTTAAAACAGTGATAATGGCATGTCCCTTAAAGTGCTAAAGAAAACAGGTAGTGCTTTAATTATTCAAAAACAACCTGAGGACAATAAAGCGTACAGCTAAAGAGACACCTCTTTTATTCTGCAATTAAAACTCCTAAATTAATTAGTGCTTTAACCTGCATAGTATGGATGAAGAGTGTTCTACTTGGAATCGCTAAGTTAACAGACGAGTAAAAAGAAAGACTTTTTCAAGATTCGGGCGAGAAATTATTAGCATTTGTAAAACTGTTTATTTTTGAATAGTAGAACCTATCTCTGGGCTCACTTATTCCTGCTCTGCGTATATATGTATGTATATATATATGTTAACAACAAAAATAATAAGTTTGACGGTTTAACATTCTCTATATGCTCTTCTACTAACTATTCTTACAAATGAGTACTGTATTACGTATTAATCGTTATAAATCTTTGCAAAAACACTTTATTGCACATTTTTGTATATAGTAGGGAATGCAGATGGCACTAAGTGAAAACCGAAATTCTAAAACCGGTTCCTATCAGATGCCTTAGCATAATCATTCTTTACTTCCTTCTTTGCCTAAACATGATTGGGAGGAGGGGGAGGAAAAAGTAACGACTCAAAAAATGATGTAATGTATTCCAGTAACTTTCCTTACTCTCCCGTTTACAGTTAATTTTACGTTTATTGATCTACTTCTTTTAATCGATAAGAACTTTCATTGAACGATTATACATTTTTTGTAGGTATAAAAGGAATACAACAGCCTAAAATGATAATTAGATTTTTAAAAAAACGGATAACTACTTGATGGTTTTCATTCCATGTTCTTTGCCTGACTACGAGAAAAATTCTCCTCAAAATCTTCTACAAACTATTCTTTCATTAACGTGAATATTCTTGTACATGCTTCATGTTAATCGACATAAACATCTGCAGAAGTAGTTTAATTATATTCACATTTCGCTGTAGTTACAAGGGGAATAAGTTCAGGCTAGCTAAAGCAATAATCAAGTATCGGTGTACTAATAGCTATGCGGTGACTGTGAAATTTCATTCTCTTTTTAAACCACCTGAAGAATAAAAAATGAATAACGCCTACCCGTTTGAGAACAGTATAAGTAGTTAAAAGTCAAATAAACGATAAGAAATTTCTCGGGAAGGGCTAACTGCACACATTACCTACAAGGTCAAGATTTTGATGAAAAGGTGTTAAACGTATGGTTTAAATTTAAATTGTTAAATTAGTTTTAAGAAAATCAAAATTTTAGAAAACTAGTCCACATAGAGAATAGTTTAAGTTTTTGGATTTTCGTTATAATCTTTGTGTCTCACCTGACCTTAAATACCAAGCGTGGCAAGTAACCGACTATTCCTTTAGGGGTTATCCTGTTAAGGCAAGGCTAATCTGAAAATTCGCCGAAAATATTCAAAATCGTGAAATTTTCTTTTCTGGCATTTTTGGTAGCTTAGGGTCTGTAGTAATAGATAGTGTGCTATTTGTTGTCATTTCCACCATTTTGGGCATCACGTGATAGTATAAGCAGACATTTAACAATCGTTAAAGTAATAATCGTTACTTTAAAATTAATTTTCTGAGAAATCTTCTTTCTAACACTTTTCAGAATACAAAATGCTTCACGTGTCAAAGTTTTTCATTTAACTTTGTGAAACTTACAGGATAGGTTCAGAATATGTAAATAAGAAACTTCACATTCCCCTGTTTTGTTAATGCTCATGTTTTGAAAATTATATGGAATAAAGGAATATAAGAAATAAAAGACTTAATATTTTCAAAATTTTCAGAGCTAACACATGGAAAATATTTTAGAACAAATGCTACAAGAATATTCAAAAAATGGGAATGTGGATTTTTCACAATAGCTCTGTACTAGCTGAAAGCAAAAATTCAACTTAAAGCTACAAATTTTTGACGCGTGCAACATTTTAAATAGCGCGTAATTTTTACAATAATTTCACAAAGCATAATTAATAATTAATTAAATATTTGGTGTAGCAACATGAACATTTGCATGCAAGTGTAACTTGATGCTCTAATAATGTGTCTAACTTTACTTAAAGATAGGCTTATTATCATAGAATTTGGAATTTTCAGTGTAGGCTTGCCTTAACATACATACACACTCATACACACAGATCTTTTTCTAAAAATACTGATTTTTTATTCAGAAAGTTTGAGTGGAATGCAATACTTTCTCTACTTATTGTGTACGTGGTAAAGAAGGTAAACCATGTATATTTCGTTAAAAAAAACACAACTTATGTCAAATATTTCTTCTAGTTAACAATTTTCTGGATATTGTTCGTTATTTGTTTGAATGTTTAATGCAAATGAATGTAAAACAGGATTTTTAAACTCTGTGGATGTTTCTCAGATGTTTCTTTAGATGTGATGGAAAGCGCATGGAATTTCTGGGACAGCATACGGCGACTGACTTATACGATATGCATATCTATTCGTTTCCTCTATACCCCTGTATCTCGAAATGTGTAGCATTGTTTTTGTGATATGCATGATGGCTAAAGTTGGTTTTTGTACACTCCACTTCAGGGAATATATTGTATTTACTATGCACAATCTCTTAACTTTCCTATTTACAGCAAATTCGTTTTCAATATCACCTAACTGGGCACTTGAATTTTAATATTTTAATATCAAAATGGACGATTGCTTAGTTATCTACAAATGCATATCACGGCTCAGTTGATGAAATAGCCACAATTTGTTAGGGATATTTTTTCTTTGCATATTTGGTTTTCTTGGGAGGTGATTTTTGGGACAGTTTTATAATCATCTTCGGCATTTTTATAGTATTTTCTAAAGTTTTATATTTCGTTGTATTATGAATTTCTCAATATTTCTGCTTTGTGTCTACAGTAGTTTTGTAAACAAATAATTTACACTGGAAACAAAGCACGCTACCCCTGTTTTTACGGAATGTGGATTTTGAACTTTATCACATTTCGAAGAAAACATGGTATAAACAGTATCTCTTGCCATACTTTTAAGGTATGTTAATAATAAATTCAAGCATATTTCCACGAAGACACTATTTAAGTAGTGCCTGCTTCCCATGTGTTTTAGGTTTGTGCATAATGAATTAAGTATATTCATTGCTACTTACTTTCAGGTAGATCGAAGAAATTTCACTCATTCGTTTGTAAGAGTTTAGAAGGGTAGGATACCCTAACTGACAGAGTGTCCTGTTAAAATGAAGAAATTTTTGTCACAATATGGAAAACATATTTTGGCAGTGATGGTAAATCATTGTTTTTCTCATTATGTCCGACATGCGGAGTTTCTGCCGAAAACAGCGGTTGATGAACATGTGTCGCAAGAAAAACGTGACCGTGTTATGAAGCGACTTGAAGATGAAAGAAAACGTGGCCTGCAGCTGACACTTGTGGGGGTGGGTTTGTGAAGATTGTGTTCAACATGTTTCTTTCGCTGAACAAACAGATGCCGCATCCCACGTGATAAACACTACATAATAGTTACAGGTGAACTTCTAAAATAAATCGTGGATATCACATGTTTACCGCATGCTTTACTGTTACGTGTCTTATTTTCCTGCGTTTGACAGGTTAATTGGATGCATAAAGAATGTGTTCTTGAAAGCCTCATCTCAAGTTCTAACATTCAAAACAGAATCTCCAGAAAACCCCTTGCCCTTTACACCTGTTTTGACGTAATGGGGAACATGCACTGAGGTTGCTTGTCATTACTGCCAGAACACCGAAGCTGTGAACACTGAGGCTACATCGATTAAGGCAGCAGAGGAACTCTCAGGAGACAAACAAGTTTCAGGTACACTTACCCACATACAAACCAATTTTTTTTCCAAGTGCAACATCTCTTCTAGAAAAGTACCAACTGCTTAGTTGATCAGCTGCAATTTGTGGATGAAGTTGAGAGTTATTTAAATCTTGTAAATGGTTAAGTGAGCCAATCTGTTTGCGTGACATTGAATAGGGTTGGATATGAAACATTGTGTTCTATTGCTAAAGTGTTATCGGATAAAAATATTTATTCTACTGGCTGTGAACTAAGTACAGAAAGTATTTACCTTCAGTGTGTACTAATTGTTTCAATGGAAGTAGAGGGAGGCTTCTCCATGTAAAAATGATTATTTTCACAATAGAAAATTTTCATTTGGAAAGCCTCAGAAGATTCAGCACTCATTTCAACTCAAATTTACTGTAAACAACTACTGCAGTTCCCGTTCTAGCATAATAATTAAATGCTTTGCTATTTCGTTTTAAATGGCGCGCCATTTCTGAAACTTTGGGATTTGTTTATAAATGTGTTCAAACAACATGTATTTACTTATTTTATTACAATGACACTATTTGTGTTTTAATTTTGAACAATAATATATAATTTAATGGTAATTTTTAAATTTTATGGCATTTTTAAACTTATAAATAAATCTATAAAACTAATTTTATTTCGCCATTTCCACAGTTTTGAGCTCATCTTAGTATGTTAGCAATAATAGGAGAATTTATTCGATTTCTTTTCTAATTGACGTCCTCCAACATTAAGTCATATCGTACGATGAATGAAATGGATGAAATGATGCTCAAATGAGTCCAAGGTCCACGGATCTTAGGTTATCCGAAATGTGTCTTTCAGGATAAGGGAAAACCCCGGAAAAATCCTTATCCAGGTAGCTCACCCTGACCGAGATTTGAACTCGGGACCTCTTGAACGTGAGGCAGACACGCTACCACTACGCTACTGAGGCGGGCATTTATTCGATAGTTTAGACAATTTAAATTTAATTTTTGAGTTTAATTGAAACTGAAACTCTGTACACACCTTCTAATTAAAATTAATTGAAGTCATATCAGGCTCAGTTTTGAGGAATTAATACCCATGTGCGCTGTGCGGCCCATAAAATGGTATCTGGTCCATGGTTGTCTCTGAAATTTCTAGACGTTGGTTACTTTGCACCTCTGAAATTTTGAAATGGTTATTAATGTGCGTCCGAGAAATGTCTAAATGATGGAATCACTATAGACAATATTTTCCTCTCCATCGTGCAGATTTAGGACTATCAGTAGCTATGTAAAAATGTACTGCTTAATATGATTGTATATCTTACAGGTTCGGTTAAAATATATTTGAGGAGCTACAGTCTTCGTATTTTAAAGCTGATACTTTCAACTAAAGGAGTAAAAGACACATCGTTGACATTTACGCTGTTAGAAACTTAAATGATGCCTAGTGATGAAGTTCTGCTGCATTGCCAATATTTGTATCCTTTAGAATTATTTTCTTTTAATTATTTTCTACTGACTAGCTGTGGGCTACTCTTTAGATTAAAGTGTTTAGAAAACCCAGAAATAAAACTATTAGGATAATGATTATAAATTAATTTATTAAATGTGCATTTAATGGTTCGCAAGCATTTTCTGTTTGAAATATGGAAACGTTGTAATTTGCCCTCATAAGCACAGCTCAACAAACAGTAGTTTTGCAATATATAATAAGTAGTGATAGTGAAATTCAGTATTCTGGTTTGAACATTTAGCGTTTTGCAGCGTTTATATATATAAAAAAGTTTGCACTTTTAAGAAAAACATAACCAATATATAGGCAATGTCTTTTAATTCAACCACATTTGTGAGGAATCGATAGTGAAATAAAAATGCATAAAGGAAATTTCGTTACAACTGCATCTAAATTAAAGATCAAAGTTACAAAGAGAAAAGTAGTATTTATACAGGCTAAAGAATAACACTGAAGAAGAGAGATTCTGATGCAAAAACATAATAATAAAAAAGATAAACAAAATTAACTCATCATGAAAGTTCATAAGTCAGCAATTCTGTTAAATCAAATCTTAGAACAGTCCTCGCAATTTTCAACAAAGTATTCCAATGTGTTAAGAGTGTGCATACGTAGAACATATTGCTAACCCAACTGTATTAGTGCCCACCTCAGTAACGTAGATGGTAGCATGTCTGCCTCACGTTCAAGAGGTCCCCAGTTCGAATCTCGGTCAGGGTGAGTTACCTGGATAAGGTTTTTCCGGGGTTTTCCCTTATCCTGGAAGACGAATGTTGGATAACTCTAAGCTCCATGGACCCCGGGCTCATTTGAGCATCATTTCACCCATGCCATTCATCGTCTGATATGACTTAACGTTGGAGGACGTAAACTAAAAGAAAACTGTATTAGTGTAATCCACGAATTTCTTTCTTTTGAATGCTCATGTTAACAATACATTTAACATTACATTAGTATAGATCAGACTTTTAGGTAAATATATACGTTTTATCTAATTAAATATTTTGCACAATGTAGCTATTAGTACATATGTTATGCACTTTACCATATTTTATGCGTATTCTATGCATTTTGTGTGTGGTAAACAAAATGACTTCGTTTATGAAAAGAGAAGCCTTCTGCTTATCTTGCAACGTTAGATTAGATTAAGTGTTGTCGACAGCTCGCTACAGTATAAACATATACACGAAACTCGCAGGAAGGAGATTTCCATGTCAGAATGTACTTGAACTCAACACGATTGGTATAGGTTGCACATTCAGCGGAAATCCAGTGAGCTGGCCTAACCTTAATAAACAGATCAGCAAATAGTTTGTTACGATAAACTATTCCCTCTGTACCTGTTCCTTCATTTCACAGGTGCCGGGTAAGGACATACGTGTTGAGTGATTCGTGTATATACCGAAATGCCGAAGGTGAAAGGTAGTGTTAGTTTTCGGTTGCGGCAGCAGTACGTTAAAGAATTTTCAGATACATTGGAAAGAGATGGAAAAATTCTATATTGTCAGCCTTGTGGAAAGTCTATAACAGCCGATCAACGCTCCCAGGTTACGCAGCATTTGTGCTGCAACAAACGTCTTGGCGGCTTCACATTCTTCTATAAAACAGATGATTTCAAGTGAAGGGCTTTCTAATGCACAAGTAGAGAAGGCATGTGTTGTACACTGTAACTCCAACCAATTTCCAACAATTGACATGTAACATCTATAATCCATCACTGGTGAGTTATCAAAACAGTTCTTATTTATTACAAGTTTTTATATTATGTAAAATGAAAGCTTTCTTTATTTTAGTAAATATTTTGAACTTTTTATCAAATATTTTCTTGATTTTTAATGCATAAAAAATAAATAAATTTAACTTTTTGGCACCTAAATATACGTTCCCTAGTTATTAGGTGATCGTTCAAACATGGATCTCGGCATTGATATAATACCCGTTATTTGAATCGACTAACGTAAAAGGAAACTCGGCTTAAATTTTGAAATTAAAGGATCCTATTGTATCAGTGCAGCTCGCTACGGCCTGATCGCTCTCGCTCGCCTTCAAATTCGTTTCTATCTCTCTTTAGGTTAGTGACATTCCTGGATATTATACGGCGTACCTACTGTTTAAAAAGTCATCTGAGCTTAACCAATGCGTGCACGCAGTGGCTGCCTTGTTGCCAAGAGCGGACGAGGAGAGTAACATCTGTCGTCTGACAAATTGTCAAAACGTAAACTTTCGCAGCATAGGATAATTATGATAACATTATGAACTGTAGCATTCAATTTAACATACTTATTTACAGAAAATAGCGTACCAGGATTTATGAAAACGATTACTGCAGAGGAGTTGCTAGCTTAAATAAAATAAATAAAGGTTCACCAATTTCATTGCTAGAAGTTTTGCCCTGAAGCGACACAGTAAGTACTGTCACATTGCACGCTCTAGTCATGAGTTCCTGACTGTGAAAAATTAATCCAGTCACGCACTTTAAATATAATATCTCTAGTACTTGTGCCGCTGGTATAAGGCTTTCAAAGTGATATTCTTAACAGTTCACAAAACACAATGTAAAAATATGAATTTTCTACTTATTGTCACAGTTACACAAAGCACCTCAGACTAAGTTTGCGTTATTCACTGGACTTGTACCACATTTCAAAGAATACGCGTGTGCGCTCCGGGACTGCAGTGCTCGGTGGTCGGTTAATTTATGAATAAATATATGTAGTTCCTAAAGACGTTTCGTAATGTCTTACTCGGTTATTTTTATATAAGGAATAACACAGGCAAGATTGGAAGTTGTAGCATATCATGAGCATAAACACGGAAGTCGAATGTTTATTCTCGAAGCGATAACTCGAGAACGATACGTCATAGAAGAATGACCTTTATACAGGAAATCTCTGTTGCTCACGCTTGTGCTGTGCGTTGCGAACTAGGTGACTCTGACAGACGCTCTAGCAGCCCTCCCTAGCTCCGCCTCATAAGCCTTCTTTGTTTCATTATTTATTTTATAAAATAAAAATTATATATCTATGTATATATATATTTCCTTATTTAACCGATTTTTCATTATTTCCATTCATTTTCTTATCTATTTTCATAATTTCACCAATATTCACTATACACATAAACACCCATGCCCAAGGCAGGACTCGAACCCGCGACCCTCTACGCGGCGGAACACTAGAGACATACGCTTTAGCGACCGTGGCTACGAGGGCCGGCATATCTAATGCCGTGCGCTTTATACTCATATTCATTTAGTATCCTCATTCCGTCTTAATTAAGATACTCAAAAGTTTCCTAAACATATGGATCAGCAGTTTAAACATATGGGTGCTAATAAATGCTGCCAATAGAACAGTTATCGCAATAAGTAGCTCATTCCAATCTTGAGGACGTTATCGCTCTCATGTTGGCAGTTCAGAATGAATTATCCAGTTAATTACGATAGCCTCAAAGTGCTCACTACTGCCCAAACGGCAAGCTAATTAGAGAAGTGTGGGTAATTTGTTAGAATTATTTCATTTAAAATATGACATGCATATTTTCCTTGTATAAAGAAAACTTGAAAATCCATTCCGAAGGCCTTTAAGATGGTGAAAACGCTAACCACTTTTATGACGAGATCTTTCCTCTTTTTACGCATCACGTTCGTAGCTCTTCATAAACGATAACCACTGAGGCAAAAAGTATGTGTTCTGCGAGTCTGTACCACGTGACAGTACGCTGTGGAAGGTTGGGGTCATCTTTAGGTAACTCGGGTACGACATGGAACTCGTAATAAAATATCCCGGGCTGCCCTTAGACGTATTTGTCTCAAGCTACAACGGTGCTCTTGTAAATATATGGGAGCGGACGAAGTGAGAGACAGTTACCATAACGAGATCCTCTTATGCTGATGGTTCGTGGAAAACAAGTTATGGTTGTTTTTGCAGGCGCCTAAGAACGTTCCTTTGCAGCACATCTGCCTCTCTTTTTCTCTCCTTCCGTGTGTTAACAACAGGATCGTTTAGGTTGTGATGGACTATACTTGTTCCGGACTTAGAACTGGACTTTATGTAAACATATGAGTACATTCGCGTCCCTTCATGCCAGCCTTGTTCGGGAGAAAACAACCAAATAGCATGAGGATTCATGTCTCGTGTTTATAATATAAAATTAGAGCCATGCACTATTCGAGCAATACTAATAATGATAAATACGAACTGAAAGCAAAGTTGAGATTAAAAACCGGATAATAAACATACAACTTAAATTGATCTGTAGCTGCATCACTATAGGGAAGAGGTGAAAAATCTGGCCCTCCATCATCATTTCGGTCAATAATAATTGCAATTGCTATATTTTTTTTCACAAGCCTAAATCCAATTTTAGCAGTAATTCAAGTATGACGAGGAGTCATCCCGCCCGGTTTCAAAGAAGGTAACTGGGAGTACTGTTATCAGAATGTTTAAGACTGTCTAAAGTTGGAGGTTCATTACTGACGAAAACTATTGCAATTTCCAACAAATAATATATTTAGTAGAATCAACTACTTTGTATAATTTTGACTATAAACTGTTTTTATCCCTCCTTAGTATTCGTAATGACTCAGTTGACTTGAGTTTTCACAGTCATATGCAACGCTTTAAACAGAAACATTGGTGTAATCTGCAGTGGATATCACTTAGTGACAGTTGAGCTCGTGCACTACAACAGACAGAATTAAGCATAAAGCTCCGAATTACGTTTGATAACACACTTCCTGAAAACCCACGATAATCGCTGTATTCAAGGTACTGTGGTAAATTAAATATACCAAGTGCTGCAAAACATACTTTAGTCATCACTTAGGCGCCTAGGTGGTGCTAACCAAACACTTGAGAAGGTGATGTACACACTAAGAACAAAACACTAAACTGAACTGTCACGCCGCTCATCAGCCACCTCCTCGTATAGCTCCAAATATAGA
This sequence comes from Mantis religiosa, assembly GCA_030765055.1. NCBI lineage: Eukaryota > Metazoa > Arthropoda > Insecta > Mantodea > Mantidae > Mantis > Mantis religiosa. The sequence continues at coordinate 192,956,752 of CM060950.1, forward strand.
GCGAACGTCCTGGAAATTAGCCTCTCGAAACACTAAACGAATCCTCTAGAAAGGGGAAGTACCACCCAGTGCTTATTGCTCCGAGGTATACCGCTAGTAGCAGGGTGGGAGTAACGTAACACAGCGGCCCATAGACAACTTTGTGCCGCGGTGGCAGTTTTTTTTTGTGTAATTTATGTCCTCCAACGTTAAGTCATATCGGACGATGAATGGAATGGGAGAAATGATGCTCAAATGAGCCCAGGATTCATAGAGCTTTAGAGCTACCCAACATTCGTATTTTAGGATAAGGGAAAACCCCGGAAAAAACTTTATCCAGGTAACTCACCCTGACCGAGAAACTCGGGACCTCTTGAATGTGAGGCAAACACGCTACCACCACGCTACCGAGGCGGGCGCTCTGGCAGTGCTTTATGTTATAGTGTCCTTTGGGTTTCCTGCGTATCATAGGCTAGCTAACGTACTTAAGCTGGATTTTAGGAGTGGAGTGATAATCGGCCAGGTACGCTCAATACGTGAAATGTACCTTTGGAGTAGTAAAAGAAGATATTCTTGTGGCTTGGAATCTTTAGGGACATTTTGCTTCTTTATCCCCAGCCAACTCCTGACCTATATTCTTCTATAGTTCCTTCACCTTATTCGTTCCTTCTGAGGTGGAAGGCAAAAAAAAAAAAAAAAAAAAAAAAAAAAAAAAAAATCCGCGTTGGATCGAGGGGCGAGAAACGAGCATCCTTTCCACTCCATGATCATGCAATGATGCCTATGTATTCATGTATTTGTCAGCACACTTATCTGCTGCTTATTATTTTGACTCAATTAATAGCATAGAAAAAGCTAAAAGTTCTTAAAACTGTACGAACAACTAGGATATCACCTAGGGAGGTACAGGTGTCTAGATATTACGCCATTAATTATGTTGCTTAGGTCTTAAATTAACATTACAAAAACATCTTATTAGCTGTTTAAAGAAAGTGGCTTGTATCACACACAGAGGCAGAAGCAGAGAGAGAAAGAGAGAGAGAGAGAGAGAGAGAGAGAGAGAGAGAGAGAGAGAGAGAGAGAGAGAGAGAGAGAGAGAGAGAGAGAGAGAGATTATCCGAAATAATGCTTGTGCGTGTGAAAGATACCATCTAATATCCTGCCAGAAATGACGGAAATCCTTAATACAATATAGCAAAGAAAACTAAAACGCTTTGCACAAATTTGCGCATTATATATTCATTCATATATACTTATTTATATACTTTTTATTTCTTTAATTCCTTTTTTAATGTTTTTATGGCGGGGCTAATGCAAGCCTAGAACTCTTATGGGCAAGGCCGTATTCCTAACAAAAAAGTGGAGGGGGGGACGCCCACCTGAAACATTTTCTAGATGCTGGAGAACCGATCAGAATTTTGCACTTGTAGATTCGCCTTCCTTCTTTGGTTGTCCTCAGCATGCGCACGACCTTTTATCCATTCTTTTATGTAATCCTCAAGGTTCTACATATGTACTGGAGGTCCGTTAATAGTCATAAATATTATTTGAATGTATTTTGAATGTTAAATTAAGAAAGGTAATTAATTAAAAAAGTATAAATAATACTATTAGTAAGGGGACTGCGTCCCCCTCCAAAAAATAGTTAGGGGACGGCTTACATCCGCGTTCCTCCTCCACTACGGCCCTGCTTATAGGTTTCTTTCGGGTCAGTGTCGTACTCTCTTAAGTCCACGTATAAGTTTATAAAAGCTGGAGGATAATTTAGCGTAGAAGTGTTGTGATAGTTGTAATATGTATTCAGTGAGTTTGGAGAAAGATAGATCAGAATGTGAATTAGTGTTAAGGCCCAGACTTTTCGAAAATGCGTATGCGCATATGTAAATGCATATTTTGAGGATTAGTGCATATTTAAAGGATATATGCATAATTTGGCATTTATTTACCTTATATAAGGTCCATTACCTGATATTCCTGAATAAACCGAACAATTTAATGAATATACATGTTGGAGACACCTTGGCACCACAACATCATTGCTATTTTAAGGCAAGTGTTAACGGGACCACACTTTCAGCCTAGGAGGGAACAACGTCTGGATATCGGTAGATGAAACAACCGATTCGTGTGGCCGATACATGGCGAACTTCCTACTGAGAAAATTATGTCCAGAAGAACCCGTCAAACCTCACTTACTTGAATGCAAAGTATTAAAATGGCTGATTTGGTTTAGGCCCCGAGAGCTGAAAAATGTTTATATATGTGGATTAGGAATCGATTTGGACATGTTAAAATGAATAAAAATGGAAATAGTTAAAATTCAGTAGGGCATGAGATGACGCGACATGTAAGTAACATAATGTGAATGTTTTATGATTGGTAGTTTTAAAAATGAGATTATGTAATGTGTGACGTGTACCAGTAAAAGTTAAGTGTGATTGGTAGTGATGGCAACGAGTGAATGAAAAATCAATAATTTTGGTAAAACAGCTAGGAAAAAAGCGTCTTTTGAAGGAAGAACGTTAAGGTTCAGTGCCGCGACGAAACCTTGTAAGAGTTAATATCCCTTTTCTGTCAATCAAGGTGTTTTTGTTTTTGTTTGTAATTTACGTCCTCCAACATTAAGTCATATCGAACAATGAATGAAATGGGTGAAATGATGCTCAAATGAGCTCGGGGTCCATGGAGCTTAGAGTTACCTGACATTCGTCTTTCAGAATAGGGGAAAACACCGGAAAAAATCCTTAGCCAGGTAACTACCCTGACCAAGATTCGAAATTGGGACCTCTTTGAACGTAAGGCACATACGCTACCATCTACGCTATCGAGGTGGGCGTAATTAAGATATGCAATACTATTTTCAAGTTTCATACAAAAAATTCTATAAATAATAAAAATTAAATTGAACATCTTGATATTCTTAAAGTAAAATGAATTTATTGGTATTGAAGTTTATTTAGAAAATATATCCTTTCACTCGCGACCACGTCTGAAAATTCAAGAGTTTCCATAGCTCAGACTGAAGCACATCCGGAGATTTTTTATATACATCGACACATCGGAGTGCCAGATAGGACCAAGAAGGTTTAGGAGCCTGCGGCTTCGTCACCGTCATCCCGGAGGGCAGAATACAACCCACGACCTCAGCTGCAACGCGGGTCGACACCAGTGGGTGACACCATAATCCCGTTCCTCACTCTCGCCGCAGACTTCGAGAACACCATCTTCCTATTACCATAATTCCCGCTACACATGGTCGCCGCAACGCGGGCTTCCAACTCATCGTCTTCAAACATCCCATTTACACCATAATCCCGTTACAAACCACAGGATGATTGCAAAATTAATAAATGGTCCCTTGCGTCCTCTGTGGTTTACTCAATCGGAGAGCAATTGTTACAGGGTACGTGTCTTAGTCACATGCAGCTTCATATATATTGAAAGCTGTCCAGGCTCTTGAAGTATCTTTTCCTAATCTTATCCATGTCATATGCATTGCAGAGGAGGCACACATTCCCTTTCCACCAGTTAAAGTAATATCAAGCGGGGTAGAAAGGTGTTTTTAAAAGCTCCTGCTCGTGTGCAGTTGTATATACAAAGAATGCCTGAGGTGTCTCTTGCGCCGGAACCAGTTCTCACAAGATGGGGAACCTGGTTATCTGCAGTGTCATTCTACAAGGAGAACTTCAATCAAGTCAAAGCTGTAATCACAAGTGTTGATGATACTCGTGCTGCATGTGTTCGTGAAGCAAACGGTGCATATGAATGGAAACTGCATATCAAAATATAAATGTTGTCCATGCACATTATTCTTCTCTTTCACAAGCTATTAAGGTTCTAGAAACTCCCGGTGAAGCCATACACGAGTTTCTTCAATTAATTTACAAAACAATTTCTTCTTTAAATGCCGTCCCTGGTGAAACTGGGGAAAAAGTTAAAAATAAACGCAGTGCGGTGTTGGACTCAAATCCAGGAACTAAAGAAGATTCAAGATATCAACGAGTATGTTAGTGGAATCAGAAAGTCTTCGCCAGATGAATGTTCCGAAGAGTCACTGCCAGTGTACAAGTATTGCCCAATCACATCTATTGATGTGGAACGATTATTTTCGGTGTATAAGCTTATTCTGTCTGACAATGGAAAATCCTTAACCCCTGAAACATCGACAGACTTTTGGTAACATACTATGAGTCGTCATTTGGCGAGGAGTGACACATGCATTGGTGAATTAAAGTAAAATATGTACTTTAAAAGTATATATTCTTATATTTTAGTGCAAATTTTTGACATTTTAATGCATATTTGCATACATATATTTGATGTTTTAGTGCATATAGATCCGGGCGCTACTTATGAGACAGTCTCTATATATTGGACGTGAAAGTATATTTAATTTTTTTCATATACCTATTTATCATAATCTATGTTCTTTATCTATGGTAACTCTACGACCCGGGACCACCAACTTTACTTCTTTACCGAAGAGAGCTATGGTAAGGACTTTTATGCCCGAAAAACTCCGTTACCTTCCACCGGTTTTGAACCCGGACCTTCGGAACCAGAAGCTAGTATTTTAACCTTAGATCACAGAGAACGTCGGCAATGTACCTGTACGTAAATTTCGTGTGCAGATTGGAGGTGAAATTAAACTGACTTTTTATTTATGGATGCTGTTTAGTGCTGTGATTCTCAGCATCCCATTCTCTATTACACCTGAATGACTGCTTAATTTTGCTGAGAGGCTCCTTCATCAAGGTCTAAGGCAGCGGTCACCAAGTGGATCGATTTTGTGCTAGAGCAAATGACGGAGCACTGTGCACTACCACGAGTGCGACTGTGTTTGAGATAGGACGTGGAATTGGACAGCAGTGTGGTCTCGTCTCTTGCGGTTTGTTTTCGTAAACATAATGTCGTTTGGAGAATGTAATGTGACACGTAGGGCATCTACTCCTATAATTATGCCTTCATGGTAAGAGTGTTTCTTTTTTTATAGAAAGTGATAGTATCAGAGCATTCAAAATGAAACTATCCCTATGGGAAAGGCAGTTAGCCTCAAAGAACTCGGTACATTTCCCAAAGTTCTCAACAATTCAGCAGTTTGTTCAGGTCGTGGACTTGCAAGAATATGTTCAAATATTAAGAGAGTTGAACCAAGAATTTCAGAAAAGGTTTCAAGACGTGGTGTAATTAGACCCAATTTTCCAAACATTTGCTGAGCCTTACTCTACAGATGTTGATGCTCCATCTGAATTCCAACTTGAACTTATCTATTTCCAATGGAATCGTCAAATGAAAAATAAATTCCAAAATAGAATTAGTTTGAGTGATTTCTATTCACATTTTCAAAGAAATACATTTCCTGGACTACACAGAAATGCCGCTCGTTTTCTGAGTATGTTCGGATCCGCACACACACACACACACACACACACACACACACACACACACACACACACACACACACACACACACACACACACACACACACACACACACAGAATGTCGGATCAGAACTTAAAATGTCAACTTAGACTAGCTGTTGCACAAACATTGATACCTAATTTTGAAAAACTAGTATGTCAAAAGAGACAACAAAAATCTAGAAAACTAGGTTCCACTTCTGAGTAATATGTTGTGTTTATTTCTTTTCTTCGAGCTGTTATTTAATACTGCTGTATTGTAAATATATTGTCGAATACTTTCATTTTGTTTAAACCATCAATTTATTGTTCATTTGTTTGTTTGTTTTTTATTAAAATAAAGATACTTAGTTGAACGATACTGAAAGAAAAAAATTAAAAAAATTTATATAATAATTATATCCTTCATATTACAATTCGATTATTATTGTTGCATAGTCAATTGTGCATTTAAATTGCAAGATCGTCATTCCGCCACTGCTCTGAAGGCTACGGAGTGCACGGTAGACTATTCCGGCGTACAATGGGTAAACTTGCACGACCTAGTGTGCACACTGTGCACTGAGATGGTGGCCACTGGTCTAAGGTATCTTTACACGCTGTAAATCTACAACACGGGACAGACCAACAGGTTTACGTTCCTTCCGATGGAACCCATGCTAAGGACTTTCACTCCCCACACCCAAAATGCATCGTCCTCCGCCAGGTTTGAACTCATGACTTCGAGAACTAGAGGCTAGAATTTATCTTTAGACTACGGAGGTCAGGCCGCGGCATGGCTGAATGGTTAGACCGCTTATCTCTCACCAAGGCGCCCCGTGGTGGATCCCGGGCGACCACAAAAGTGAGATTTGTGATGGACAACATGGCACTGGGTTGGATTTTCTCCGGGTCCTCCGGTTTCCCCCGTCAGCATTCTACCAATTGCTCCGTCATCATCTTTCCTATCACTCATATCGCCCTCACGCAGTCATCCTCTTCTTACACCGTCACACCAGGCATCGGGCTGATCACCCATCCTGCTTCTCTGTCGCGATCCAGAGCTTCGGTTCCTCAGGCCCGCAATAAAGGGATAGAGGAACCAGAATCCTCTAACAGTGCAATAAGCGGTACTACTAGGGATAAGGTGAAGAAGAACAAGAAGAAGAACAAGACTACGGAGGACGACTAAATTTGGAGGTCTGAAGAATATGGCGTATAGTAAATTTTATAATTAGACTATCGTTGCAACTAAGGAGTTCACAGCAGTAAATGAAGTCAATTCTTACTGGATGGAAGCGGGGTGGCAACAATTAGCCAGTTAGAGAGAATATCTTCCTCATATGAGGTAAACTACGTTATGGAAGCTAGTTCGTTTTACTGTTGTGAACACCTAGTTACGACTTTAGTCTGATTATAACATGGTGTTTGTAGTTGCGGGAATGAGTAATTGACCCCAAACATATATAAGTGGGATTCACCAGCACGAGAGATGCCCTGTCCCCCTCGTATAAGACTACAATCACGTAAAGGTTAAAGGATCATACCCAAGTCCTGGGAGAAAGCAAAATTCATTACACACGTTAGTTGCGCGATCTGACGTGAAGTGAAATATCGCATTATTGCGGAACTGATATTATTACCGTCCAAGTTTTCACATTTGCCGGAGAATTTCCTAAACAACCGTTAAGTTTCTTGCTGGAAATGAGCATCTCTGGAAACTTTATTATCGTAAAGGACGAAATGTTCCGTGACCTGCAAACATCTCAGGGGAGTGTGGGAGCTTTGGCCTCTCAGGTCAAATTGTGGTGTTTGTTCGACTATTGCGGTTTTTTTCAGCTGAAGTTTTTTAAGTATAATAGTGGGAACTTTTTACTTTCTCTACTTTGTACAAAATAAGTGCATCCAAACATTCGATATTACTGTAAATACACGTTTTGAGACTCCTTAAGTCCAAAAAGAATGTTACAAAAATAGCCGTATGTACGTTTTGTGCTTGAGCACGACACGAACTCCAAAGCGAATAGTCGGTTAAATATTAAACTTGGTATTTAAGTTCAATGTCCTTCAAGGATGAAAAAAATATCCTGGGAAGCTACCCCAAACTCCCCTTAGGTAGAAGAATATTCGAAAACTTTGATTTTTCTCAAAACTAACTCTTAACAGTTTTCATTGAAATGTCATAAGCTTAAAGTAGGTTCATGTCAAATTTAATGTATGTCGTGAATTTTTTGGAAATAGCCTCTGAAGTCTTCTTCACTGTGGATGGCTTTTGCTGAATTAGTAAGCCGTAAGAGATAGACAAAATCCTACTACACAAAAACTGTATAACATTTTCCTAGCAAAGATTGTTCTCTATCCGCACAGAGCTAACGTGGAATATTCAAAGAAATCCATTGACAACTGTACATGAGTTAACACCATTGCCGACATGGCAATTTTCTTCTAAGATAAAAGACCGCTGATAAAACCATAGGCATTGTGTAAATAAAACAAATAAAAAATGTAGACCTCGTTAAAATACACAATCCTTAACCATTTGCGACACAATACTTATACTTTTCTCAATGGGAAGCCATTTTTTGGTCTATTGAAGCCGTCGCAAGTTTGTTGATTAACTTAAATTATATAGAATCAACAGTTTTAAGTATTTGGTCGAAGAATGGACAGAGAAAGTAATGTGAATGAAACACACAAGGTCTTTAGGATGGGCCTCATTATAAAATACGTTGTACTCTTATATTGCTTTATAATTGCGTGTTGAGTCTGAATCTTCCGGATGGAAGGAAAGTAGCTAGCATCTTATATGAAACATGTATTACACCTTACATTTCTTTCTTTCGCCGTTTCCTGCGGAGATATTTAAGGTTTTTCGAGAAATAAAGCGCACATGCTGGCAGCGTTCCTTGGACGTCATTGCCAATCTTCATTTCAAAACCAGAAGCACGTCAGCGGGTCAATAGGTTTCAGTTTTTTATGGCACGTGGTTCGTGAGTACAGATAAACGTTTAGTTGATATTCGCTCGTTTAAACAAACTTCTAATAAGTACATCTGCATATTTCAATAGCACATTTTGTAGCCTATACTCAGAATCTACGGATAATCATCTCGTTCAGCATTAAGCTTCAATACATTTTGCAATTTATACCGCTAATCTAGTATACCAAGTCATCTTTATAAGTAAACGAAAAAAGAACAAGCTAGATTCTTACAAAGTTTAATAAAGGATAATTTTAACTTGACAAAATAATGAAGGATAGCCCAAATGATTCACAAAATTCCCTGATACTGTCCAAAATGTCCAACATTTGCGTATTTGCAAGCTCGCACCTTTCTAGGCAATTACATCTTACTCTGTCTAAGACTTCTTATTGACGCGTATTCCCTCAGGAGGCAGATGAACACATTGTCTTAAAGATTTGACGTCGTTAATCGACGATTCAAAATTCCTTTCACTGCGGCTACTGTAGTTCTTGCTCGTTCTGCGTGTGCTGGCTGCATATACTCCCTCCATCTGTGCGGTTAGCACAGCTTTCATTCGGGCAGGAAATCTTTCCTGGTAAAATCTGGTGACAGCTGCAGCATTTTAAGCAGATTCCCCATACACCAACACACCAGGGTACTCACGATTTCACAAGGCGGGCATATCGTAAACCTTGTGCTCTACTACCTGTCTAAAGAAAGAATGCAGATGGCCAACAGTGACAGTGGAAGTTCGTGTAAATATAAACAGATAAGCGGTATTACGTCACCATTCCTGATGCAGGATTTGTACCGTTCTGCAATTCTGAAATGCAACAAGTGAATGTGCTAAAGTGTATGGGTCTGAATCAAGTCAAAATGCAAATAACGCCGCGCGAAGTCATGCGCTTACAAAGTGTCAACATTTGTGTAAAGAAGAGAAACATAAAGGTCTAATTATTTCATTAAATAATACTCGTACTATGAAAAGGACAGCTACTGTAGTGGGGTTAAGTAAACAAACTGTTCATAATACAGTGAATAGGTTCAAAATTTAGAGCGTACCGGAGAAAAACTTTCAACACCTTCTAAACATTGCCCACATCCATAAAGGTTCGAACTCTGCAGTGGACTAAACTTTTCTCAAGTTTTACAAACTGAGAAGAGAAATTTCTACAGTACGTAAATCCATGAATGCTGTTAATGAAAATATCCCTTTTGAAGGTAGAAGGGCACATTCTGGAGAACATCTAAATGCATGGGATATCAATTTTACAAGAAAAAACATACGCGTCATCTTACGCACGCTGTGCTGATGTTTTGATGCTCAGGCAGTATTCCTTCTGGAGCCCCTCCAAACCGAGCCATGCTACACCAGCTACCATCCCAATCAACTGCTTGCCTTTGTCAGATAGGTAATATGTAAACACACCGCAAGCTCTTTAATCACTAAATCTATTGAGAGAATCACCACATTTTCAACATTACACTAATTACGTAAATCTGGTGGTAGATGCACTTAAAAAGCACCAGAATTGTTGCCAAAAGCACCAAATAGGCAACCTTGAGTACTGACTTACCTTGCCGAGCAATATTTGTTATGTCTCCAAACAAATTACGTCTACAAATCGTCTGCACACACAACTTCTTTCTAATTTTTTATCTACTTATTTATTCAAGGAACCCCAAAACATATTTCTGGTGAAATATACCCTCTCATGGGTAGAACACAATACCTCATACAACTACTCTGGACATATCAGAAAAAGTAATAACTAGTGATACCTGATATAATCAATTCCGTATTAGAAAAGTAAGTAATACTTTTGACTACAACGGAAACAATTGTGATTTGCCGTTTGACCAGGTGACAGTAGCTTGCTGCATTAGTAATTGTTTACAACTATTTATTGGGATTCTTATAAACTCAACACAGATGTCCAGTAACAATTAGTAAACCGTTACGAACTTCAAGGAGGGATGAAGTATTAGAAATTTGTAGAATTGTATTTCCTTCCCCATCTCCAATTAGAATTGAGACTTTATTGAATAATTTGTGTATACATAATATATAAGTGTAACCTAAATTCTTCTGCTAGTTTTGAGTTCTGGATTGATACGTGCGAATGCTAGCATTTCAGCAAGCAAGGTTGGACGGATTGTTTGGAGCTTGGCATAAGGCGCCCCCCTTCTCCAAAAGCCTATACTTAAAGACGTAATTGATCTCCTATATTTGAGTGCTTTGAAATAATTTACTTACTATTAACATTTTTAAAGAATGTTTAAATCTCCAAGTTTATAAGCAGCAATGTTCTGTTCTGATAAGTCATGCTGTTTACAAAATTTCAATATATTAACAGCTAAAACTTCTGTCAAATAATTTACTATTATTGCTGTGTTTAAAGCGGGTAGGTTATGAGAAACACTATACAAAGTTATCCATTTGGATATGGTGAATATTAATAGTATATTATGCAACGAGACTATAATGCTAGTACTTAAAACGCGGGGTTAATAATATGATACGAGCGTTTTAATTACGGTCATAGTCAAGTTTCATACGACTGTTCATGCTCGATAATGTATCTAAATTAAAGGTTTCATTTCAAAGTATTCAGTTCTGGTTTGAGTGATATGTTACAATCGTGAGACGTGGTATGTAGTACGCAGGTGCAGAAATAATGATCACTTCCATATAAACAGCTATTAACGCGTGACAGAGTTTAACCTATAAGAAAGTATAGACAAACTGAAACAAATTGAATAAATAAATGTTGAGTGTTGATTTCAAAATAGAATAGTGAGTCCACAACGGCGCTGATTTCATATTTTGAGACAATTCTTCGAAATACACTAGGAATACATTTTCTGAGAACGAATTTATATCTTTTGATATTCTCCAATCAATGAATTGGGACAATAGAATTTCTCGTACATCTTTCTTGACTTTTGGGGCAACAAGTTATTGGTAACATTGAGTGCTTTTTCCGTAATTTCTGGGGGTGGAAGTTCAATTCACTGTTGACTAGTGTCAGATATTTTGACCGTTTTCTAAACGGGCACTACTGTCGCTGTCGATCGAAACGAGAATACTCGATACTTGCGCTTTCACAATGTTACGTGATCACTTCTGATTGGTCGAATACCAATACTTTAATGGACAGGTGTGCCTTAATGAGACCCATTAAAGTACTGCTACCAGTCGTATAAACACTAAAGTTTGGCATGGTGGAGCATAAATATTATTATGAAATTTAATATCATGTTGCGACATATCTCTTTGTTTTGCTTAAAAGATAGGAGTTTCCATACATCGAAAAAATGAAAATCATCAATGCATAAGAATAAATTAAAATTGCAGCTGGTTTAACTGACTATTGTTAATCAACAGCGACGGCAATGTGTACTTTGGAATGAAACATTTGAGATTGTTAAACAAGCTCGAAGAGAATTTTAACGAAAATATGCTATGTACAATGTACTTACCTAATCTCGCACATATGTAGAAACAGCCCGCCTCGGTAGCGTGGTGGTAGAATGTCTTCCTCACGTTCAAGAGGTCCCGAGTTCGAATCTCGGTTAGGGTGAGATACCTGGATAAGGTTTTTCCGGGGTTTCCCTTATCCAGAAAGATGAATGTCGCGTAACTCTAAGCTCTATGGACCTCAGACTCATTTGAGCATCATTTCACCCATTCCATTCATCGTCCGATATGACTTATCGTTGGAGGATGTAAAATTAAAAAAAAACAGGCTCTGGTTTCAAAAATATGATGTTCGGCTGCTCTGAACTTTTGGATCACTATTGCCAATGTGCCAGCATGACATTAAATTCTCTAACTCGTGATTTTCCTGGTAAACCACTAGGAGTTCTCATAAATACATGAAACAACTACCTTAATAGCAACTTACTGTGCTGTAAGTACTTTAAGTCCCGGGCTTTATAGTTCGGACCACTATTAAGTCAATTAATGGAAATTATTTCTTCTTTCACACTGACCGTGTGTAGGACGAAGTATGGAAAGGTAGAGTCAGTTTGGAGAGTTTAATGTCATGCTGGCACATTGACCATGGTATCCCAATGGTTAAGAGCAGCCGAACGGAGATTGGAAGATCCGTGGTTCAAATCCCGATGTGGCATTGGATTTTTCAGTCTGACTCTGCCTTTGCATACTTCGGCCTTCAAACGGCCAGTGTGAAAGATCAATTGATGTCCTTATTTTTACATTTGCTTATATTAATCATGAAACACTTGCAGATGTTATATTAACAATTAGTAGGCACATGGTGATTAAAGGAATACAATACGTATACGCGATAATCAAATATTTTAAGAGGTTGTCGTTATGTGGTGGTTTTGGTATTCTACTCTCTTTTCTTAGCCAAGATATTAAATAAACGAATAAAAACTTCCTGTTTGAGAAAATATAACTAAATTCCGAAACAATGTATTCCATGTTGACGATATAAATATAAAGAGAAAATGTAAGCAGCTCTAAAACGGAAATAACACAAGAGATATTCGAAAGTTCAAAACAGTAACGAGTAATAACTTAAAAATGGTTATCTAAAAGACAACATTTTATACATTTTGTGCTTTGAGTCTACATTTTTTGTGCAGTAAGATTTTGACTATCTCTTGCGGTTTACCGCTTACGTAAAAGTCATCCAGAAAAAAGAAGAGTATTGAGGATAGTCCTAGAAAATTCAAGGTGCACATTTTATTTGGTATGAAAAATATCTTAAATATATGCTGGTGTAATTACAGTCGTTAGAGGTATTTTTGAGAAAATAAACGTTTTTAATTTTTTTTTCATAAAACGGATAGTTTAAGGTGAGGGAATTGCCTTGGTTACCATTGTGTTGCATTGTGTTGCATCCTTGGAAGATACTGAACTTAAATACCAAGAGTGGTATTCAACGGAGTTTTCGTTTGAGTAATTACTGCTCATAGACACGGAAACGTGCGCGGTCCGTTTTCTAAAAATTGCGGATTTCAAAACATGTATTTCCAGTGAAATCTCAATATGAAATTTTTGGGTGAAACGCAATACCTTTACTTCCCAATATTATGACGGAGTAGAGAAAGTAGAAGGGGATGCAGGTGGTCGCAGGCAAAACCCAGTAGGTTAAGCAGCTCCGTTCGAAGCCCGGACAAGGAGTTCTACGAAATATTGTAGCACAAACAAATGTACCATATAAGGCTTCTAAATAGTATTGTTCAAAAGTTGCTGAAACTTACGTTTACGCGATGAGGATCCCTAATCGTTTGAATTTTACATCCACAATGTAACAACGGGTTGAAGGTGATGACGGCTTTTTAAACAAATGCCATTCACAAAGGAAGTGATCCTTCATGTCTCCAGGAGAGTAAATATCTCACATGCATTATTTGGTCAGGGGAAAAGCCACAGTTTTCTAATCGAAAATTTATATATGGGTTGGAGTTACCCGCAAAAGGTTTATGGATAATTATTATCTACATACAGATTAGTACATTATTTATACTAATTGGATATATTGCATTTGTTTCCGTTCCCTCGAGAAAATAATCTGAAAATTTTACTCCAGAAAAACGATGATGAAAGTACTAGAGTAGCCGAATTCTTTAACCCTGAGCTTCCCAAAGCTAACCTCTCCTACATTCGTGTGTGATTTTGATAATAACATTATTCACAGAAACTTAAGAACTTTGTTACTCTGATATTAAACATTGTTTATTCAAACTCCATCACCAACAGAAAGAGAAAGAGTGAAGTAATACAAACATCAATGGTGTTTTAACGGAAATAGGCCGACTTTTATCACCATTATAGGTTGTGTGTAGAGTGCAAGATGCGGGTAATTTATCTTTCGGAGGAGAATTTCCCATCTCTCAATGTTATATATATATATATATATATATATATATATATATATATATATATATATAGTTTTAAAATAATATTCAGTAGTAAATGTTACTTGTGTTTTGTTTATCAATACTCAAACAAATCACCCAATGGTTCTAATAACATATGAAGTACCTATAAGGAAAAGGAATACTTTGTGCAATGCTAATCTTTTTGTTTATAATTGAGTCACGTAATTTAATATCAATATTCAAGACAACACTTGACATGGGATTGCGAATGGGATGAGATCTACGCAAGAGAGAGAATGCACGGGACAAAAAGGGGAAATTGAGAAAGGGAGCCTAGAATTGTGATAGTTTAGTATAAACTTTATTTGTTTTGGTTGATTAAAGCACTTTAATATACGTTTACTCATTTTTCTGTACGCTTCTTACATATAGTTCCTCTTGGATACTTGAAATAAGTTTGAGTTTATTAGTAGGCCATTTAATATCCCTTAAGTGAAAACAAGATGAAAGATGAGGCAAGAAATCCTCAGTGCTATGGTCAATTGGTTAGTCATTGAATAACATGAACTAAGCTCTTTTTATTTTTAATGTAGGTTTTCATCACCTGCGGAAGCCAAGTGCTGGCTGAAAACGAGCGCGAGCGACACGGTTCATTTGCGAGAGGATAATTAATTTAACTCATTGTGCTTCCTTCGTCTCGCCTGGGACCTTAATACTCTTGAGACATAATGTTCTCACATAGACAATAACCTGAGGACACCAGGATATCAAATTATTCATGCCCATGAATTATCTTGTCTACCTCCGGCTTGTCTAATATAATCACCAGAAGGCACTTCGCAATATCATCCCTATTCGTTAAAGAAGCATTTTATTTTGACTGCATGTTTATTATATTCTCTGTATGCTTCACCTAGTCCTTCTGTTTTGCTTTTAACTGTTACTTTTATTTAATAGCAACTTGCGTTATTTAATCATATTAGCCACAGCATTTTGTAGTTGATTATCAAAAAATTGAAACCTCTTTAACATTTGAAGGTTTAAATTGTATCTCTACATAGCTCGTTTTATATAGAAGTACATATATTAAATAGTTCATGGCAGAGAGGAATAAATTTGTTTGGAACAATCGGAATAAAGAGCAAAGTCGACGGAGAAACGTTCTGAAGCACTACGACGTTCAGTATTGCAGCATCTCAGTTTTTATTCAGTGGTGAAGCCAACCAAACATATACAAATCAAATAGATAATATTAAGAAATCAACAAGGCTGTAGCATCTTAGATTAATCTATACTGATTAATTATAGAGAGGAAATGTTCTTTTATATGAGGGCGGGGTGTAATCAACAATATTATATAATCAATTTTAGTTTTCTCATTGAAATGCACTGTTATTTCCGGCCGACATGGGTTATAAGATAACGTCTAATATCATGAGTACCTTTTGCTTCCATAGAAGACCACGTCATCTTGCATAAACTTGCCTAGTTTTGCCCATCTTTTCAGGAGCTTCTTAGCGATCTTGTCTGATCTTATGCATCTTTTCAGCTTACACATCCATTTAAGAACCAATCTCAGTTACTAAAACACTAAAATGGATTTACAAAGCCTGAATACTACAATAGCAACATGTTCAAACATTATGGAATATCCTTGCAACAAATTTGGCCTTTCGTTTAAAATGCTAAGGACTATAAAGTTATTGTTCCTTTGTTTTTTCTACAGAAAATGATGTAAAGGTGCCAAAGGCAATATAGGTACTTATATGGTTACGATTTAACAAATAAAAAACAAATAACTCTCAGATCTTGCTTATAGTAGTACAAAGCTATTACTATTATTATTATTATTATTATTATTATTATTATTATTATTATTATTATTATTATTATTATTATTATTATTATTATTATTATTATTATTATTATTATTATTATTATTATTATTATTATTATTATTATTATTATTATTATTATTATTATTATTATTATTATTATTATTATTATTATTATTATTATTATTATTATTATTATTATTATTATTATTATTATTATTATTATTATTATTATTATTATTATTATTATTATTATTATTATTATTATTATTATTATTATTATTATTATTATTATTATTATTATTATTATTATTATTATTATTATTATTATTATTATTATTATTATTATTATTATTATTATTATTATTATTATTATTATTATTATTATTATTATTATTATTATTATTATTATTATTATTATTATTATTATTATTATTATTATTATTATTATTATTATTATTATTATTATTATTATTATTATTATTATTATTATTATTATTATTATTATTATTATTATTATTATTATTATTATTATTATTATTATTATTATTATTATTATTATTATTATTATTATTATTATTATTATTATTATTATTATTATTATTATTATTATTATTATTATTATTATTATTATTATTATTATTATTATTATTATTATTATTATTATTATTATTATTATTATTATTATTATTATTATTAATTATTAGTACTATTATTAATTATTAGTACTATTATTAATTATTATTACTATTATTTATTATTATTAATTATTATTATTAATTATTATTATTATTATTATTATTATTATTATTATTATTATTATTATTATTATTATTATTATTATTATTATTATTATTATTATTATTATTATTATTATTATTATTATTACTATCAACATCATCATCATTATTATTATTATTATTATTATTATTATTATTATTATTATTATTATTATTATTATTATTATTATTATTATTATTATTATTATTATTATTATTATTATTATTATTATTATTATTATTATTATTATTATTATTATTATTATTATTATTATTATTATTATTATTATTATTATTATTATTATTATTATTATTATTATTATTATTATTATTATTATTATTATTATTATTATTATTATTATTATTATTATTATTATTATTATTATTATTATTATTATTATTATTATTATTATTATTATTATTATTATTATTATTATTATTATTATTATTATTATTATTATTATTATTATTATTATTATTATTATTATTATTATTATTATTATTATTATTATTATTATTATTATTATTATTATTATTATTATTATTATTATTATTATTATTATTATTATTATTATTATTATTATTATTATTATTATTATTATTATTATTATTATTATTATTATTATTATTATTATTATTATTATTATTATTATTATTATTATTATTATTATTATTATTATTATTATTATTATTATTATTATTATTATTATTATTATTATTATTATTATTATTATCATCATCATCATTATTATTATTATTATTTCTTTGACTGTTTAATCAAATGTGTGGAATTAAGAAGTAAAACATACTTTTAGTGAAGCTTCTGGATGTCAAAATATTTTAATAAAGCCTAATGCATGATAGTTTTGTTCATTGTTTTTGTCTTGTGGTGCCTATAACATTACTCATAAATTTAAATACACAAGAGAAAAAATATGTCCAATTTTTTATACTTGAGATTTAAGGTGTTATCCTACTTCCAAAATGTCTAAGTTCTCATCCTGAGATCCTGAGGAGTATTAAAGTAATCCTAATCATGGAATGAAATAAACGTAATATTCAGACTAGCTGTCAGGAGTTGCTATATTGTGTGAAAACAATGGGAATGGTGGGAAAACTATATCATAACGTATTTGATTTCGACAGTAATAAGTAAACATAGGAATTTCTGAGCATTAAAGGCAGGATGAAACGGCATTAGAGTAAACTTTTAGCAGACTATGGGTTGTGGCGTACTAAGTAATACCCAATACCCCCCCCCCCCGCCCCTAGTTCAGTCTGGGGTTGTGTGCTAACCAATCACGAGACCACGTTTTACCTGGGGTCAGTGACTCCTTCGTCACTGTTGTGTACAGTCGTGGAAAGAATGTCAGAGCGCTGAAAACTTTCGAAGTATCACTCGGCTTCACGGAAGCACACGAAGTCCACTGAGCCTGGTTCACATTGCAAGTATACTCCTCCACAGGAGAGAAAGTCTCCGAGGGACCAGACGCAGGGGGTTGGCCGAAGGTTCCCACACCCTCCCTGGACAGATTTATGACACCCCATGTCAGTTCAGTTACAGAGCATTCAAAAATATTCTGACGGCTTCTACTTTTGTGAATTAATCTTCTCGGTTTTAGTGAACACAGTGAATAGGGCGCATGTTTTTTAACGGTTCTGCTTCTTGTGTAACAGGCGTTCTCTGCCACACACATTCGCTGTCCTTGTCCCACTGTGTAACACGCACATTCCTTACAGGGACCTTCTTTGCGTTGCTGGACTATACTTTGTCTGAAAGTCAGAGTTGCAGAAATCTGAATTATGTAAAGGCATATTATATTATAACATAAGAGTAACAAACAACTCGCAAATGATTCTGTTTTTTTTTTTTTTTTTTTTCAACACAATTCGCTGGGAAATGAAATGCTCAAATACTAAACAAAGCGCTTGATTCGATCGAATTCCTTGTTGCGCTTCTACATACACAGCTATCGCTACATAATTTTACCTCAATGATTGTGTGTAGCAATTTTATGCTTTTCTTGTAACAAAGGAAAAACGACCTGAACTCCGGTGTTTTTCATTATGGCCAAAATGCCTTACTACAAAAGAAGGCATTACAGAGCAGAGGCTGTCCAAGTGGAAATGGCTCAGTGACAATGTCCTGGATTTGAAGTTTACTGTGCTGCTCAAGATATAGATTCAAATACAGCGACCGTATACATTTTGTATCGATGCCTATTATAATTGCTTAATATTTATGCAGATTTCATTAGATAATTAGAGCTATATTAAATCAATGATGCGCGAATTATTTATCTGATGTTCTCGCAAAAAAGAAAGAGAGAGAGAGAGAGAGAGAGAGAGAGAGAGAGAAAGAGATAAAGGGAAAAAAGCCTAGCGTCCTGCACCTCGGTGCTTTTAATCTGGTCAAAATTTAACTATATATAGTTTATTTTGTATTAAATTTTGAAGAGTTTAAAAGCACCGAAGTTCGGTATATATATTCCCATTACTTTTATAGCTGCCCTCAACCTTCGGGGCATGGTGTCCACCAGCGTTAAAAAAAAATGTGTTCTCTGCTATAACAATGTGGAAAATTGGTATTATTTAAATGCAAGAATATGAAATAGGCATTTTGATTAGAAGAGAAGAGGAAACAAATATCATCATCAAGACTTGAACCCATGTTAATCAACGCAGAAGGTGCCTACGTGCCGCATAGCGACATATTTGTTGTTTGCTCGCAAGAGAGCTCTTGTTTATTGTTCGCCAACATAAGGTGCTATTTAAACATGCATGGCTTTCAGTGCTATGTGAATCCATTTATCGTGTAACAGGTGCTTGACAACATACGTGGATTCACGTGATTGGTGTTGTTGAGCACCAACTTCTGAGACTTCCACCTCTTTGTATGACACAGTAACAGACAACTATTATGATTGTGCTCTATTAATGCATTGGCAAACGAAGAGACGGAGGGTAACGTTGACTTGTTCTGTCACCCATCCTTCTTTTCAAGACTCGTCCTACTTACGCGCTCAATAGATGACAAATAATGTCAAACTGAATGCTAAAAAGCCTAGAAGCATATTAGAGATTGTAACCAATGTGAATTGCGCGGCGGGACTAAACGACTTGGAGATAGAACATTTCTGGTGCTCAATCATTTGTTCTATGGCTGTACGTTCTAAGTACTCCTAGATGATTTGAGCGAACTGCTTAAAGTTTCCATGCCTGTTAGTAAGGAAATAAACTAGGACAATATAAGTGAATCTGTAAAACTATTAATGAAGATAGAAAGATAAGAAATGAAATAGTATTACAATATCGAAAGTATTATTGTATTGTTTAGAAACGTATGAATTAAATCCAAAAGGTATTTGAACAATAAGATCTACTGAAATGCAATGTCTGCTACAGTTGATAGCTGCACAAGCACAAGAAATTTGTGAAGTTTGGAATATTTACATACATATGAATTGTTAAAAGAAAAGGCAATGTGTTTTCAGAATTGAAAGAAACACAGTAAAAGAATGAATATTCCAAAGCAAACAATGAATCTCAAACCAAAAGAATACTGAGACTAGGAAATTATGGGTTCAAATCAATTAATGAAGGATCTATGACAATGATTTGGCAATGCAGTAGAAATGTGTGTATTTAAATAACGCGTTCTTCCTTCTTTTTTCGTGGCTGGTAGGTTGTTTCCCCTTATCCACCGAACAAGATGATTTCATGGTTACATGTGAGGCTGGAAGTCTCGGGCGCAATTCCCGACGACCCACTACTCTGTATCATCAGTATTTCGCCGTTTCCTCTGGTCGGAAGGCGAATGCTGGAGGGATTCTCTTCTACCACAACTTCCCCCACCCTCATTTCCTGTACTTCCGTCAGAGCCATCTGTTTCAAGGTAGTATGATCAGGCGACAGTATTCGGCCTGTTGTGGCTGGGCGGTGAAGGCATCCTCTGTATAGGTTATTTACGATGTCGATAGGGACTACTCGCTTAGGACCCACCTCCTGGAGACCCGCAGGGCTTAAACGGCTTATGGGTGGGTTTGGGCTACATTGGACCTGGAAACGTAAGTCGAGATCTGAACCAGGTCACCCTTTGCGTCCCTCCCCTTATCGTTCCCTCCTAGATGTCACGGTAGAAGCACGAAGGCAGGATGGCCAATGTGTAGTGCTGCCTTTGTGCATATCTTGCACTTGTTTTTAACGGGATCTACATTTTGGTGTAGTAAATTTTCGGTTTATTTACAAGTTATACAAAATTATATAAAAGTCATTAGGAATGAAGAGCCTTCGCAGTTTATTGCATAGAAAACTCAAATTTTAGTCATGTAAAATGTAAAGTAAGTAAAATGTAACGAAACACTTCCATGTAAAAGGCAGATTTTATTGAATCGAGTGCCGTCTTCAGAATATACCAAACTTAAATAATAAATTTGGTATTTATCTGACATTTGGTTTTCAAATTATATTATTTATGTGTGTGTGTGTGTGTGTGTGTGTGTGTGTGTGTGTGTGTGTGTGTGTGTGTGTGTGTGTGTGTGTGTGTGTGTGCAGACACAAAGGGAGGAAGATGAAAACAAATCTATGTCCATTTTCTAAACGTGCTCCTTTTTTATGGAATGCAATATTTTCTCTGCTTGTTAGAGGTGAGTAGCGGTGAAAGTAAGTAAAAACTGGTCGTTGCAAATTGGCTCTTTCAATAATATCGCTGGAAACAAATAAAGGTTCGTAGTGCTTCAAAAGCTGAAATAAAGCATTGACAATTTCAAACCAATAACGGATGTCTCGGAGATGCCTGATAACATAAAAAAGGTTATTAAAAATAAATTGCGCACATTCTTTGTGTAGTGAGTCATTGCCTCTCGTGATTTGCCAGTTATACCAATTATACAATTTATTCCGAATAAAAGGGCTTCACGACTCTTCTCGGTAATTTCATTATGCGATTTTAATATATCGTAGATCAAAGGAATTGGTTAGCCATTTGGAGATAAAAGATTTCAAAACAGTTTGGGGTGGGAAAGTACTCTTGAATATTTTCGTGTCGTAACCCTGGAAGAGCTGACTTTTAATGGCAATAATGTTATTTATACACTTCTTTTGTTTATGATATACAAAAACACTTTTATGAAAAAGGTTTCCGTTTACTTAGTAATCTCAAAACGTATATCCCTGGTGTAATCTGGATATGAAATTTCGGAGTGGCATACAATCCGTACTGTATCCACGTCGTAAAAAAGCCCGCAAGCGAGCCAGAGCCTGCCAACCCGACTGCCGGCCTAACATCCACATAGGCAAGGCAGAAGTGCTACTGGAAGTACATACTGTTCACCCAACACAAGAAGGCAAGGCAGAGAAATGTGTAACGTAATTACTTTTGCTGTCCGCATGATGTTTATCAAGCTTGATGTTTATGATAAGGATGCTATTTTTACCTAAAATACACTCATCCATGCATGGTTCCTATCATAGTTGATCCATAGTTCCTATCACTGCAGTTACTGAAATAAGCATTAGATCTGGCAGCATGGGTGACTCATATGCACTCTCATACACTCATTTCGTAGCAAATAGATTCACTAACAAAGAGATGAACATTTTAAGACCCTCTCACTCTTCAGGCCCCTCTTGCCTTTATGTAGTGCGTACACACTAATAAGAAAGTAAAAAACCCTACAAAATCTAGTAAAAAGTGTAATAGTTTACTGCAGTATGCAGCTTTTGTCAAATAAATTCCACTGTAATGTTAAATATTTCCGAAATATTCGCTGGAGATCTGTTGAGGCATAGGGAAGGAGAATTTTAAATTATTTATGCAGTCCCAGCGCTTCGCTCCAAACAAGCAACTCAAAATGAAAGATGCGAAAGAAATCCGCCGTGACCAAGTCATCCATATTAAGTAACGACACCTCTACATTCCAGCAACTACGTGCGTCTATAATTGCATGTTGTGAGGAACTTGGGTACAAAAAAGCGAGTCTTCGAAGAGTTAACCCAAAGTCCAAGACTGCTTTTTCAGCAATGTGGTTTAAGTTATCGCATTTTTTACTTCAGTTTTCAGTATTTTAAACTCGCTCAGAAGATGGTGTTTGATTCTCTCACATACATTTCCGACTTGAAAGCTACATCTGTTTTTACCAAAATAAAAACAATATGAGAGCTAATTCCTTCATCGCTGGATAAAACTGTGAAAACAGTGTTCATCAATGAGCCCTTTGAATCCATTCAGAATTATTGCCATTCTTTGCTTTCATTGCCACTCAATTTTCCGGATAGTTTGCTAAATATTAGCACTCGCTTTCCCTTTGAAGGCACTTCTCTTTGTCGTTGCCTTCAGCCGTGGCCTAGCTGCTTCCGAGGTAATTGTTTGCAGATGCCTAAGTAGACCGACAGAGACGGAGAGCGTCGAAGGTTATAATTAAAGAAGATAAAGAAGAACGGAGGACTCAATTTCTTCCTATCACAAATATCCCCTTTAAAACGCGAAATACATTTAAATTAATTCAATTTTATTCCCTTTATCTTCGTAAATCAAGTTAGCAGCAGCTATCTCACAAGGAGATTGGAATTAGGCTTTACCTTTTGAGACACCCGAAGAGTAAGCACATAACTTTTAAATGGCGTTTAATTGCATTTTATAAACCAATCGCATTAAAAGAACGCATATGCTGATCAAAATCAATTAACATGTTGCTCCCAGGAGAAGCACTAAGTAAAGTGATGTCAGGTTCCAGCGAACTTGAAGTGGTGAATGTTAATGCTCCTAGTTTAATGCCAGAGAAATATAACTAATTATCACATTCAAACCTTAATGCTACTAATGTATTTCGTGTAATATGACATTACGAAGTGTTTAATGAAGAGGCGTTTCCATGAGAATTGCATGAGAAGGCTTTTACGTTCTCTACAAAAAAACAGAGTAAGAACTGCAATCCACCTAAAACTTCGATACCAATGTTAGTGGAAATGTACATTTTGAGGTTCCTCGAATCCAAAATAGGTATAAATGGCGGCCATAGAGCGGCCAAATAACTGACCACGCACGCTTCACATTGCTACATGCATACATATGTATTATCTTCTCACCAGAGCGGCTTAACACGCGGCCGTATCTTGGGTAGGCGATGTATATGTGGATTTTTCTTTTTCTGACAGTTTAAATAAAACAATAAGATAATTACGTTGTTAGAGTTGTCTTATTATAGTGTTAAATAATGTTTGCTTCTATTTATTACCTTTAGTTAAATTGTTGAGTAAAATGACTTATTTTACTTAATTCATCTCTATTGAATGTTTACATGATCACCTGAACATTTTATATCTAATACCAAGCAGGATGACTCAGGCCCGCAAGAGGGAGGCCCGGGTTCGATTCCCGTGGCTGACCTACCTGACCCATGGGTATTTTTGAGGGTTTCCCTGGGTCGCTTGACGAATGCCGTGTAGGTTAATTACTTCTCCAAAATTTCCTGTCCCTCCATTTTACCTCCATTATCATTTCATGTCGTCTTTCATCTGGTGGTCTCTTTCAAAGTAGAACTGTCGGTAGGAGTCTCGGCGGTGCATGGTGAAATGATATCTCTGAGGAAAACGTTTCCCCTTCGGCGGGACGGACTTGGTCTCCCAGCCGGGCTAGTAGGCCGGTTCAACAACGTGGCAGGCCGGATGTCCGTTGTGCAAGACTACCTGGAGTACTCTGCTCTGGAGAGGCGGCCTCCGGGCTCCGAACCGGCCTCGTAACAAAGGGATCACGATTGTTCTAAGCCCACCGCCGATTTTCTTTGTTTTTCCATCCAAATTTATACTAGTGAATTTACTTTTGTTACTTTCATTTAACGTTAGACAGTTCTCTAAAATTGTACTAAAGAGCTGTCTTGGTAACTTACTCTGAACATCCCCAACAAAGTAAATATCCTATCCTAGAGATTTTTAGGAAAGCTTCACCTTTTATTTAAATATAATATCGCTCCCACAATTCAGTAAAATATTTCGTAGCTGCACCGCAGATATGTTGTGCAAGTTACCTTGCGGCGAACCTGAACTTGTCCGTTAAGTAGGAAAGTACACTGATAGTTTGAAACGCAGATGTTTAGTGTTTTACTAAAAATCTTATAAATACATAAAACATTTTCTAATGACCATTTTCAGGCTATGCGAGGATCAAAGTGTGACAACTGTGACCCTTCCACGTAGTATATATAAAACTCTCAAATTTTGTTTATTCTTTTATCAAACAGCTTTCAAAACGTTTATAAATATCACTTTTTTCCGCCAATTGTGTGGTATGCATATGTGTCTTTTATAGAAATGATCAGCTTTGAAACTCTCATTAGAACGTAAGTCTTCAAGCACGCGTGCATGCATACACAAAGAGAGAGAGAGAGAGAGAGAGAGAGAGAGAGAGAGAGAGAGAGAGAGAGAGATGAAGGAATCTCTACAATAATGTAAACACTAGAAAGACATTCAACAAAAATTAAATATCATTAACTATATTAGAACCAACCGAATTATATCCTAAGAGGCAAATTGATTAAGGATAAAGGTAAGTTATAAATGGAGGGGCCCTCACACAACACTGCACGAGGCCCTTAATGCTATTTATACTAGTACCATCACTTTCGGGAGGAGCGCATGAGGAGAAAGACCTTAAAGACGACCAGATCCGGACGAACAACAGGCACAAGCAATGTTTCCAGTACGATCGCACCCTCCCCGACCTTATAAGCCTTCGCCCGACATGGTCAACCCACGATGAAATCTTTACACAGAGCAAGCCATCATCCAGCCTGAAATAGATGAGTAGGGGGTGACAGGAAACAAGGAATAAGAAAGGAGTGGTATAGGAATGAGCACCCCAACATTTGGCCAAGTGTCGAGGGGCAAACCACATCAAAAACTCCAAGTTAAAGTACGCGGGGATAGAACCGACGACCTCCCGAATGCGAGTCAAACGCGATGCCGCCTATGCCATCTCGCTGGGTTTGAGTTCATTAATACATTGAAATGAGGAGGAAGCGGAGAAGAAAAGAAAGACGACTGTAGGTATAATGGGAGACTGACATTTACAAGAAGTGCACAAAAACAGTGTACCTGCTTTCACCAGCTGTCCGGATCTTCAGAACGATGGGCTGGTGGTTAGTTAAATGTGAACGATCTCCTTCCTTCGCTGATAACCCCACTGACCACATACATTATCGAATATTGGTCCTATTGAGAGAAGGAAAACGACAGATAAGAACGTCAGACTTGCGTTTACAGTGATACAAAACTCTCTATGCCTGGGGGAGGTTTGGGGTTGGCCTTTGTGTCGACTTTTTGCTGATGGCCCACTGCAGCTTTGGATCTTTCTAAATGATCTTGCTGTTAAAAGCTACTTTATTGAGAGCCGTAGGTTGTCTATTAAAATAGGCATTTTCCTATTTTTACCTTATGCATACCAAGCATTAAATTAAATATAAAATATTCACCATTTTATTAAGCAGCTGTCGAAATCTATTTAACTATCTCTTAATGGTTTTTCCATTTCAGTTTATATTTAATTAAAGAAATGGTTCCAGTTTTTCTTTATTACAAAGGTATGTAAATCCGTTACTATAAAAAGTAGTACTGTGCGTGTGTGCGCATGCGTGCGTGCGCGCGTGTGCGCGTGTGTATGTGTGACATAACTTAAAAAGTAGAAACTCGGAAAAATACCAATTCTGTATTTAAGTTTGGCATTTGGTATTTTCCAAGCATGTGACAAGAACATTTTCAACAAAATCACTCACTCTAGCGTATACTTTATTTGAAAAGTATTTACTTGTTTTGCATTTCTTTAAAAGTGGGAATGCTATGAATTTTTTGTAAATATGTGAATTTTTTCATTCAAAATGAAAGTTTTACATTTGGCAAACTATGAGAGATAAAGGAAAAACTTACTCCACAAATAAATAATTGTTTTGTGATATGAGCCTTTTCTGGCATATTCGTTGTTTCTGGTGTCACACCCTACATTAGAATAGATTTAATATTTATTAGCTTTGGGGGGAATCCGTAGCGGTAGAGCTAAACTATCTCAACAAACACTAGTTACACCACGCGGTAGGGTGGACATGTTATTTTACTGATAACTAGCTTACCTGCATGGTGGTGAAAGGTGGAAGGTCCAGCGAAGGAAAACTCACAAATGCATTTTAAAAAGAGGTTTAATAATTCCAGACAACTTACATTCAATGAGGCTTGTGTTCCGGAGGGTTGCTACAAACACATCCTCTCGCGCTGGTGGCGGCCGCTCGTCTGCGGAAGAGGAAGCCAACCCCCTCTCCAGCGCAACCAATGAACAAAGATCAGCCAGTGGCGCCAGGTCTGACAACCCATACAGGGTTGCCACACCTCCCCCCGGACCACAAGCTGTTGACCCAGGGTCAACAGAACAATTAATAACAAATGAAAAGAAACTCGCTCGAGTGATGGAACAAAAAAAAAAAATTAGCATACAAACATCACAAACAGTATTACAAACATAAATCTTCTCTTGACGTTACACATTCGTTTCTTTACTCCAGTGTCTGTCTATAACTTTAATTAAAAAGCCCTCAAAGAAAAATAAATGAAGTTCAGCACTTTTCACCACTACTGCACCAAGCAAAAAAAAGTTTCACAACCTGCCTGAACAGTACATTCCATTCCCACTGGTCTCACAAATGTAATAAAAAACTTGAAGCTTGCACTGCAGTCACTGATGAATAAAGACCACTGAATTGAGCACAATTGTACTTGCTCTACACTGAATAACAATGTGGGGCATTAATAGTTCTTCTGCCCCCAACACAGGTACGAAGTGACAGCACTAATAGCTGCCAAAGCTCTGACGAACAGTGGTCATAAAGGGCGGACCAGAGCCCGATGACACAAGGCAGTGTGGCAGGTTTAGCACTCCCATGGTGCAAACCGTTCGGTAGGAACAGTGTGGTGCAGCAGGAACGCAGATAAATAGGGCTGGCTTGATACGTATCATCATACTACAACATTATTTCCAAAAAATATAAGTGTACGTCAATTACAGAAGACAACTACATCATTAAAAACAAACTTCACTTCTGAACAATAATAAATAATAAAAAAAATTAGGTACACCCCATCTGGGTAGCAAGATACATGATAAAACTAAGATAATTTCCATCACTCGGCAATATATAGAGCTTACAAATTTTGACAAGATGAATCAAATAATCTTCACAAAATAATCTTCACAAAAGAATACATAAAACGTAGGAATGTCACAATCAAAACTTTACAAAAACCCCTTAGGGTAGAAATAATACAATACACACAGCACAAAATAATTTGACCTTCCAACACATTGAATAAAAATATTACAAATTTTCAAAATACCAAAACTTACAATTAGAGGGGTACCCCAAAATATTACACGTGGCCATAAACTTTTTAACAAAACTGACGTGTACACTTAAACAAAAATGAGCTCAGTTTTTCTTTGTTTTACCATTATAATTTCAATCATATTTATTATGTGCGCGCACTACTTAATATCATCAGTACTACTACCTTTCAAATCAACAAAACTACTTACAATCTACCAACATCAACATTTTGCATGCCAACAAAACTACTGTCACATTACTACACCAAAAAAAAAAAAAAAAAAAAAAAAATCGTTCTACAACACAATACATAGAACAAAACTGAAAGAAAAATTAAGTTCTGGGGCCTCAAAATTTCACATCCTAGATACACAAAAGAGAAAATATAGTATCATGTCTTAGCCTATTCTAAAAACTTTTGTATACATTGAAGGGTACTTTTGCTTTTCAACATAAAACTTAGAATTCAATAAACCATTAAAGCATACTGGTAATCACACAACTCCAAAATATATATCACTCTTAATCCAAAACAATTTTATCAAAATGTTCAAACTATTAGCATCCTGCAATAAAGAGACAAAGTAAACATCTGTACTAGTAATGTGCTATCTCACAAATACCTGGTAACTATGGCGAGGATGACAAACAGAACATCCCCAGGTCTCAGCTTCATAACAGTCATTCACAAACCTCTCTGTGATTCAGGTTTTCCTCATCATCTTAGCATGCACATTTCAGCACCAATGCTAAACAAAACTCAAAAAAAAATACACTTAATTACTTGCATCGATAAGCACATTTCAGCCATTTTATCGAGCCTAAAACACTGGATTAACGGGCACATTACAGCAACCCCATTAACCAGATAAACTTTACCTCTACATCTTTCACATAATCACACATAATTTCATTCATCCTTCTTATCGAGGTAGCACAGCACTATTCCAGAATGTAAACTTAAAATTAATAAACAAAATTTCAATTTTCTAATCATTGCAAAATTTATCATAAAATGAGGTTATTCAACTCAAAACAGTTATTAGGGAACATATACTTTTAATATCAATTAATTGTGACTTTCAATAATAACAATTGTATGTTCAACTTTTGACATCTGATTCATCAAACATCTATCCAATGTATTGCCATTTGCCAATAATATACATCATATTCCAAAACAAAATAGCTTAGCACACTATACACTAAATCTCAAAATTCACACTCAGAAATCAAGGGACAATATACTTTACATACAACCTTTTTACATTTGATGTGACACAAAAGAAAAGCAAAATGTATTTACAGTCTATATGGTCCCACAGGATCAAAATATGGGAATATCCTAGAAACATGTACTGATTGTTCCTTAACTCTAGGAGCATTTGGTCGACGAACCACATAAGTAACAGGAGTAATTTGTCGAACAATTTCAAAAGGCCCAAAATATCTATGAAGCAATTTGGTACATTTTCCCTTTTTCCTAATTGGAGTAAAAATCTTAACAAGCTGACCTACTGCAAAATGAGTATCTCTATGCTTAGCATCATATCTTTCTTTCTGTTTAATCTGTTGCTGATTAATATTATGGATGGCTACTTCACGAGCTTTCTGAATCTCTTCCAAAGTTTGCCGAACAAATAAATCATTTGAAGTGGCCTGAAGTTGCACCTGATTTGGTAAGGAAGGTTCACGACCATATATCAAATAGAATGGTGAAAATTTTGTAGTTTCCTGAACAGAAGAATTGTATGAAAAAATCACATATGGTAAAACATTAGACCAATTGCGCTGATTTGAATCCACAAAATGACTAAGACAATTTAGTAAAGTCTGGTTAAATCGTTCAGTAAGGCCGTTGCATGCAGGGTGGTATGAACTAGTAAAATGAGGGGAAACTGACAAAGCTTTCAAGAGTTCCTGAGTTACTTCACTCAGAAAGACACTACCACGATCAGACAGTAACATGGCAGGGGCCCCATGCCTGCAAATAATCTGATGTAAGATGAACTTAGTAACCTGGGGAATGGTAGCCAAAGAGAGAGGGGCAGCTTCAACCCACCTAGAAGCATATTCTGTAGCAACTATGATATACTTATGACCCGACGTAGAACGAGGCAAAGGGCCTAACAAATCTATTCCCCAACGTTCTCCAATAAAGTTAACTGGAATAGGCTGCAAAAGACCAGCAGGTTTTTGATTCTTAGGTGCCTTCCTAGACTGACAACTTGGACAAGTTTTCACAAAATGCTCAATATCTTTTTTCATACCTATCCAGTAGTATCTTGAATTAATCTTACTAAAAGTTTTAGAAAAACCTAAATGACCAGATAGTGGATCATCATGACATGAGGACAAAATTTCATGCTTTAACACCTCAGGAATGACTAGTAAATGCAAGGGACCAGTAGAACTCGAATTTTTCCTGTACAAGACATCACTTTTCAAAATATAGGTAGAAGCTTGACGTTGAACCTTAGCAGGAGCAGATTCAGGATCCTTAAGGGCATTAATAATTGGAGTCAGAACTGGATCATCATTTTGTTTCTGAGCAACCTCAACTGGTGATAGCAAACAGGTAATTAGCTCATCAAGTTGTTCAATTTGATGCTCTTCAGGCTGTAACACAGGGAACCTTGACAAAACATCTGCGTCATTATGTTTCTTACCAGCTTTATAACATATATCATAATCAAATTCCTGTAACTTTAGACTCCATCGAGCCAACCGGCCTGTCAAATCCTTTAAATTGTTCAGATAACAAAGGGAGTGATGGTCTGAAATAACATGCACTTTATAGCCATACACAAAAGTCCTGAAATGTGTTAAACCAAAAACGATTGCCAAAAGCTCTAACTCTGGTACACTGTAATTTCTTTCACATTTTGACAAAGTTCTAGAAGCATATGCAATAGGTCTAAGATTATCATTTACTTTCTGTAGTAAAACACATCCTATTCCTAGACCACTAGCATCAGTGTGTAATTCTGTATAGGCTCCAGGATTATAATGAGCCAACACAGGGGCAGAAACAAGAGAGTTCTTTAACTGCTGGAATGCTGTTTGCTGATCCGGGCCCCAAATAAAACTTTGACTTTTCTTGGTCAGCTGAATCAATGGATGGGCAATGTAAGAGTAATTCTTAATAAATTTCCTGTAGAAATTGAACAAACCCAAAACTTTTCTCACGTCTCTAACATTCTTTGGGCGTGGTAGTTCTTTGATCACTGTAACTTTCTCAGAATCTGGGGAAATTCCATCTTTAGATACTTCAAAACCCAATAACTTTATCCTTTCCATAGCAAAGAAACATTTCCCAGGTTTCAGTTTAAAATTATGCATTTCCAAACGTTGAAAAACAGCTTCTAAGTTTTCTAATAATTGTTCAAAAGTTTTGGCAAAAACAACAATATCGTCCAAATATGCTAAAGCTTTCTTAAATTTCAAGTCTCCTAACAATTTCTCAGCAACAAAACTGAAAAATCTTGGTGCATTAGCAAGCCCAAAAGACAAACGTTCAAATTCATACTGCCCTTCATGAGTAACAAATGAGGTATACTTTTTACTATTCTCCTCTAAAGGAATTTGAAAGTATGCTGACAACAAATCTAAGGAAGCAAACCATTTAGCTTCTCCAAGGTAACTAAGGAGGTCATCAATAAGAGGCAAGGGAAAGGCTGAGTTTACTGTAACCTTATTCAGTTGACGATAATCTACACAAAACCGCATAGAGCCATCTTTTTTCTTTACCAACACAACAGGTGATGACCAAGGTGACTGAGAATCTCTAATAATACCAGCATTTTTCATTTCCTCTACTTGTTGGGAAACAATCTCTTTCTGCTTATGAGCTACCCTATAGGGTCGTTGCTTAATAGGTTTTTCATCCTTTACCTCTATTTTAAATTCAGCTACATTAGTTGAGCCTAAATCTTGCAATGAAGTGGCAAAAACATGTTCATATTTTAACAACAGATTATGAAGATCTGACTTTTGAGCTTCAGTTAAGTTGGTATTAACATTAAATTCAAACTTTGGAGCGTTCAATGGAGTAACATGCTTAGGTGAAACTGAGTTACTTTGAACAAATGCAACTTCATGAGCATTAGCTAATACAGTTTTAGCAAAAAGTGTTTGAGGAACAGCTGAATTATTATGTACTGGTATCACAAAGTCCTTTGAAGATTTGCAAACTACAGGTGGAATAGAAATATTCTTCTTATGCATAATACTGGTAGAAGGCTCGAACATAACCTCATTTGTAATATCAGCTGAAGGCTGCACTGCCACAAAACAAGTAGTAAGCGGTGGCAATTTAACATCTTTTACAACAGAAACTTTATTAACTATCTGTACCTCATCGTTCAATGGAATCACAGCAATATCTGTAAAGGGACCACCACATGTTGTTTCAAAAGGAATGTGTACCATTTCTCCCTCATGAGTTTGAATCTTAACTTCTGCACAAGAATAATCAATGGTAACTTTATGTGAAGTTAGAAAGTCATTACCCAAAATGAGATTATGTGCCAAGTCTTTTACCACTAACACATCTTCTTGAAAAACAAAGTCATTAATTTGAAATTTCAAATTTGTTTGATAAGGCGCATCTAATAACTTGTTACCAGCTGTTTTAAGCAAAATCTCGACAGGTTTCATTTTAGAAATGTCATTGATATGAGCTGCATTCACAATGCTAACTGCACTTCCTGTATCCAACAAAATTGGAAGTTTTGACTCCCCAATGGACCCCAAAATTTGCAAAATTTGACCTGGAAGAGAAACAACATTAGACACAGGTGAACTTACTTTGGGTACCTCTAGGTTATGTCGTTGGAGGCTGGGCCTCTCGAGTTTTTTGAAGCAGATGGTGAAGTCCAGCAATTACGTGCCATATGACCACGCTTGTTGCAATTGTAACACACAATAGGTGCCTGCTGTCTCTTTTCATGATGTCTTGGAGGCTTAAGTGGAGGTGGCTGCACAGTAGATGCAGCAGCAGTGAATTGAGACTGAAGTTGTTGCATTTGGGTAGCAAGTTTAGTGACCTGTTCACTCAATGTGGAAACAACATTAATAACTGGTTCAGAGTGATTTACACTTTCAAACCGTGATAAAACAGGTGCAGATGACACAGGTGGAGAAGTGTAAGTTGATGTTTGTGCTTGTACTAAATGTTGTCTATGTTGCACATAAAAATTAGCTTTATCAACGCTTTTAATAATTTGTAAAACCTCCTCAACTGTTTGTGGATTTAATGGGAGCAAAGCTTGCACATACTGAGGTTTCAATCCTTTCACTAAGTTTTTTACCTGCTCCATTTGTGTCATTGCAGCGTTAACTTGGTCACACAAGGATAATACATCATAAATGTAATCTAATACAGGTTCATTTTCTAATTGTACCCTCTGCCTAAGTTTAATTTCCAACAATTCATCTTGATTGGACATTTGAAAAGCTGCCAAAAACTGTTGAGTTAGAAAATGCCAATCATGCTCAGGGTGTCTATGGCAAAAAGTTCGGTACCACAGTGCTGCTGTGTCTCGCAAGTAACATGGGAAAAACTTCAACTTTTGTACATCTGACCAACCATTTGCTGTAGAAACTAAGTTAAATTTTCTCAAAAATTCTGAAGGAGATATCAGTGCTATCCTGTCAAAACAGGGTGGATCAATAAAAGGCCGAGAAACTTGCATTGTCTGAGTCTGATTAACATTAGGTGCCATGGATACTTCTAAATTACTAGGTACATGTGCACTTTGATTAGCTAAAGCAGAAGTCGAAGCTATTACATCATGTGAATCCATTGTAACTGGCACATTGGATGATTGCCGCGTTTTCTTAGGCATTTTGACTTACTTTTAAGTAACACTGGACACCAGAATAAAATAAGCAGAATTACCAACTGGAATGAACACAAAAATGAAGTACATCCTTCACAAAAACACCAAAAAGAAACTATTTACTTTGAATTTTACTGCCAAAACTCACACAGCGTCCCTTGAAAATCAACACGTGACCACGTGGTGTCCATTATCAATTTCCATGTAGTTATAAAAAAAATTTTAGCACAATATTATGAAATAAGTTTACTATTGAAGAAATCAAATAAAAAACAGACCAAAAGTTAAAGGATTACGAGACGATGACCAGATTAGAATTTCTAACTAATTGAACACCACGCGGTCGGCCATGTTTCCTCCATCTTTCACCACCGTATACATTCGAATTTTTTTCATAAAAACCGGACTAAAGCAAGGAGAAAAAAAAAATTTTGAGATCTTACCCGCGTGTCCACCAATATGTCACACCCTACATTAGAATAGATTTAATATTTATTAGCTTTGGGGGGAATCCGTAGCGGTAGAGCTAAACTATCTCAACAAACACTAGTTACACCACGCGGTAGGGTGGACATGTTATTTTACTGATAACTAGCTTACCTGCATGGTGGTGAAAGGTGGAAGGTCCAGCGAAGGAAAACTCACAAATGCATTTTAAAAAGAGGTTTAATAATTCCAGACAACTTACATTCAATGAGGCTTGTGTTCCGGAGGGTTGCTACAAACACATCCTCTCGCGCTGGTGGCGGCCGCTCGTCTGCGGAAGAGGAAGCCAACCCCCTCTCCAGCGCAACCAATGAACAAAGATCAGCCAGTGGCGCCAGGTCTGACAACCCATACAGGGTTGCCACACTGGTTCCAATGTTTCTATAGTTTGTCATTTTTTATGCTGTCAAAGTTCAGCTGTTTCTGGTGATAACAACTCTCACTGATACCATCTCTAGCTGCTGGCTGCTACAGTGGCAAACTATGGGATCTGAGTGTGAGAACACCTGTTACGCTGGTGTATAATTTTAATATAAGCTAATTGCTTAGTTGTTTGAGGCTATTTGCCGACTCTTTGAAGATGAATACTTAAAATGTTCCTGAATCTTAGCGCGATAACATGGGACTGTTCAACATCTGCTAACTTCCAATGCAACAGTAAACTTGCTGCTTAAAATAACTGTTTTTCAATAATAACAATGAGAAGCATAAATTTCTGAAGTGCTAAGCGGAGACTGCCAAATATGTATGAGCTGAGAATGAGCGGTTCTGAAACACTTGCAAGACCGAGAGACCCAAATGATCCTAACCGGCTGCGCGGTGTTTTGCCTGTCTGCCGTTGCCGTCTGCCGCAATTATAGAAAGGCGCGGATGAAGCCATGTAACATTTTCAAACCTACATTTAAAGGCTTTACTTACCCATATTAAAAGAGATGCTGAAACTGGCCACCACCGTTGTCCATACACGTTTGGCATCTTTGGCGCGAACAGGCAAAGCACCGCACAGCCGGTTAGGATGCTTTTGGGTCTCCCGCTACTTACATCATGCGCTACCAAATCTTAATTTCTTATTTGCATATGAAACACTATTTCCACTCGTGACATGTTACTTCCAAACTTCCTTTCCCTTTCTAATTTTCAGAACTAATGTATTTATATATTTACATCCCTGTGACATATGATTTCTGAATTTTAATTACCCTAACATTGAGTTAATGGTTCTCTTGGTGACTAGAACATCTAATTGCCGTAGCTACTCTTACTATTAACTAATTGCTTGTGCACGACATCTAAATTCCCCCGTTAATGACCCCTTAGCGCCTAACAAAACAATATCTCATTCCTCTTGTATCTTGATTTTATAATATAAACTAAATATGTTAATTATTTACCTTTTTGTATAGTTTCTTTATAAATATATTAGTCTTTTAAATCTGTAATTGCAGTATTACTCGCAATATCATGGAAGAAATTTGGAATTGCAAGGTTAGCGTATTAGCGACCCAAATGTTTGGATTATCGTTTTAACCTCCTATATACCATTTGTACCTATACGAGAATGTGTAATGAAACCATTTCTGCAAACATTTATAACGAGTAACTGAAGCTGAAACAAAAATAAACCCTCCTAACAACTTGTAGGTAACATACAAAAATAAACGATAGTGGTTAGTGAAATCCATAAGAATGTTATCAGTTCAGAATTGTTTTAAACAAATGACCATAAATATAGTACATAACTAAGTTATACATCGTAGAAAAAATAAAACGTGTTGCAGTTAGAACAACCAGTACAATATCTTATCCATTTGTATTTACATTCAGGAAGAGATAATAATGAGAACTTTAATTTCGTTAATGATTTCACATATTAATGAAAGATATAGAGTTAACTCAACAATCGGTGGAAAACTTAGTAACTTAATGTGAAGTGAAGCGACGAAATGGTAGAACAGCACACTCCGAACATGTGGATCAAATTCAAAATTGAAAGTAGCACTTCTTGTTCTTCTTCTTATCTTTTTGTTTATAACCGCCACCGCCGCCATCCCTTTTCTACCAGGCGTTATTGACTTCTTTGATTTTGCCTCTTCTGTTACTCTTCTGCCTCTAATCTTATCCCAATTCTTCCTAAATATTTCATCTCTACTGGCGTTTGTTTTTATATTTGTCTAAAATCGTCAAAATTTGTTTTCTAACAATAGTAACAATAGTTTCAATTTTAGGTTATATGTCTATAGTTTTGGCTTAATACTATTTCTCTCCAACTATTATATTATTTCGTATTATCATGATATTTTGTAGTTTTCACTGTTTTTAGTATATCTTACACCTACCACTATCGCTACAAATAATTCTACTCAAGCATTTAAAACGTTCTACTCTATCAATTACCTGATCATTACCTTTAATATTAAGTTCTTCCTTTTGCTTGTGTTTTTTTAATAAACATGTGGTTTGACTTTTATCAGTATTATTTACCATCCATTTTCGTTAATCATTTATTGTAAACAGTGTTTGCAAATAAACTGTTTGAAGTCTGCGGTTCTCAAATTTAGTTGCGAGGTTCGCATTGACACGTTTGTACTATTCGTTGCGTACATGTGAGAAGAGTGTTTAATTGACACCCGTTCACTCCTTTCTCCATTTTGAATTCTTCTGATAAGTAAATATTCGTACCTT
The DNA here is from genome assembly GCA_030765055.1 of Mantis religiosa. Classification (NCBI taxonomy): domain Eukaryota; kingdom Metazoa; phylum Arthropoda; class Insecta; order Mantodea; family Mantidae; genus Mantis; species Mantis religiosa. The sequence goes on from CM060950.1 coordinate 192,993,942, forward strand.
TAATTTACCATAATATGATTTTAGATAAACAGTGAAGACTGTACCTTTCATTAACACATGAACATTGAGCATGTTAATTACGATGTTCTTGTTTCGACAAATAGTTTCTCGGCATTATACAAATACCGAATATGTCTAGAAATGATGATTAAAATAATTTTTAACTTTTATTTAATTTGTATACTAATATATTAAGTTTAATTACCCTTATAATACCTTTCCCAAGCTCCGCTCTTAACAATTGTTTCCGACAACAGGACCGAGACAAATTTAATCAAGTTGTGGGTAGCATCACTCTTCGGGGGTTTTATACTAAGGTCATATCCAACGCAGTATTGTAAAATGTGTGATCCATTACAAGGTTAACCAGCCCCACAAAGTAAAACCGAAATGCGACATTCTGTTATATTCAGATTTTATTATTTTCTCTACTACGTACTACGTAGAGCAAGCATTTTATTCCTCCAAAACTTGTATATGGAGATTTCGCCGTATTGAGATACACGTTTTGAGACTCCATGAATAAAAAAAAAAAAGAAATAGAAAACGGTCATGTGAGAACACGTCTGACTGTAAACAGCATAATTTCAAAAACGAAAGATCGGTTAAATACCAAAGTCACTATTTATATTCAGCGTGTTCCAGGATTGAGCGCGAATATTTGAATAAAAAAACCGCCCAGCACAAACTACCGTTTCCATGGAGTATTTTCCGAAGATTTTGATTTTTTTCCAAAATAGTTAATGATTTTTATTTAAAATTTCGTATGTTGAAGATATTTGCATGGCAAATGAAATCTATATTTTGAATGTTCTGGGAATGCCCTGAAAAGTTCAGCTCTTTAAACTAGCTTGTGCATAATTAGTAAACCGTATGAGATATATAAGATAACAAAAGCTATTTCATATTGAATTTTTCAATACTTTTTCAAATGTTAAATCTTTATTCTCCTCCGCTCTCCTGGCCATGTAAAGAGAATGGAATTTCAAAGCCATCACATAGTCATCAGCTCTAGGTTGTTCTACTACTTAAGCTTAGTCTATCTCCCTATAATCATTGCACCTACATGAAGTACCTAATAAAAGCCGTATTACAGATCTTCTGGGTTAAAGTGAATTAAATAGAAGAATAAGAGTAAATTTTTCCGCCCACGGTTACTTTTGTGCCTATGTATGTAGTATGTATATATTTTGTTTATCTTCGAGCTCGATATTATTTACGTCCGAACAGAATCTGAATCACGTACTTTCTCTTCAGACAGGAGGGGTACGTGCCTAGAATGAGATTTGTTCTTAAGCCCTTCAAGCGGAGGGTTCCAATTCAGTCCCTGCATGCTCATCGGTAATCTCAGCTGCTGCAGAAATTCCCATAAGGTTCTGTGTCTCATATGACTGTTTTAAGATCGCAGCCTCGGGAATGCCTGCCTATATGACGAATATAATATCAATGGATGAAAGAAAAGTCATTAAAGCGTAACATTGTTCAATGAATTACTCGAGTATTATCCAGTAGCATTTGATATATAAGCTACAAAATAAAGCACTGTACTCTCTATTTGTTCTGTTTAAGAGACATACAGGCTAAGAGCATTGGGGCCACACGTTCATGAAGTTAAATTGTAATTAAGAAGGTAAAGCATTCATGAATGCATGAATCAACGACCTTGGCCACCCATATCTGAAATAAGCATTTTAGAATGGTATTCTTAAAATCCTGATGTACAACATTCTGCTTAAACACAAGATAAGTTTCCGACTTATTTCAAAGAATAGGGCACAGAAAAGAAAAACCGTCAGGCATTTAGATTACTATGCAAGCTGCCATCATACTAAAAGCCAGAATAGTTGGTATGATACATCGCAAGCTGTTTGTCGTCAGCCATTACCAAATATATCCCAATCAACTGTTTTGAAATTCCTCTCATTAAAAGAAAATAGAAGAGAATGCAGTTTTATATTGGTGATGCTATGTTATAAACGTTTTAAAAGCTTTTATTAAATGTCTGTAAATTCGAATAATCCATCTTGAATTCTTTCGAATATGCCGAACAGTTGTTTTTGGAGATTTCGTTTCATCTATCGCAAAAATCTATAACGTCCTATTAGGGTAATTGAAGCTTTTAATTCTGTTGCAAACGGTATTTATTCTATTAATGTAAATTTAAAAATGTATGAAATTAATGTTAATACTGTTATTTTGTGTATCACAGTAAAAATTTTAATCCCTTCAGAATGATATCTTCATAAATGGCTTCCATTTTGCGCCTTCAATGTGTACGTCATTAAAGAATTTTCTACGGGAGAAGCATAGGTTTCTCTGTCCACCACACAGTCCTAGAATTTTCATTTAAACTGTTTCTTTTAAACTTGTTAACTTTGGAGCCACCTTTGGTGTCACATAGTTGTGCTAATTGTAGATTAATGTTCGTAAACGTAGTCTGACTGCAGGTTTAGTTAAACCAACCGAACATTGAACTGCAGGCATCTTTGTATAACCTTCTGGTTATGTTTAACCACAGTGTTGTTATACCTAAAGGTTGAGAAAAGAGATGATTCTTACACCGCAGCCAAACGGTGCTGTAGAGCTGTGAGCTCTAGTTGTACATCTCCTATTAAAAATTAAAAGGTCTGGAAAAATGATTACATTTTATCTTCTGTAAGATTCCTAAATATCTATGTCTGTGACTACTTTCTCATGGAATATTTATAGAAGAAGGCTTATTCAAAGCCTTTTATATCTTAAAAAGACATATTACTAGATAGACTCCCTCTGTAGTAAAATAATCAGCACTCTAGTTTGTCAGCCCAGAGCTTCATGGTCCAATTCCCAGCTGAACATGCTATCTATTCTTCTTGAAATAAATAATTCTCTGCCTCAACATACTCTGAAAATATGAATGTGGAAAAGAAATGTGAGTTTGTCTGAAAGAACACTGATAAAATCCAGCGCTAAAAATCCCTCACTTCAGCGAGCAAATAACACGACTGGTTGTTTCAAAAGTGAAGGCTATGATATGACTAAAGAAGTCAAGGGGGCTGTACAAATGAAGCTACATTCACAGAAAAATTATACTATTCTACAATGAATGTATTACATTTGACGATATACTCTCATAGTTTGGCAGACTGTCGTCACAGCAATCTGGGCCACTTGCAACATATCATTTTTAATAAATAACATGATTTCTTTCTTGTATAAAATGGCATTTATTTGCATTAATTTCATTTATCCATTAATTTACGTAAATTTGCTTTTAACATGTTTTTACTTATACTTGTACTTGTAATTAACAAAATCCTTAAAAGAAAATCTTTAAACCCAAATAAAGAAGAAAAATTTAAAGATAAAGGCAAAAAACTTTTTCATGCTAAATATATTAACTTATCATTCCTGTCTGCTAAAATATTGCAAAAAACGTTTCATTGAACCAGCCATTACATTACGAGATTATGACTCTCCAGTAAAGCTGATCTTCTTGCATAAGTATTAAAACAAGTGATTTAAACAAAGCGGTCCAATTTAGAAATTATGAGACTGGGAAAAGTTTGTTCGTTGCCTTCTCTTAGTTCTTTGGCAGAACAATCTCAGCCAATTTTCCGCGCTTATTCAATCAATTTATCGTTTGATCCAAACTGTGTTTTATTAAGATAGAAGAAGAAAAGAAAGATTGAAAAAAACATGACGGTATTTAAGCACACGTTTGTTGCTGTCCATTGCCCTATGTTTATGAAAGATTCAAATATATTTAAACAGTCTAAGTGGGAGCCCCATTAAGAAAAGCGCTATACCTTAACAGTAAATAGGTACGTAAATTGTATAGTTACTAAAAGGTTTTTTTTTCTATGCAATCGCATCCGTTATTTCTCTCGTTGTAAGTCGTTTTCTGCATTGAAATATAAATAGCGTGAAGATATTAATTCATATTTCTTAAATGTGCATGAACAGCACACAGACAACTCCGTTCGTCTCATTAGCAGAAAATATGTAGGTTTTGAGTCTCTGTTTCTACATTAAAAGGATTCCTGTTTTCTTTCCTTCCCTTAGGGCAGTAGTATATATTTTTAATGTAAATTGATTTTTAGATTAAAGGGTCTGAAAATAGATACTCATCTAACCGTGAAGGATCTGAACAAGCTACTGGTTCTATAATGAGGTGTTGGGAAAGAGGTTTTTAATGAGATAGCTTTGATGTTGTGTAAAGATTTCCTTCCTGCTGATTTCCTCACTAGTGAGCAGATGATATACTTGTATGCCACACCCCTCGGTTCGTAAGATTGTCAAAATGGCCGAGAAATTAAAATATTATTTGCAAAATTTACCAGAATTCTTTCATCAGTCGCCGTTTCACAACATTTTCACATGCAATTTAATTATTCGATACTTAAGATGAAGTACTGCATTCCATTCAGGAGTAAGATGTTGATAAACTCGTGTATGGGATTCCCACGAACTCAAAAATTACACATGACAGAATAACATAACTCAAAAATTAAAATTTTCGCACAAACTAAACTGGCTACTTACGCTCAACATGTTTCAAGGATATAAGGTGAAGAGTGCCAAGAAACTTCTCAACATAAATTACTATTTATATAAAACCTAATTTTTTAACATGTCACAAATATGCTGTAAAATTCCCTTCACAATTATGGGTTTCTTATCAACCAAAAACCATAGAGAGTTCTACCAAAAGTTAATGAAAGTTACTCTCGTTAAAATATGCAATTGATGGCAAATAGCTTTTTGTAGCATTAACATTGTCGGGATGTTTCCTGTTGTTCGTTGAGATTTGCAATATTTTCGGCCATACTCTCTCTCTCTCTCTCTCTCTCTCTCTCTCTCTCTCTCTCTCTCTCTCTCTCTCTCTCTCTCTCTCTCTCTCTCTCTCTCTCTCTCTCTCTCTCTCTCTCTCTCTCTCTATATATATATATATATATATATATATGTCTCGCATAGGTGGTGACGTGTCTGCCTCACCTTCAAGAGGTTCCGAGTTTGAATCTCGGACAGGGTGAGTTATATGGATAAGGTTTTCATCCGGGATTTCCCTTATCCTGAAAGATCAATGATGGGTAACTAAGCTCTATGAACCCTGGGCTCATTAGAGAATCATATCACCCACTTCATTCGTCGTCCGACATGACGTGCTTTGAAAGACGTTAATTGATGTGACACGATGTTCACACCGTTATGCCAAGCAAGCACTCCCTCACAGTGGTGGATTCTTAGGTGTAGAAAATGAAGGTTTATCTGAGGTGGATGTGACAAACTGTACCTCGAGGTTTAAAATGATGTTTCAAATAATGATATGAAGAACGTGTTATTATTGTTTGTTCTTGTTATTTTATTATAATTTTTCGCTGGTGCTATACAGCGCGTTTTACTCATAACGGTTTATATTCTTCTATTTTCATATCTCACATCCTGTAAAGCAATACTGAATGTGTTTCGTAACTGCCATAAATTGCGAAGTATATTCAAAATGCAAAATGTAAAAATATGACAGGTTTTGCAGTCCATGTACCTTCCTTTCTTAATTAAAGTGTAAAAAGCATGACGAAATACAATTTTAAGCATTGCATTCTGAATAACAACAAAAGTTTGAACTACTGCGTGGAAGAAAATGCCACAAAGGTTATTTTTTCAAAGAGGTTTATAAATTTTTCAATTTCTCTGTTGGAAGAGTATTTGCAATAGGTTTGAAAACATGTGAAGTTAAACCAAAGATCCCTTTTTATGCGGTTAAAATGAATATGTTGAGGAATATGACAATTTTTCTTTCAACTGGTACAAATTATGCAATAAAGCTATATCGTGTAAATGCAGTTGACTAGTAAGTTAAATATCCAGCGTTCACCCAAGCGATTCTGGAATGTTTAAGGACCCCTCAACAGCATAAACACTGAAAGATATTTCAATAAATGCAACTTAACTTTAAGTGATGAGAGAACACCAATGATGGAATAGAGGTTGATATATACACTATGACTTCATTCAACAGTACTATTTATTCATGAACAGCCCAGTAACTTAAATCAATTTTGTGTTATGTTTTTTTCACTCTGTTTTTGTAACGGTATAGATTTCCTTCTTTCCAGTATTAAACGCTGCCGAATATCAATGTTTTACTTTTCTCTGTATAGTTTTAAACTATATTAATTTAAAGTAAATATACAATTTTCGTCATGCATTATTCACACTAGTATTACAGATTAGAAATATATGAAGGCCTCAAAGTGCTAAATGTGCAGATGAGCTGAATTCCTGAATTCAAAACACTAAAACACGCCACCCTTGATTGCCGTTAACAGGATTATAAGCGTCTGTCAGTATGGCTTTAAAGTTGGTATTGATATTTACCACTTCGTATAAGAAGCAAATATTTGTAATACATGAATAGAAAGCCATTGGTATGTTATCCGAAAAAAGTGTGAAAAAGTAAACTTGGTAAAAAGTGATTAATTGCAGTTATCTCAGTTAAGCAATATATTTTTTATATTTTAATAAAAGCTATAGTTTATTTAAGGTAAGATTGCAGATTATTTTATATACAAATAATCTAAGACAGAGGAAAAAATACATTTCATTTATTTGATGTATTTAACTTCAATACTTTCAGAGTTTTATTGCAATTGTCATGAAGTTACCAAAATAATTCCTCTTTACATTTGCTCTATTATGCCAAGGAAAATATTTTCATGTTTCATGCCTTGCGGTTGCATCCTTCATTGGCTGGGGTTGAGATCTTTTTGTTTTTAATTTTAATTTACGTTCTCCAACTTTAAGTCATATCAGACGATGAATGAAATGGTTGAAAATATGCTCCAATGAGCCCAGAGATACCCGCCATTCATCCATCAGGATAAGAGAAAATCCCGATAAAAACCTTATAACCCTGACCGAGATACGAAATCGGGACCTCTTAAACGTAAGGCAGACAGGCTACGCTACATAGGCGGGGATTGAGTTAGTTGCAACTCATTTTACATCCAGAGGGAATCGATTCATATCCAACTTTAGACAATCTGAGACGGAATACCTTCCTCATATGGAGTAAATAAGTTACAGGAGCTAGTTTCCCTTTATTACTGTGAGTACCTTACTTGGATATCACTATAATTATAAAATGCACTATATGTAACTACTGAGATCAGTCGTTGGACTGCAACCTCACTACACTTCTACGAATCCTTGAAAACAATTATATATCATGAGTAATGCAAACGATTCTGCAATGCATAAAATATATCCAGTGAATTACAAAAGAACTTATGTATTACATCCACATTGCCTGCCTTACTCATTATTAAACAAATTATTATTTAAAGAAGTCAATTCTTCGATCTACTTCACATTAACCAACATAAGCATTTGTATAAAAAAATTATATTTCTTTGTAGATACACTGGGAAGGGGTCAATACTGTAGGTTTAAGTCAGTGGTGTGAATCGTGGCCCTAAGTGGCAATGCACCGCAGTGGGCCACTCGTCGTGTCGAAGACATAGTGGGCCAATACATAAACTATTCAGTGTAGAATGATGATGTACAGAGTGGAATTCGAGTCGCCTATTCCGCGTAGGGGTTTCAAATCCGAATGGGAAAAACAATTCTTACGTAAAGATATCGGCAGTCCTAATATGTAATCAGAATAATATAATTAATTATTTCCGGGCTGTTTTGCCGTGCTCTGTTGGTGTAAGAACGTCCAAAAGTTTCGTCCACATCTGCAGTAGACATCTTCAGTGGCGCGGTCGAAGTTTCCACGGAGACAGTTTCGCTGCGTCAGACTGGATTTTAAAGCTACCCATGGCGCAACGCAGCAACCCATAGAGGGCCAAGGCCTGCCAACCCGACTGCCGGCCTTACGCCCACATACGCAAGGCAGAAATGGGCGATCATCCAACCGATACGGGCAGATGTGGTCAGCATCTTGATACCCACAGCTGTAAAGTTGTAAATTTTCTTGACCAGGGCTGCTTAAGTATTGTAAGATCCTCAATTTCCTCACGATGCTGAGTGAGCACCGGTCCTATTTCCGGGACTTAAAATCCGCACCCCCAGAGGTGGGATTGAATCCGGGCCGTATTCCGTGGCAGGGAACCAAAACGTGATGTCTTAGCCCACTACGCCACGAGAGAGAGAATAATACGGTAGCTTTAAAATTCAGGTACCATTGAGATGGAGATTCTTAGAATTTTGGGATTAAAAATAAATAATAGCCATCCCGCTCGGTTCTCTTTATACGATACATCTAAGATGTTTCTGTGCCTACTAATATAATTCTCCCAAGGCAATACTAAAGAAAAACTTTTCATAACGTGTAGGAACGTAAGGCGTATGGACGTAGATAAGCTGCAGATAAACAGGCAGGTGACTGCTGATAAGGTTCCTAGCAGAGATATGTGTGCAGCTCATTGTGGCCCAGAGTTTCCCTGAACTGCATGTAACCTTGATACCACTGGATTAAGCGATAGTCAAAACTTTTAAAGAGCTGGTTGCTACGTGATGGCGTTGAAATTCCGTTCTCTTTGCATGATCAAGAGGGAAATAAAAGAAATAATGACTTTCCATTTTAGAATAACAGAATACTCGGAAATTCAAGCGAGTAACAAGGAATATCACGGAAATGAGTAACTGCACAAAATATATATTTCAATAAATTGTGTGCTTTAATGATATCTGCATTTTCTTGCGAAGTAAGATTTTGTTTGTCTATTACGGTTTACAAATTATGCAAAAGTCTTTAGAAAGAAGAGGAGATCAGAAGCTAATCCCAAAAAATTCAAGATTTGCATTTCATTCCTCACGAAACGCTTAAATATGTAGTATTTTAATCAAAAGCGTTACAGTTAACTTCGAGAAAAAGAAAATTTTAGAAGAGTTCTCTCTGTAAAGAGTAGTTCGAGGTGAAGGGATGTTCTTAGAAATCTTCGTGTCTTATCCTTGGAAGACGCCGAACTTATGTACCAAGTGTAGATAATATTAAAATGACTACAACTTATTTTATATGGACTTTATGTTAATCGAGATATACATTTGTAGAAATATTTTTAGTACACATTTCCCTGTTGGTACAGTATGAAATGAGGAATATGAGGACAGGTTTACGTGCCAGTCGATTCGTCTAGATTTGGCCACTAAATGATGGTTATAAATTCCGTATTCTTTGCATGATCAAGAGGTGGAAATGTCTTGATTTCTCATTTAAGAAAAATTTAGGTATTTAAATGTACAGGCAAATAACACGGAATATCTCGGTGAAATTACCAAGTTTGGTATTTAGTCGAGCTGTCGTTTTTGAGTTATGCTGTTCACTGGCACTACACACAAATACAGGTACACATACACATATACACATACACACATGGACAGTTTTCTAAAAGTATCTCTCTGGACTGAGTGGACCTCAAAACGTGTATGACGAATGAAATCTCGTTATCACAGTTAGGTGAAATGCAATACCTTCTCTACCTGATATGTATGTTGGTACTTTTTTATTCGCATGTACTGTTGTATATTGTTGTGGGCATGCTATTGTAACTTACGCTACCACTGCCTCTTCTGGCTAAAGTACATATTTAAAGAGTAGGGTCCATGGATGGTGTTAGAAGGTAGCCATTTAATAAGTGTATTATTATTCATGGCTGTTAATTCAATTATAATACATGCATTTATTTCTTACTTCTAAATAAACATCCCTTACGTAAGTTAACCTTTCTTTCTAAATAATGATCTACATCATTTTTTACATTCAAAGAGGATATCTTATTCATAATCCAAGTAACTACAACATTACTTCCAGTAATTTCAGTCAATAATAATAATAATAATAATAATAATAATAATAATAATAATAATAATAATAATAATAATAATAATAATAATAATAATAATAATAATAATAATAATAATAATAATAATAATAATAATAATAATAATAATAATAATAATAATAATAATAATAATAATAATAATAATAATAATAATAATAATAATAATAATAATAATAATAATAATAATAATAATAATAATAATAATAATAATAATAATAATAATAATAATAATAATAATAATAATAATAATAATAATAATAATAATAATAATAATAATAATAATAATGATAACGATGATAACGATGATAACGATGATAACGATGATAACGATGATAACGATGATAACGATGATAACGATGATAACGATGATAATGATGATAATGATGATAATGATGATAATGATGATAATGATGATAATGATGATAATGATGATAATGATGATAATGATGATAATGATGATAATGATGATAATGATGATAATGATGATAATGATGATAATGATGATAATGATGATAATGATGATAATGATGATAATGATGATAATGATGATAATGATGATAATGATGATAATGATGATAATGATGATAATGATGATAATGATGATAATGATGATAATGATGATAATGATGATGATAATGATGATAATGATGATGATAATGATGATAATGATGATGATAATGATGATAATGATGATAATGATGATAATGATGATAATAATGATAATGATAATAATAATAATAATAATAATAATAATAATAATAATAATAATAATAATAATAATAATAATAATAATAATAATAATAATAATAATAATAATAATAATAATAATAATAATAATAATAATAATAATAATAATAATAATAATAATAATAATAATAATAATAATAATAATAATAATAATAATAATAATAATAATAATAATAATAATAATAATAATAATAATAATAATAATAATAATAATAATAATAATAATAATAATAATAATAATAATAATAATAATAATAATAATAATAATAATAATAATAATAATAATAATAATAATAATAATAATAATAATAATAATAATAATAATAATAATAATAATAATAATAATAATATTAGCTGCCCAGTATAGGAATATAGACAATTGCATTAATAAGATGAGAACAATATGACATAAATAATGTCACCCGAACATCGGAATTCCCGATAGAACCAGCTGGCAGGTAGGGCCATTCGGTAAGCATTTAGCCCACGCCTACCCATTTATCTGTGTAGCGCTCATGAAGGGGATGGTTAGAAGAGCGGCACGAGCCCTGTACCGTCTCTTTCCCCTCCCCTGACGTCTGGAACCAACGGGATGATTTTCCAAGCCGCGAAGCTTCCAGAAACAGCGATCTTCCTATATAAGGGCCGCAGTGGACGAGTCAGTTCAGTTCAGTTCTTGGCGAGCAGCCGTGAAGAGCGCCGTGCTAGCGAACGGACTGGAAGACTGCGTACGTGTTTCAGAGGAGTTGTACGTAATTGTGAGTGTGGAGTGGACCTGTGACAGATGAACTGGTGGACTGTGATTGTGTGCGCTACGTAATTCTATGTAATCGGCAAGTGTTCCAACTGTAATTCGGTGGAAATAAAGAACATTTTGAGTTTGTGCAATTGGACTTTTAATTTCACGAACCCAAAAAGTCACAATAACTATACGTTATTCCTTAGCACTTCTTTATATAAACATTATTAATACTGTTCAATAGAGTCATTCAAACATTTACGTTGGTAAAAAGAGGGTAATATTTCTCATAAATAAAGGCCGGAGGCGTGTACGGTTTTCTATAGGTATACTGCACACGAACTGTACTGTTATTGCTTGCACATGTAAATAACTGCAGGTTGCTACAGCATGAGCATGACTACCACCTCACAGTCAGAGGAAACAAAACAGTTGCACTATACTACGCCTTTACCTTGAGTGTGCATACACTTGCAAGGCAATGCTTCACCAGTTAGCAGAGTACTTCGTCACGTTGTTTTCGACGTATGTACATTTGATGCCCGTGCTGTACACCTGACGTCATTCATACTCTGTGCCCAACTAACTTGTATCGCATGCGAGCGCACATCTCTCCGGTCTTTACTCATAAATAACTACAGGTACTGACAAAAATATTAGGTGATGCAAGACTTTAATATATCACGGAGAGTTATTTGAAATTTTGAAGTGGTATTACACAAAGTTTATTTTGAGTGTAAACCACAAACAGAATAATAAATAAATCCGTCCACTTTGTGTATTTACAAAAAGGATTACAGTTATTAGGTACCGTCTGACTCCAAATGAAGATAAACATGCGTCACTTTAGTATTCGCTCGCTCTTTTAAGCTTGAGTACTTCTGCTTATACCTTTATAAAAAGGGGCTCTCGCACCACCAATTAACATCAGTGACGAACCTATATTTCTGCGTTGCGTGGTGTACCGTAAAGTCAAGTGCAACGCAAAGGAAACAACAAAACGTGTGAACATCTATAACATGTGATCTTTTCATCATGATGGTCCTACGCATAGGGAAACTGAAGCTAAAGTGAATATACCACGGAGCACTGTTGGAGACATCATCCGACGATACAGAGAACACAGAATCGACTCTTTGCCACAAACGGGACGTCCACGGAAGGTAAGCCAGAGAGAGAAGAGACTGCTTATGAGGAAGGTAATAAGCTATCCTAAAATAAGTGCCACAAAAATTGTGTCTAGGTACTGGTAAAGATGCGTACCCTTGGAACAACTGGGAGGGTTTTTAATTGAGGAGAGCTGCATTGTAGGAGTGGCGAGAGAAAAAAAAGACTTATGTAAAGAAAACTAACCGGGCAAAGAGGCTGCAGTTTGCTGAAGGATTCTGCACACAACAAAAATGCTGAGTGACGTAATTTTTGTTGATGAAAGTCCCTTTTATTATATTTGATACATAAAGGAGGGTTCATGTTTGGTGCAAGCCCAATACAGAGCTGAATATAAAGAATTTATACCCTACAGTGAAACATAAATGTGGTAATGTCATGGTATAGAGGTACATATCAGCAGGTGGAGCGGAAAATTTGGTACTTATTGGGAAACACCAGTACCGCATTATGTTTGAACAAAACATTTACCATTGTGCCAATAAATTAAGAATAAGAACTTCTAACACTCCCGAGGACTTTTTTTTTTTTTTTTTTTTTTGTAGTTTACGTCCTCCAACGTTAAGTCATATCGGTCAATGAATGAAATAAATGGAATGCTGCTCAAATAATCCCAGGGTCCATGGAGCTTAGAGCTACCCGACATTCGTTTTTCAAGATAAGGGAAACTCCCGGAAAAAACTTTATCCAGGTAACACAGCATAACCGAGATTCGAACTCGGGAACTCTTGAACGTGAGGCAGACACGCTACCATCACGCTACGAGGCGGGCTGCGAGGATAATGAACTGAAAGGGCAGGCATATATTGTCAGGGAATGGATGTTATATAGGTAACTGCCAAAAAGTAATACATCCGCCTCCAGAGGGTTCAGATCTTAATCCAGCGGAGAATTTATAGAGTTGGGTAAGTAAAAAAGTGCGAAATTCTCCCATCTTCTCTAAAGATCAACTAAAGTAAAGATTGCTCGAAAAAATTGGTAAAAATTAAATATGAGAAAAATAATTTTTGAAATGAAATTGATACCCTACTAAGTACTGAATTTAACCAGTGTGAGGGAAAACATACATATATGTTATAGTTGACCGAATATTCAAATGAATGCTGAAATACATTTTAGCAAGTGCGCTGAAATATTTTTTATTAACACCTGTTGCACTTTGGAAGAAAAGCTGTTTTTGTTATTGTTGCATATGGCATGTATATCTGCACTTATTTTTACTTAAATGTTTACGCTGTTTTTAGGAAAATAAACGCCTGAGTTTGATATGGAGAACTTCGACCGAATAGCTTTATTAGTACCTGTATAACGTTATGAGTCAAATGGGGAATTTAGTGTTAGTACGGCACGTTGGCCATGGTAGCTCAATGAGTTAGACTGACTGGACGGAAACCAGGAGGTCTGTGGTTCAAATCCCGGCCATGGCATTGAATTTTTCATTTTGACTCAATCTAACAAAAACCTTAACCTTTGTACGGCTATTGTTCAAATCCCGGCCATGGCATTGGATTTTTCATGTTGACTCAATCTATCAAAAACCTTAACCTTTATACAACTATTATGAGGAAAGTATTAATTCCTATCAATTAACTAAAATTACCTGGTTGTTAATTTCACTCATATTAATAGGTGAAAGCTGTAAAATGTCTAAATACAGCTGACCTCTTTACAACGATACTATGATGTTGGCTGCTAAACTGTCCACCATCAATAAATTGTGGTGACTTATTGACCTTCATATAACCACTATTCACCGTATAAAATGGAGTCTAGCAGAGTTCAGTATAACATTTGCGAAGATCTTAAGCTTCCACCTTCTACTGTATACATTTAACATAACCATAGACTCGCGTAAATCTGCTGCAGGGCAGCTATAAGTTATCCAGAGCGCCGGCGTGGTGAATAATTAATGTTATCGTACGAATACCAACAGCTATCCCAAACGACTCATTGTGCCAGCTGTTTCCTTTTGACTCCCGTTAATATCTACGGACAAATTCGAGTTGCCAAGCTCAGCTGACCACATGTGATGTACGAACTAGACCCAAACATAACCAAGCGTTCACTTATGCATGTGACTCTGCTTTCTTATAACTTTTAGGCATCCTTCCCTCATATGCCAATCATGTATATGAATTAAGTGCATACAATTAAAACGATATTATACAGAGTATCGTTATGCCCGCCTCGGTAGCGTAGAGAGTAGCATGTCTGCCTCACGTTCAAGAGGTCCCGAGTTCGAATCTCGGTCAGGGTGAGTTACCTAGATAAGGTTTTTCCGGGGTTTTCCCTTATCCTTCAAGACGAATGTCGGGTAACTCTAAGCTCAATGGACCCTGGACTCTTTTGAGCATCATTTCACCCAATTCATTCACCGTCCGATATAACTTAACGTTGGGGCGGACGTAAATGAAAAAAAAAAAAAACAGTATCGTTATAGGAGTCGGCCTCAAAATGTATATTTCCATGAAACATCGCTATCCTATTTTGGGGTAGTTAATAGAATAGGATAGAATTTACGGATGGGATTCGGCACGTCAACCAGATTGATATTTTGTACCTATGCTCCAAGTGGGGCATTTCCGGGAGGAAAGATGAGGGCAGGGTGTCCCAAGAAGCCACGACAGAGCAGAGGTCAGAGTCCTTACAATTTATCAGTTTGGAAACTCCCGGCAATCTAGTACAACTGACATCCCATCCGCCTGGTCCTGAAACGGCCCACTAGGCCGGCTTGAACACCGGAGACCCCCCCCCCCCTACCGGAGGGCGAAGGTGTTTACCAGAATATCATCCAGCCATGCAGCTCGGAGTATCCCATCGACACTTCTACCCTGAAAGAGACCACCAGATGAGAGATGATGTGAAGTGATAATGGAAGTGAAATGGAGGGACAGGAAATTCGGGGGATGTAATGAAGCTAACCAGCATTTGCCTGGTAACCCTGGGAAACCCTTGGAAAAATCCACTATTCAGGGAAGCGAACTCGGACCTTCCGAATACGGGCCACAGGCGAAACTGCCTGAGCCATCCCCTCATTTACTTAATATTATATTGGATAATAACTTCTCTGTCTGTTATGTATACCCTAAGAGAGAGAGAAAAAAAGAGAGCAGACGCTCGATATTTGTTTGTTGAAGTCTAAAACTTTTCCGCGGAGAGTTCACAATGGTGTTTCGGAACGCGTGCCTTTAACTTGGTTCTTTTGTCACGTTTCATATTGAATCCCAGCGCCTGAATATGCCCTGAAAGCCGTGCGGTTATTCGCAGCTGAATAGAACAACTGGAGCTATCGTTCGTATCCCGAGCACTTCAGTTTTCAATTGAGCGCAATATTTATTATGCATATTATAATACAATTTCCAGTTGCCATGAATTATCGTATTTTAAGGCATTTACTCTCATACATAAAATGTGAAACACTTGGCTTTATGTTTCAAACTAAATATTAAGTAAGTTACATTCATACATGAAAAAGCAAATATAAATGGAAATTAATTAAATATTGGAAATCAAGCCATCTGCTTCTATTACTCCTCTAATTCTATGAAGCCTGGGTGATATCAAATGCCTACTCAATGTTATATTTAATCCAAAAAAGACTTGTTTTATCTTTCGGCCAAATTAAGTTCATAAGGCATTTCATGTTTGCCCGCCCATTTTCAATAGGGTTCAAGTCTGTTAGTTATGGAAGCCAAATCAGTCATTGTGACATCTCGCCTTTGAGAGAACTTGTTTGAAACCTGCTGAGTTGTGGAGAAGGTGGTTATCCCGCTGAAATATAAACATTCCATCGGTATATCTAGTTCGTACAGAAGGTAGGTACTGTGATATTCTTCATGGATGTCTTTATACTGCTAGCTGTTTAATGTGTCATCAATTGTCAGGACGCACTTAGACTATCTCGTGACATTCACCTCAACACAACATATTCGTGACTTTGGTTATTCATTTATTTGACGTATTTTGTGTCGTAACGTTTTCCTCTGGGACGATAACAATTATTTTTACCACATTTGTGAACAGTATCACCTCGTCTGTGATAACAGCTGACAGTTTATTCTACAAATCGAGGCGATATAATCTGTGATTGTCAGTAAGATTACTTCTCAGTTGTCGATCCAACAGAGTCCCAATGTAGTCATAGGACCCAAGGCTGTGTGGTTCGACCCAGGGAAATCAGAACTACATTTAATCGACAACATATGATAGCTGTCTGCTTCTACTATAAATACATTATCCTGCTGTAGAGTGAAGAAACGTTTTCGAGCCAAACCTTGTTGAGGACCACTATCCTTACCCTCGTCTTCGTGTAAATAGGATCTTCAAGTGCTCTTGCAGCCCGAGACAGAGAATAGCCAGCACTTAGGAGAAATTTCCATGTAGCGTCGCCTTAAACATAAGCGTACTCAGCTATAGCAAAAACCAGTATTATTGCTTACGTATCAGGCAGAATTTCAAAGCTCTAACGTATACGCGCATGACCACGCCAGCGCCATTCATAATTAAAGCACGATCAGAACATTCAAATTTCAGTCAATTAAGTATTTGGTTTGCTTTCTCGCTTTAAAATACCTACTAATATTTATTTTGGAAACTAATAGAGTAAATTTTGGGGGTTTTATGCACGAATGTTCTAAAAGTAGTGGATGTCTTATTCATGGAAAATATAGACAAAGCGATATGTTAGAGTTTAATTTGAGATAGTAAAAAACTTGCATCACGCTTGAGACACCAGGTTATTCCAAATACACCTCGTTTCACCGCTCTTCTACTATGCATACTTATGCAACTAAGGCATGGTAAAAAGGCGTCGCATAGCTATGAAATGAACGCAGAGTTGTATTAAATCCTGTTAACTTCCGATGTTTTCCTAATTGAATTTCCTCTCTGGCTGTTGCTCATTTATTTCGTCTTAAGCTTTACGTGGTAGAGAATGTTAAGAGGGGAAAAATACAGCAACAGAAGATCACGACAGTTAAAAAAGTCAGGTGAATTATGTGTGGAAACGCTAACGGATTGTACGACGGATGCATATAGTCCGGAAAAAATTCAACTCTTCATTTTCTTCATTCCGGCTTTAATGCTTAAAAATTTATATGCGTCCACATGAACAAAAACGGCTAAAAACTGATTTACAATAATGTCCAGTAAAAGGATTTGTTTCCGCTATATCTATTGCAGTTGCTTAATGTGCTGGTAATTAATTATTGGTCTTAAGCTGCGGCTTCTTAAAACAAGTAAGCTGACAGGCCGTTGCATTTTTTATAAAAAGGTTCACCTTTGAAAACGGTAGCAAACTTTCTTCAGGGGTATGCATTCAAAGCCGCAAGTATACATTATGTTCGTGATAATTTATTCCATGCTCTGAAGCAACAAAATACTCCTCTGACAAACGCAAACGTTAAGCTTTAATTAGCAATAGCTATAACAACTGATAAATGGCCTTTCAGATTTTAGTTTGTTTCGTTGTCAATTATTACGCTTTAATGGCATTGCATGGCCACACTGGTAATAATAAAACGCATGTGTAGCAATAAGCATATAGAAACCTATATATAGGTATGATCAAGTGATTTTCTCTTTAGTACAGAAAAAGCAACAAATAACTCCATCAGTGTAGCTCACAATGGCTTGTTGAACAATGCATAAACCAGGGCCGTCATTTTCGGGAATTTGTTTTTCCATCACAGCCCAATGAATATTCGCCTGCTGTGTTGGTAACAATACAGTTATTCATGTGGTATACAGTTCATTCTGATGGGTCATCAGTTCCGTTTATTGCTTTCTTATTTGTATTTCTACAACCATCAGCAGCATTGCAGTTTGACCATTGTCAGCACTTTTCATTCTTCCATACGGTGTATTTCAATGAACTAAAACAGCGTTTCTAAAAGCCTTTAGTCCGCGAGGCTGTACTAAACAACAGAATGTAATCTCGCGGCACAGAAAACCATTATTTACACGTTCATTTTTACACACTAACATAGAGTTGGTTTCGTCAACTTTGATGAATTTCCTAACAACCAGGAGTCAGTTGACATGTTTTGCCTCTACCACTTATTGTTGGAAAGCAATGTGTTGTATCTCAACAAAAAATTTGGATATGTACCGTGATTTTACTGAATGACATGCTTTGACGTTCCCTCTACACAAAAAGGAACTTTTACAAAATTGTGTGTGTTTCTAATTTGCGACCTGGAACGTTAAGTATCGGGTGATGTGTGTGTGTGTGTGTGTGTGTGTGTGTGTGTGTGTGTGTGTGAGAGAGAGAGAGAGAGAGAGAGAGAGAGAGAGAGAGAGAGAGAGAGAGAGAGAGAGAGAGAGAGAGAGAGAGAGAGAGAGAGAGAGAGAGAGAGAGAGAGAGAGAGACTGCGGGTGAGGGACTCCTTCCGAGGCAAGGATATATTAATAGAATTTCAGTAATTGGTTTTCATTTTCAAAATGTTTTGCGGCTTTTTCTTTCTCTATGTGCTTGCAGTAAGTAGGGGAAGTGTATTCAACCCAAAACTTCGACTTCGAAATTCTAAGTTCATATTTTGAAGTCTCCTGAACCCCATCCTTAAAAGCATATCTACTATAAAAAGTATTGTGTTCCTGTGTGTGAGAGAGAAAGAGGGAGAAAGTGAGCAACAGAGGGAGATAGGGAGGAAGAGAGAGAGAGAGAGAGAGAGAGAGAGAGAGAGAGAGAGAGAGAGAGAGAGAGAGAGCAGCGTAACTCAGAAGCGAAAAGTTGATAGATATGTATTGTAGCACACTTAAATTGTTTCTTCCAAAGAGTCGACATGGATGTTTCCACAAATCCCCTAGTCCTAACTAGGTTTCACATGGAACATTGTTCTCCAAATGGATAATAACGATTGACGCAACAAAGTTTGGTGAGTCGAGCACTTTATCCTCAGGGTAGAGCAATGAGATACTCTCAGGGTATGCGTGGTTATGTATCAGTAAGGATGGTTCTAATGACACTGGAATGCCCATTCAAACTGATTTAATGACTGCTTCTTTTTATCATCACATCAAACTCGAAGTTGCCGACCAAGAGTTACCGATATATCAATGTTCAGAGTTACCGTATGTAGAATGCTCATTACTCGATAAAACTTAATTCGTTCTTCACCTACATATGAACCGACAAATATCTTCTCTCATCGCTTCTGGTCACCTTTGACAAAGACGGAAGCTGATAAAGTCTGTCTACCCAACGCAAGTGCACGGCGGCCGCTTTCTTTGACAAACCCTCATAATCGTTTTACAACATGGACCCTCCTCCTGACGGTCCTTTCTACAATGTTGCAACATTTTAACATCACCGTCTTGCACCTAATGAAACAGAACAACTGGAAGTTGGAAATTTGGCAACTGAGACTCCACGCGGAGTAGACATGCAACTGTCATTTTCAACAAATGGGGGCTGCTATTGGTCCTCAACGACAGTGTTCCATTTCTGAAGTGTGGAGATAGATTTATGACGGTCATTAGTGGGCGGGGAGGTTCCGTCCTTTGAGGTCCCATTGACTGGGAACTGCACACGCGTTGGCTAAACAGACTTTAACATTCTTAATGGCTTGCCAGCCACAAACTGCCTTCACTACAGCTGGACTTTCACCTCTTGAAGCCCTTTATTCACAACAAAACTCCCTTTTGTGACTATTGTGTCCATTGTGATTTTTAGTCTCGGTCATGCCATTGTTAAGGGTCCGAACAATGTCCTTTTCAAACGGAGTCAAGTGTTACTCCTTTAGAATTGTTGCTAAGAAAACCTCTTTCTTACGTTTCTTTTGTTAAAAAACTCAACCACCTGCCTGCACGTGTTGTAACAAAGATACACTATACCGTTGAAATCCATTACGATTCTTTACTTATTGCATCCCTTAATTTCGGTATCAAAATGCCCCCGTAGATATTATTTTACTATCCCATAGTAAAAGAATGTATACGTCTTGCCCGAATCCAACGTAAGGAGCTTCTGATTGTTTTTAGTTTCCTTTCACAACATTAATTTTGTATGATATATAGATAGACGTTTCATAAAAATTATGTCCATGGTTACATAACAATAACTTACTTAACATTTAGCAACACTCTCATCTGTAATTTTCAAAATTTAAATACCACTCAATGGAAAACACTTCAATATACATAATCATTTCTCTCTCTCTCTCTCTCTCTCTCTCTCTCTCTCTCTCTCTCTCTCTCTCTCTCTCTCTCTCTCTCTCTCTCTCTCTCTCTCCATCTGATCTACTTAAAATTAATTCATAAAATGCTACACTTAGAACAATTCGTAAACATAATCCTTTCCATGTTTCAACCATTGTACATTAATAATAGTTTTATACAATATTTCTAAATTCTTCTTCCGGATTCTATATAAATATTATTTTCAAAAGTTTTTCAATGTTCTGATTTTGATTTTCTTTGTATCTGTTTAATTTTCATTTGTTCATACAACATTTCCAAATACTCCTCGAGGATTCTATATAAATATTATTTTCAAAAGTCTTCTTCTGAGCAAATTATATCTACCCACAACTTATTTAGGAATCTGGAGCATCCAACGGCTTCTTGTAAGGACGAAGGAGTCGCTTATGCCACCTACCTAAGAATTTATTATTTTTGACATCTGCTAATTCGAATGTATGTTCCCAAATTTCGCGACAATTTCCACAGGACCCTTATATAACAATTCTATCCTTTTATTTCTACCATTTAATGCACTTGATAATTTATGGCCTTTTACCAGTACTAAATCACCTATCTTTGGCTCCCATTAATGCTTTCTGTCTTTTCTCTTTGATTTCTTTTTTTCTGCTTTTTTTGCTGAATTCTCTCAAAGGCAATTTTAGCCCTCTCTTCGTTTCATAACTGCGTTTTGTTGGTTTCTACAATTTCTGTTAACCCTTTGAATATGGGTTCCGGCTCAATGCCTAGCATAAGTCTAACTGGTTCGAATCCTTTGGTTAAATTTATTGTATTATTAGTAATTTTCTCAATCATGGGACAATATTTTACCCAATTTTTGTGGTTTTTATATGTCAGTATCCGAAAAGATATTCCAATGCCCCTGATTGGCTAACGTTAGATATAAATCGATTCCTTTTATAGGAAAGTGGGGAAACAACGAATTCTACTCCAACTGGTCGGACGGCACTCGGAGACCTAACCCGATCAAGAGGATGGGACGTTACAGAGAACCAATTGCCCGCCAATGAAAACCGAAACCCACGCCGACATTTAGAACTCTGACTTAGCCAACCAATGTGAAAAGTAAAATTAAATGAGAAGCAAGGCGAAATTGAGGCCCAGGAAGTTCGGGGCGATTATCTTACCCAGCATTCGTCAAACGGCCCGGGAAAACTCCGATAAAGTCTCGTGGACAAGGAGGGTTGACGGTGTGAATCGAACCCACGACTCGCCGAATGTGGACCTTAGACGCTACCGGCTGAGCCATCTCTCCTAGGCATAGTTTCTTGGCCCTTTGTGATCAGAAGAGGTAAAGCTTGGAACAAAGAAGTTTGTTGTCGATGTTCAGTTTATTCTCGAAATACTTTAATGTGTTCAATATAGTGTTGCGATCGATACCTGAAAGAACAAAGGGAAAAATGCGTGCCGAGTGATGTCCAATGTTATTTCTATACTGTGGGTTTTGCTGCATCGCCACCGTAGGGCAACCTTTTCCTTTGATCATATTTTGATGTTATAGCATAAAAGTATCGAAATAGTTGATACAGCGCTTTGCTGACCCTAGGCTTCAAACCATTCATCTGCACAAATTAAGACTTTGCCCAGGCTCTCTTCAAAGCCTTTGAAGAATATAAAATGTACAAGAAATAAATCATAGCTGTTTGTAATTCTGACAATGAAATAAAGGGCTCTGAAGAAAATGTTCATGCCTGCTCTACCAATTTATATTTCAATTTCTAAAATAAAATATGAACATTTCAGTTTAATAAACAATATCTCTGGTAGATGGAATTGGCCGTGATTTTACATATGAGGCATTACCAAGGTAAAGTAGGAATTCAACAAATGCTATTTCAAGAAAAATAGCGTTTAAATTGAGTATGTTATCTTTTTGTTAGCATGATAGTTTCCAAATACGGCGTCGCGGCTTTGGTTCACTGTTGCGCGATGGAAAATGTTATTTAGCCAAAATTATTCCTCATCCTCCTTAGTCTGGTAGTATGACTCAGGTTGTTAATATGAGTGTGAATTTAATGTTTATGAAGAAAACACAACGTAAACAGACCCAAATATTAATATACAGTAAACGAGCGATAATCATTGTCGATGAGCAATTGCTCCAAAACCAAGCTGCTATATGACGTAGATGCTAAAAGCGGCATATGAATGGATAGAAAAGGAAAACTGCACACTTAACAAATACGATATAGATAAACAGCATGCTCTTTAGATAGAAATGGTATTTTTCAATCATACAAAGAACATGACACTTATAATATGTTGTATTATTGTTGCAGAATAGCTCTGTTGAAAGAACTATGAATATTCGTTAGCCTTGCTTCTCAAGAAAAATATCTTCAATAATATTGAAATAATAAAAATAAGACGTTTCTGATTATTCACAGTCAATAAGATCATCGGCATGTTATAGTTTTGTTCCTCCTCGTGCGTTTTGAGAGTTGGTTGTCCATGGTAAAGCGGTATAAGAGACCAACTCTAGTATGTCCCTCAGGTTTGCAGGATCAACGACGATTGGACAATCGTACAATCTTTTCATATTTTCACGACATAAATAAATAAGAAAACGAAGCAAGAAAGGTGAGTTCTGCTTGCTGTTTAGCTTCTCAAAGGCTCACATCTGAGCATATATTACAAATAATTATATATTGCAATTAGAAGTCACAAAATATGCTGAAAAAGTAGTAATGGTTTACCGTCTCAATGAAGGACGTCATTTGGAAAAACAAGCTTTTAAATTAAAATAACGAGTCCTGGAGATACCTTTAAAGAAGGGGCGGAATTATCGTAACCAATATTGAAAACTCCAATAATCACCGCTCCTAACATATTAAGTAAAGCAATATTTGACAGAATAAGAAATGAATGAATTAAAAAGTCATGAAATTGAAACCATAAATAACTGCATAACTACAGCAGAAAGAAATTGAGCTTTAGGAATGACTAAGTACAGGAGAATCCCAGAAAGTTGTAGATAATTCCCGATTGACAAGAGATATCCAAAAAAAAAAGGAACCAGAACCAGGAAAAGCTCACTTCTCAATAAGCTGGGAGCCTAGAAACATGATAAGAGCAAGGAGAAAGAAATCATTCTAAAACAGGCTACATGGGTAGTAAAGTTACTTATATAACCAATTTAGTGAGAATAAGAAAGCTGCTCGCCCTATAGAACTGTAATTGCTTTATCCAATTCTTTTTTGGATCTTATAGCTTTTCCTGTTTCTGTGCTGTAGATTCTCCTCATATAATTTCCGTACTTTTATTGCAGTAGCTGTTATGAGGATCTCTTGAGTGCTTATTTTTCTAATATCAGCACTAAAATCAACTTCAGCAGCGTACGGTGTAAGTTACGCTTTTTTTAAAACAAAATCAATTTCAACGCCTTTATTTCTTGCTCATTCTGACTTATAGTAATTTTATAAAGTAAATTCTTTAAGAAAGATAAATATTGTTCACTGTCAAAAGTATTTTAAATTTGTAATATATTAACCATCCGCAGGTAACACAAACTTAACACCTGATAGTAACCCCAGGTTTTTATTTGTATCTCAAGAATTAAAAATTTGCGGTTTCATGAAATACATTTATTTACGTCTTCCATGATGCTTACTTACAGTGATATATGGATACAATAACTCTTTCATTTACTTTATTAATATTATCGTTATTGACCTTGAAAGCAGTGTTCCTTCCAGGTCAGATTACCGCACTTTCCACAGGCACTTATGTATTTCTGGTCCTTATTTCTCGGACACGTGGAATATCTTGATTACCTCTGAAGTCTGGAAGGTGCATCTTCAAATTAAGAGGTCTTTGTGTCCTAGAAATGAAGCTATGCTCGAAGAAAGTTCTCGTGGCAAATGATTCCCTCAGTCATATAAGGATTGGCGAACTGCATTTCTAGGTTCTTCAAAAAGTCTTGGCGTTTCAACTTTTGCTTAGGATTATTAATTACAAACAGAATCATTGCATGAATACCTTCTTGATACAACATTCTGTAGAACATCCCAAGTGGCCAGCAACGAGTTCATCTAGAAACTGTGTAGGCATGTATCAATTTGTGAAATGTGTCCATACCACCTTTTGTAGAGTTATGGTTTCTATAGTTTCTTATTTCTTGATTTGATCATTTATGGCTGGTACATCACTAATTAAATGGTGCAAGTAATTCTGAGAAAGTGTAGATAGGCATGAAGAAAAGAAATAGTAATTAATGAGGTGATAATGAATGATTCCCCCCCTCCAAATGTTTAGGCAGAACCTGTTGATATGTCATCCACGACGCCTGTCAGAGTCTTAGGAAAAGCCATGGAACCTTTAATAATGTAATGCAAGAATAATACCATTTTCCGTTATAAAGGTCAATCTAAGCCCGTCCTAAGTTGCAGGATGTGTTAGTTAATACATTAAGGAAAAAAATACCCTGGCTTATTTTTGCATTTATTGAAACTCATTTCCTAATAAACTGTTCCACAATTTGAAATTCTTATCAAAATTACAGCTATATTTTAAACAGTTATAACGCGTGGTTGATATCCTGGGCTACAAAGCGTTGTGAGCACTAAGGGCATCACATTGTATACAGACCAAACGACAGTACCGCCGGTAATAGTAGTGTTAAATCTATAACAAAACTGAGTGAATTAACTGTTATATGCGTGTTCATCAAATATGATTTTGAATTCTTAGGAAAATAAATGCTTTCGTTTTCTGCGATGTTGATTAGGATAAAATGCTACAAACTGATACAATTAGATGCCACCATCCGTTAAATTTATAGAAAATATTAAATTTGAAATTAAAGTTTAACTTTATCTTAGCGTTTCCTATTAGCATTCTTAGCGTTTTAGGAAAAAGAATGAGATTGAAATATGAAATGTGAATAGCTTTGAGGCATGAAATTTTTAGAATAACATCGAAAATTAATGTCCCTGCTGCTACCAAATGTGTAGCCCGCCTCCCTAGCGTAGGTGGACCTCACGTTCAGGAGGTCTGAGTTCAAATCTCGGTCAGGGTGAGTTATCTGGATAGGTCTTTTTTGGAGTTTCCCCTTGTTCTGAATGATGAATGTCAGGTAACTCTAAGCTGTATGGATCCTGGGCTCATCTGAGCATCATTTCGCCCATTTCATGCATCGGTCGATATGACCTAACCAGCCCGCCTTGGTAGCGTGGTGGTAGCATGTCTGCCTCACGTTCAAGAGGTCCCGAGTTCGAATCTCGGTCAGGGCGAGTTACCTGGACAAGAATTTTTCCGGGATTTTCCCTTATCCTCTAAGACGGAATGTCGGGTAACACTAAGCTCCATGGACCCCGGACTCATTTGAGCATCATTTCATCCATTCCATTCATCGTCCGATATGACAACGTTGGAGGACGTAAATTACTATAAAAAACCTAACCAGTTAAAAACACGTTAAATCCTTAAAAAGTGAGTAATATTCCTTCTAATAGCTTCTGTCTTCCATAAATTAATCATGGCAACCCGTAATTAATTCAGGGAATAAAACCTCTGTTTATGAATTTGTAATTGAAGCAAACTTTCTTTGGGACGATGACACGCCTGTCTGAAACTATAGCGCTTGTTCCACGAATTCTTGGTCCAATACTCCCCGCTATTTGCCTAGTTAGTATTATGCGCGATAAGAATCTTTTCTGAGGGTATGCGTGAGCGTTTATATGAATACCATGAATAAAATATTTTATGAGATTTCCTACATTTATTATTATGGAAGAGTTGTCGAATTTATTACTTTGAATATAATTGTAATTACCGAATATCTTCTAAGCATATGATTCCCAGCGATATGATCAATTATTCCGTTGGTTTCTCACAAGTACTAAACTTTTATTCTGTTTGTGATACGAATCGATGCAACTTTGTTCCTAGCTCATCACCGCCGACAAAGTACTGCACTCACTCCCCGGTTACTCCGGGAGACATTTCTGCATGTGTTAGGGTTTTGGTGATGTCTTCTCTTACTAAAACCTAAACTCCCTCAACAACGCTCAATAATAATACTACAAATACTACTACTACTACTACTACTACTACTACTACTACTACTACTACTACTACTACTACTACTATTACTACTACTACTACTACTACTACTACTACTACTACTACTACTACTACTACTACTACTACTACTACTACTACTACTACTACTACTACTACTACTACTACTACTACTACTACTACTACTAATAATAATAATAATAATAATAATAATAATAATAATAATAATAATAATAATAATAATAATAATAATAATAATAATAATAATAATAATAATAATAATAATAATAATAATAATAATAATAATAATAATAATAATAATAATAATAATAATAATAATAATAATAATAATAATAATAATAATAATAATAATAATAATAATAATAATAATAATAATAATAATAATAATAATAATAATAATAATAATAATAATAATAATAATAATAATAATAATAATAATAATAATAATAATAATAATAATAATAATAATAATAATAATAATAATAATAATAATAATAATAATAATAATAATAATAATAATAATAATAATAATAATAATAATAATAATAATAATAATAATATTAATAATAATAATAATAATAATAATAATAATAATAATAATAATAATAATAATAATAATAATAATAATAATAATAATAATAATAATAATATTATTATTATTATTAATAAATAATCTTCCCTTAATTTCTCCCAGGTATACTACACGTTTATCCACGTACATTCCCCGTAAAAGCCCTTCACCGAAATCTGAGTTTCTTTTGCTCTTCCAAGAATCACCTACTTAATCATTCGTCCATTACGCACGCATCGTGCACCGAGCGATTTTCCAAGAATTTTCCGGAATAAATACGGGACGTTAAATACCACCAAATTTCAATGATTCTCATTTCTGGAAAAATAAATCTTCCACAAGAAAGTCGTGTAATTTTAAATATTTATATCGATTCTAATTCTTGGTTTCTAAATTAATACATTAGATTCCGCTTTATTGAAGTCACCCATAATTTCGGTATGATAATCGTGCTCATCTATTACCTTATACATTCTGCATTTTTTGCCCATAAATATGCGTATGTGTGTGAATAGCATAACTCAAAAACGAATTGCTAATTGGTGCCACCTCTGGTATTTATGTTTGGTAACCTCCAAAGATGACACGAAGGTATTTTAAAACTTTTCACCCTAAGTAACACTTTAATAGAATACGTTATAAAATATTTTATTTTCCAAAATGGCTCTTAACAATTTTAACTGAGTTGTCAAATAGTGAAGAACTTTAAGTAAAAGTTAAGCGGAATATTTTGAATTTTCTGGGATTTGCCCCGAAGTTCTTTTCATACTGAAGGAATATTATGTAATTCGGTATAACGGGAAATCATAAAATTATAGACAAAAAGCTTGCTGCATAAACCTCTTTTACGCACAATTACTTTTTCCAAATACTTTCTTCTGTATCATTTTTCCATTTCCGAGATATCTTTTTTATTGGTTTAACACTTTTAATACTTCTATCACCTTTTTGAAGTTCTTCAATTTTGTCTTACAATGTCCTGGAAATCGTATGGAGTTTAAGGATCAGGGAATAGAGAATATAACTGTCGTGCTTTGTGTGCCTCTCGTAGCTAACAACGAAATGTGTAATGGAACTAGTTACACTAGGATTGAACATGATGCAGTAGACATTCGTAGCAACAGCCTATAAGTAGCTATATAAAAATAAATAATAATGGGTATTCGCCTCTGTAAGGTATGTGGTGGCGTGTTTACCTCACGTACAAGAGCTCCCAAGTTCGAATCTCAGTCAGGGTGAGTTACCTGGGTAAGGCTTTTTCCAGGGTTTTCCCTTATCCTGAAAGATAAATATCGGATAAATATAATCTGTATGGACCCTTGGCTCATTGCATGATTTTACCCGTTTCATTCATCGTCCGATATGACTTAAAGTTGGAGGACGTTATTAAAGTAAAATAGTGTGTGGGAAAAGTCATGTAAATAGAACACATTTTAGCGGGTTATCGACAACTTCCTCCGCATCGTGTTGGTGCCTTCCGCTCGAGATAATGTTAGCACTCTTAGATTTACCCTTTCCCAATCTGACCGATCGATTTTTATTGTTTAAAGCACTTTTATCCCACGTACTACTACAAGGAGACGGATGGAATTGTTTACGCGAGCCTATCGCATATACACAGTCAGCATATGTACACTCTGTCCAGATGAAATCATATCTTCTGAACAGCAACGTATCGACAGTTGCGAGAAATATATAACGTGATTGAATATTATGGCAATATTATGGCAAGGGAAAAGAAGAAGGGAATCAAAATTCTTTTGTGCAAGGCAACAATACGGCGGCTTATACTTATACTTTTGAGTATTATAGTTAATTGACTAACCTTTCATATCAGACACAGAGCTCTAAATGTTCTATTTGTGTTTCATCCCTTACAGTACGCTAAGTCTCTAATATTGCTCTCTTCTAGTAAACAAGATAATAAGCAAATGCAGCGCCCTGTTGGTTAAGTTCAATAAGCCTCAACGATTTTTCATTGTGATGTGACTATTGTATGTTTATAAGGTGAATTGCATACATGAACCTATAACATGATTTTTAACTCATAACCACACACTCGCGGTAGCCAGTGCTGCCACCGGAATTCCCGTTTATTGGGGAATTTTGGTTATACGA
The DNA here is from genome assembly GCA_030765055.1 of Mantis religiosa. Classification (NCBI taxonomy): domain Eukaryota; kingdom Metazoa; phylum Arthropoda; class Insecta; order Mantodea; family Mantidae; genus Mantis; species Mantis religiosa. Next base: position 193,023,358 of record CM060950.1, read on the forward strand.
GAGTTGCAGGGCGGCTTCTTGATGACCCGTTATAACTTTTTCTTTCCATTATTTCCTTTTTAATTATTATTCACGAGTTACATTAGATATTAAAGGTACTTTTACATAAGGAATATAGCTAAATATAGTGATGATAAGGGATACTAAGCGATCATAAGTGTCTCTTTGCTCTTTGGTATCTGCAGTGTTTAGTTTGTTCCACAAAAAGTAAATCTTTGAATTTTAAATTGTAGTGAGGCACTATTCCTCAATACATTTGGATGCAAAGTTAGCCTAATCTCTTAGCGGGAGCGGTTAGTTCATGGCTGCTGCATCTTGAATACTTGATATGTAATTGGAGTTTTATGTGTTGGCGGGGGGAAAAAAATACAGAAACCAAACAGTAAACAAGCGCAACAGTATGGACGGTAAAATAAGAAATAGAAAAAGACAAAAAAATGGAGCAATTTGTACCAGTTGTTTATGAAGCCGTCTCCCGTATTATAGCCTCCGCCGCAAAGAGGGTAGCGGGTTCGAGTCCCATCTGGGGCATGGGTATTCATGTGTATAACGTATATGTGTAAAAATACAGTAAAGCAGGCAGCAGGCAAACGGAAAAATAAAAAACGTTAAAAATAAGAAAAGAAAAAAATATGTATGTATAGATATCTTTTTTGTAAATAATAAAAGATAGGGTACTACCTTTTTCACTTTCATGACAATGCTCCTGTTTTATTAATAACTCTCAGTGTACCCTTGACCCAACAGAGGACTTCATACCCGATATTTTGAACCAGTCATTACCTCTAAATCGATATTAACAGAATCATCCCCACTGTAGCATTTGCCAGAGTTCGACATCATTAGAGACGGGTTGGAAGTTGAGTGATTATGTTGGGGTGGAGTGAGGAGCTTCCTGTGCCAAAGGATTCAGAATTGACGTTACTAGGTAATGGCTTTAAGTGCACAGGAACAAAAGCCCACTTCTCCGAGGCAGTAGAATTATTGTTCTGTTTTATACAACGTTCACTTAGGGCTCTCGAAAAGAAGTATGGAATATATAATTTGTTAATTATGACAATCTTTGGGCTAGCAGGTTCACTTTATTTACTACTTAATAGTAAGGAGGGCAAATGTTGCGTTCTACCCAAAAGTTTGATATCCAGACGTAACCAGAAATACGTGTTTTGAGGCCCCTAAACCTAAAAAGCAGCTTTAGAAAAATATATTTTTTGGTTGTGTGCATGTATCTGAACCACATAACTAAAAGCGAAAGGTCCGTTAAATACCAAACTACTTGTTTGTGAATTAAGCCACTTTGGAGAAAATCGTTGTTGCATGTTAGGATTTTTCAGTACTTCTAGTTTTCTAAAATACGAATATGTTTCGTTTGCCCTCCTCTGTGATGTTTTATTTAACATTTAAATTTCAAAATAGGGGAAATTAACAGCGTATCCCATACTAATAATTATGTAAAACATTCGTTCTTGCATTTCCGATACCTTTACACATATACATTTGTTATATGAAGGATACAGAGACAGATACTTCGTTTTTTATTTTACGGACCCTTTTGTTCACTCATGAGTATATATTTGTTTTATAAACTTTTGAGTTTTATGATTGAGGAAAAAGTGTAAAATAGTTCGTCCGTTTTTAATAGTCATAGCTGAGTGTGTCGAAATAGTCCCTCAAACTTTGACCATTGAAATATGGGAGAGCCAGATTTTCTGAAATGGTTATTGCTATGATAAAGGTTATTTTTATGAGGTCAGTATTTAAAGAGCATATTATACCTTTTATCATTTTCCTCAATTTCTCATCCTCAACATCTCATCTTTTGTGGTTTCCAGGTCCGAAGACTTCACTGGATGGAGCGAGTATTATGTTATGTATTGTGTTTGCCACGATATCCCAGAACATGTACTGTTTTAATAAGCGTTACAATCATTAGAGCCATTTTTCAAACATCTGTTGTACTGCATTCACACGGCTCCCTATATTAAGCCTTGTCATAACATTACTCAGAAAGTATGTGCTTTAATGGGATCAAAATCATTAGCAGCATTTTTGAGGAAATCAAAATTCTCTAAAATGGTTCCATTTAGAGAGTAATTTGGATTGGGGCATTTTCTTGCAAATGTTGATGTCACTTCCTTGGAAGACTAAACTTAAACAGCAGTTTTATTGTTTAACTAATTTTTCGTTTTCAGTTATGCCATAAATAGACAGGCACACATAGACTTTTTCCAAAAATGCTTTTGAGGGGGGGGGGGAGATTCAGTTAGTCTTCAAACGTCTCGTAATTCCGGTGAAATCTCTTTACCATATATATGGGTGGAATACAGTATTTCCTCTAGCTGCTATAAATACGCAGTAGTGAAAGTAAAAGTACAATCAAATTCTTTCCATGGAAGAATTTATGAACTAAATGACTTAAACATTAGATATTTTACTACCTTTCTTCTTTTGTTTATGTAGTTCACACAGACTATATATATATATATATATATATATATATATATAGAGAGAGAGAGAGAGAGAGAGAGAGAGAGAGAGAGAGAAGTTGATAGTGAGAAAAAGACATGGGAGACGGGCGGTTTTTTATATTTTCAAGTGGATTAGGATTAGGATTTTACTAAGAAGGCGATTCGGCACGACCTATTCCCCCAAATAGGGCAACCCCTGGAGGAAGGATGAGGCGAGAGGAGACAGAGGACGGCCTTCACAGAGCCATGACAGTGCAGAGGGCAGGGTCCCAACAGTTTACTTAAAGATCTCCTCCGACAGGCCAGAACAACGGACAAGCGCCCCACTGCTGTACGAAAATGGGCCCAGCAGCCGGTCCGGAAATGGTCCCAGCAGCAGGTTCGGGGACCGATAACCGAACTGCAGGAGCAGGAAGTAGCTTTCCTCAGAGCATATCATTCTGTCATGCACCGCCGAGACTTCTTACCCTGAAAGAGAGCACCAGGTGAGAGATGATGTGAAATGATAATGAAGATGAAATGGAGGGACAGGAATTTCGGGGGATGTAATTAACCTACCCAGCATTCACCTAGCGACCCGAGAAAACTCCCGAAAAAAACCCATGGGTCTGGTAGGTCGATCATGGGAATGGAACCCGGACCTCCCGAATGCCCGGCGACAGATGAAACCACCTGAGCCATCCCGATTCGGTTTTTCAAGGAGATTGTTCCGTTGAAATATATAAATAAGAGTATTTAAGTCGAAGCAATGCTTCCTTTACTTTGCGCAAGTTACGGGAAAAGTGAAATACTAACAAATAGAAGGGGACAGGCGTGTAAACCAGTAACTACATGGGTTAGGCATAAGTGCTATCCCAGCATCACAGGTGAACATAATTTCCTTAACGATTCTATGTATTTTGCATAAATGTTTAAAGAAGTAATTTTTTTAAATTGTTTAGGAAAGAAACTTAAATTGGCCGTAAGTATAGTATGAAAACGAAACCAAAATTTCTGAACAGTGAAAGAATTCCAACACCACGAAGAAAAAAGAAGCCAGTTTTAGTACATCAGCCAGCACTTGAAATAAAAGCACTGTACGTTGAATTTATCCTTCATCCATACTACCTCAAGAAATCGGTCTCTAGGGAGATCTTCCATTTCTCAAAGGGAACGTTTGTTGGTAAGGAGAAAGTATTTCTCATGAGAATATTCGAAATCATCAGTGACTTTGACAAAACGTATTTTTCATCCCTGTAGTGGAAACCAAAACATAAGGATTTTCTGGAGAAATTAAAAATGAATACATATATCAAATGCACGAACTCCAATATGTGTTCTCTTTATACTGTACTTCACTAACATATTAGATGCCATGTTGTTTCTACATGTTTATAATACAGCATACTTTAGATGTTCAGTAGTTTAATGTAGTTTTATTTGTTTTCGTTTTTTCTGTAATAAGTACTTACCGAAAGCAGAGAATTGTATTCGATCCAAAAGTTCATACCGACATTTAACGTAAAATACGTATGTGTTTTGAGACTCCTGAATGATGATGATGATGATGATGATGGTGATGATGATGATGACGATGACGATGATGATGATGATGATGATGATGATGATGATGATGATGATGATGATGATGATGATGATGATGATGATGATGATGATGATGATGATGATGATGATGATGATGATGATGATGATGATGATGATGATGATGATGATGATGATGATGATGATGATGATGATGATGATGATGATGATGATGATGATGATGATGATGATGATGATGATGATGATGATGATGATGATGATGATGATGATGATGATGATGATGATGATGATGATGATGATGATGATGATGATGATGATGATGATGCTGTAACACTTTGGACAAAATGCTATATGTTCAAGATACTTTCATGCCAAAGGAAGTGTGTTTCTTGATTTTCTGAGAAAAGCCTCAAATGTCCTATTCATTATGGTTGACTTGCATAAGAGACAAAAGAGAGATATTGTAAGAGGAAAATTCTTACTGCACAAAGAATGAACATTTCTTTAAAATACACAATTTAGGTCAAATATTCGCCTGCGCGGGCGCTTGTATACTGTATAAGGCAGTTTTAAAGTTCAGTAAGATATATTTCTTATTGTAATTTAATCTTGCTTCGGCTAGTATTGGCTATTATATGTTTCAAATGGATGATGCTTGTCCTTGAGCGTTACTACGTGAGCAACCAATCGGAGTCCTGCGGTGTTTCATATTGCATTCCCCCTATGTGGTGTGTGACGAACGCCAAACTAATCAATCTCTAATAATTACTATTCGCGCTAATTCAGATTTTGCAATAACTGATCCATGAGGAAGAAGAGAGTAATGTATTTAACATAACCGTAAAAACCGCATATTTTTAGCTCAAATAGTTTTCCTAATACAAGTAAAGAACTATTATAACAATGCATTCCGACTTAAGCGCTTTAATGAATATAATAATTGGTTGACATGTTTGCGTGTATATATGTATATTTAAGTTACTCAGAATGAAACGTAAACGGTTTACATGACGTGATAAAATAAATACATTGAATAAACCAAGATGTTTGTTAAATGGTCCGGCAAAACGTTCTGGTCACGTTATATCTTTGTTTATTAATGGTTCGTAATCTCTGCTTACTCTAGAGAGTTCAAAGCAGTATTATTCAGTTACTCTTTCGTTTAAAAACCATGAACAAGTGTATCAGCTGGATCAATGAGACACGATCTACCTTCCCCATTACTACTGCCCGAACTATGTTATTAAGTTAATGAGCTAGTGGGCTCAAATTATGTTGCAAACAGAAATAATATTTTAAACTGACATTGAACTACTGATTCACGAAGAAATTGACAAAGAACACAAGAAGACTGGGAAAACTGTGTGAGACATGAGATAAACTACTAGAAGACGCCTTTTGGAAAGAAATAGCATGTAACGAGATTTTGGAACCTATCATCATAAATTTGAATTAATCAGACGATGAATACAATGACAATGACGAATTATCTCTTAACTTAAGTAACATTCACAGCTATACGGATGCACCGCTGGCATTTTTGTTAGATTAGAAAAATAAGTGATTCATAAACTATAATTAATTTTAAACTAAATATTTAAACCATGTGCGTAATATAAGAATATCCGTGTTGCAACTGTGACTTCAACAACTGCATTATTATAAAACTTTGGGAAATTCATATTACGTTCCCTTACGTCTGGCGCCTAGAATACTCGCAAGTGTGCGAGAGAGAGGGAAATATAAAAAGAGTGGGAGTAACAAGGTGGCAACGCCGAATGCGCTAACGCATCTGATTCGCTACAGGAGAGAACTCCTCTCATTTGAAACACGTAATAGATCTTCGTTTTCAGCACATCGTGTTATGATTCCATACACTATTAAAGAGTCCATTTTCACCTAGGAGTGCCGCAGGTCATCCTAAAAGTGATTTCAGCCGAACAGTTAAAAATATCCCCAAAACTAATTGAAATACTGCGTAGACCCTTGGGATTTTTCTTCAGAGTCAAGTTTTTTTTTTCAGCTTCTTATTGGCTCTGTTCCTAAGTTTTCACTTTTATTGGCTGCTTGTTCAAAGCCTTATATACTAACGTAGCGAGAAGAATCGTTGAGGAAATTTTCTCTACCGTACAAAATTATTAACTCACTTGAAATATAAAAGAAACATGTGACTTTTATGGCCTAATTCTCTGGATATAATAAAAGGCTGTGAAATGTTTCGCTATATTTTTCTGCTGGCATCTTTCAGAATTCCCGCGTAACTGTGCTCACGTTTATTTACAAATATTTCAGAAATTAATACAGACTCATTTTCTTGAGGGATTTCTGATGATATAAATTTCAAGTAAATTGGACTAAAATTATAGATATTTTCATGTTGGGTACTAGATAATTGCTAACTTCTTAGTATTCGATAAATACGTATTTTTAGGCAAACGAGTGCAGCCGAAAATGTGCTACAAGGTCTATAGTCCATTTTATAATCAGACTGACATCGCAGATAAGAGGTTCGTAGCAGCAAAGCGAAACCAGCTCTTATCACGTGATTTACCCAACGTGGGGTAAGATATTCGGATTTAGGTATGAGTCGATTCCTACTGGGTGGAAACTAAGTAGCAACGAACTGTATTCCAGTCCTAATCACTAACATCAGAATGTCTTCCCCACGTAGGAAAAATCACTTGATCGGAGGTGGCTTTGCTTTACTGCTATGAACATGTTAGTTGTTATGTCAGTCTTAATTAAATAATAATGCAGAGAACATCATTTGAAAGGTCATTTGTTTTGTTCAACGATAAATTCCTTTTTATCTTATTCTGTATAATGGTGTTTCGTGTAAACAATGGTAGGTAGGTAGATAGGTAGGTCAGTGGGTAGGTAGGTAGGTACTTAGGTAGGTAGGTAGGTAGGTACGTAGGTGGGTAGTTAGGTAGGCAGGTAGGTGGGTAGGTAGGTAGATAGGTAGATCGGTGGGTAGGTAGGTGGGTAGGTAGATAGGTAGGTCAGTGGGTAGGTAGGTAGGTAGTTAGGTAGGTAGGTAGGTAGGTAGGTAGGTAGGTAGGTAGGTAGGTAGATAGGTACGTAGGTGGGTAGTTAGGTAGGCAGGTAGGTGGGTAGGTAGGTAGGTAGATCGCTGGGTGGGTAGGTAGATAGGTGGGTCAGTGGGTAGGTAGGTAGTTAGTTAGGTAGGTAGGTAGGTAGGTAGGTAGGTAGGTAGTTGGGTAGGTAGATAGGTAGGTCAGTGGGTAGGTAGGTAGGTAGGTAGGTAGGTAGGCAGGCAGGTAGGTAGGTAGGTAGGCAGGTAGGTAGGTAGGTAGGTAGGCAGGTAGGTAGGTAGGTAGGTAGGTAGGTAGGTAGGTAGGTAGGTAGGTAGGTAGTGTGGGCGGTTGGTGGGTGGGCGGGCACCTAACACCTCGACCTACAATTTAATCTTGTTTGCATACACCTTCCGGGAGGAACAGATCAGAGTAGAAGGGACTGTAGGAACGGACAGCGGAAGCAGGAGAATTCCTTAACATTTACTAGCTTCACCATCCAACTAGAGGTACTCGGTGGTGACCTGCCTAGACCGCCGGAGGGTGGATCAGTGGTCCCCTCGAGCAGGAACTGGGAAAGTTTAATTTGACAATGGGTTCTCGAACGCCACTCTCCAGGGTACCCGAAACGAAGTCCCTAAGCCCAACGCTTAGCACCATTTGCCTGCCATCGTACAGTCCCAAATTCGTCCCCAAAAGGGCGACGGAATGAGAGAAAATGGGAGAGATGAGAGCCGTTGTAAAAGACGTACCAGTCCAGCATTCCCTTCACCTAACATGGAAAAACCCTTGGTCAGATTGAGCTACCACCTTGGTCAAACCCAGTATCTCCCGTAAGCGAGCCTCTTACTGTCGAGCTTACTCGCTCGACGTGGAACAACTCGGATATATATTTATTTTGTTACTTTGCCATACTTCTCTGCATGTAATTTAACTCAACAAAAGAAGCTCACTTATGAATTGAATACATATTTCAGCTTTCGTTAAATATTTGAAGGGAAATCTATTACAAATATAATATATTCCTGAATAAAGAAATATATTTCACATAAATGGATAAAAGTGTATACATTGCTTTTCTAAAAGTGTACCACGCTGCTTGTGCACTCGAGAGCACTCTGAGGAGTCTAACTGGAGTACTGGCTCTAGAGAATTGTTACCCTACCACATCCCTCCAATGCACAACACTGCTAACTGTATAAAACGATACTAGGTAGGAATACACATGGTAAATCAGGCCTTTTAGGGAATGTAAAAAATTTCATTTCTGTTGAAATATCGATACTAAATATTTGGATACAATACCTTAAGTTAAGTGAAAATTAGCTCTAGAAAGTGACCGCTACATTATTTTGTGGCCGTCCGTGTGACGTTTATATTATTTTAAGCCGTTACCCCACAGCTCTGGTTGTTTGAACAGCGGATTTTCTTTGTTAATCCAAGAGACACGTCTAATGAGACGCGTGCTCATGTATTCGCGTTAGATAACTGCTCAGAGTCTGAATAACAGTATATGTGTGTACATGTCATGTTGTTAAGGATTTCACGTTGACCTTTAAAATGTCAAAGCAGCGTGATCCTCTTCGTTTACAACCTGGCATTAACAAACCTCTACACTCCAACGCATTCTAATTAAAATTTCATAATTATAGCATCTAAAGCACATTGCTCCTAACAAAGTTTCCAGGTGGTGAGACCAAAATGCGCTCAGCACTAGGATTGGCATATTACCTTTTTCCTCGGAATTGTCTATTTCAAGACTGTCAATTCGTAGTACGGTAAGGAAATGCTAATGCTCCCTCATACGGAGTAAAATGAATCTTAACAGACTAAATAAAATAGCTATTGTAGTATATGATTAACCATATCAGTCGGATAAAACATACAATTGAGATTAGGAAAAATTGCCTAAACAGAAATAAGTGGAGTTAGGTTAGTACTCATATGATAGCAGCGCCCTCTAAAAACATCATCTAGGTATATCACCCCTCACTTTATTCTGGTCTGCTGGTAAATTCTTATTTATAGTGTGTCCAAATTATAACACCAGTTGTGCTAAACACACTTTTTTAACTAAAGAAGTTAGCAGAGACCCAAGGTTACACTTAATTCCTTGTTGCTCACTCCCAGAACAAGCACGACTGGTCCGTCGTAACACTGTTGTTTAATTAGGTCACTTTTGCACACACATAGGACACGTAACTCGTACTGAAGACCTCGTAACTTACGACCGTCATTGACTGCCTTCCTTGTTGGCTCGCTGGAGTGCCCTCTTATAATAGATATGGCAAAAAAAATTGTACTTGAAGTATATTGTTCCCAGGAAGACACGACCGAAGGCATTGGAATGTCTGGCGATAGAAAAAGACAGTGGTATTTCCCGACTTTTTAGGTAACAACGGGTGTGCGACAATTTCCTTGTCCTGACCGCCAGCCCGGCTTCATCGACGGGATGACAATATAAAAAATAGATGAAACGAATATTGCCATTTGCTCTCTACTAGTTGAATACTGTCGATTTAAAATAATTTCACCTAATATTAATTAATTATATTATAAATAATCCGTTTATTGTATAGAAATATCTCACTTTTAATAACTTGACAATGTCTTCTTTAAAATCCGTTTATTACCTGATAGAGCCAGAACATAATTATTACTGTTGTTCGTTTTAGTGGTGGCCTTGTTGTGGTGGTGATATTATGCAAATACTACTTATTTAGTATTCTTGAGATTTGTTTCAAGCCAGTTACAGAGGGACTTGACAAGGGTTGGGTAGAATATTTCGTTTTTAAAATAAACTTAAGAAAACCTTAAGGAAGAAAAAGGATAGTATTAGCATCTAGTAGAATGGACGTCTATATTTTTCCAAGATTACATAGTCATAGTTAAATTAATGTTAGATGTAGCATTTAAAAGTTAACATAGATTAAAGCAAGCTTTTCCATTCTGGAAGCTGATTAACATAATCACCGGTGAGGCATGAAATGGTATGTAGTGAAAGTTAATGTTTTTTCCTTCTTCTGTTTAGAAAGTTCAAATTTTATAACAAGTAGCCTTAGCCCGTACTTGTTCAGCTGAAGACAGCAGCTCTCATTGTGGCGTAAGCGCTAACAACCTCATAGGATTGGTGAAACACGGCTGACAAGGGCTGGTTCACCCTCGAACAGAAAGTGAAAACGGTGTTGTTTTATTGCGAAACGAAGAGCGGCGAGCGCATGACACAAAAGAGCAGGTTTATTTTCACACTGCGGGGAGAAACTAAACACAAGAAACAAAACGACCCGTCACTTCAGAAAATACTGAAGCGGTGGGAGTGACCTTGATAAGAAGTATTACTAAATTCACCAGAAAGGGTGGTTTCGCGTTGAGCATCCTCACTTTGTTCTCTTGAGTACATTTTCTTTATTTTTCTCTTTCTGTTCCTGTAAGCCTGAGGTTGCTTGTTTGTTTGCCTGTTTGTTTCCCATCTTCACATAAAAGAAACGATTATTTATCACTGGAAAACCTCTCACGTAATTTTATGAAAAAAAGAATGGAATTTTAAACATTGCATCCAATAGGGTGACAATCACCTAAGTGGTCCAGTCATGACCATCCCCTCTGACTGAAGCTCTTTTAGTTTTTTTAATACAAGTGTTTTTAAATGTTATAATACAACTCTTGCTGCCCTCGTAAGTTGCAGCCAGAAAGATAACAGCACTTCCTTCCCAAATTTTCTTTCTAAATTATCATTTAATTTTATGCATCACCAGTATACAGCGAGTATATGTTGTAAGCGCAAGAATGAGAGTTAAATGTTACAAAAAATCGGCTAATTGATAAGAAAGGAATACAAAATGCCGAAAATACAAATTATAATGGAGAAAATACCAAAATGAAAATAAATGTCTTATTGTTTAAATAGAAATAAATGTGCCCAAAAATTATCCATTTATAGAAAAAGGAAAGGGATGAACTGTGGTGTTAATCTCAATAAAAAGCATTATTCGGAACAGATCTTATATTTTAAATATTGATAAAGTTATTATGTATTTCAAATATGCAAGCTATATTTTTACTTACTTTCCAAACTTCCTCGAATATTCTGATAGTGAACATACCTAAATTAATGGATTACTTATTAGGTATTCTTTCTTTCTTTCTTTTTTTCTTTCTTTCTTAATCACTCCGTAGTTGTACAATTATCGTGGTGTTAGGGGATTCTTGTTCCTCTATGCCATGAAGGCCGGTCACAGGAACCGAAGCTTTGGATTCGGTAAAGAACCAGGATAGTTGATTAGCCTAATACCTTGACGGAGAAAACCCCTCCCAGACTCATGTGGTTCACCCCAAATCTCACTTTACGGTCACCTGGGATCAAACACGGGCCACCTTGCTGAGCGACAAGCGGTCTAACCACCCAGCCACGACTTATTAGATAGTAATAAGCAATAACGGTGTTATAAATAATGATAAGCAGTGAGTGTAACATAGCGTTTAGTACTGAATTGTTAATCATGACATTGGCATACAATTAACACGATTTGGTGTAACCACAAGCACTCCGCTTCTCAATGGCTTCAAGTACTATCAGTTAATATGATTTCCAAGAAAATGGTGATATTAACTGACGCTTAAAAAGGAAACCAATATGCTTCTCTTTACATTAATGCTTCCAGAAAAGGAACGGTAATACATATAGCACAATTTTTCCGACAGTTTTCGACTTTGGATTAATAATTAATCCTGTTTACTACTATCAAATAAAATGTAGCGCTTTGAAGCAGTTTTTCGAAATACTAGGTTGTGTGTCTATATGAGAAAGAAAGAGAGAGACGGAAAGAGAGAGAGAGAGAGAGAGAGAGAGAGAGAGAGAGAGAGAGAGAGAGAGAGAGAGAGAGAGAGAGAGATCTTCACGCATTGCTGGTCGAAACTACTCTTATTAAACTTTGTATATAGCAATTTGGGATCCAGTTAGAAAGTAGATTATATTATATCCATAAATTAAGTTGATTTGCAGCTTACGTTAGTTCATAGGTCCCAGGTTTTAATTTTAGTAGAATATTTTGCTGTCATCTGATACTAGCATGTTACGTTTATATTTCTTTTGGAGTAGTAATCACGTTGTTTCTAACAAGTTTTGTTATTTCAGAATTTTGAGTATGAACTTTTCGTGACTATTGTTCGTGCACGTAAACCGATGACAGTGAGAAACAATGCGATCACATAAGAAAGAAGCACAAGTTTGTATACTAAGAGACACCTTACTTCTGTATTAGTTTATATTAGCATATCAAACAAAAAGGTCCATTACTGATTTTCGAAACAAATAAGTTCCGCCGTGAGTGAGAAAGAGAGAGAGTGTGTACGTATGTACATATGTACGTATGTATTGGGAGGGGGAGTTGAGGGCACGTCGACTGCTAGGTCATTGGTCAGTTGCACAATGAGCTGAAAGAGGTATGAGGGAAGAGGGAATGGAAGAGTATAGTAAGGGAGATGATGAAAGGAGGATAAACAGTGTTACGGTGGGATAACTCCACTTACATTGATTGGGAGAGAAATAAAAAATCGGCGTACTAACGGAAAATACAATCACAGCAGCAGTTGCTTGTTATTGGATAAATACTTCTAGTATTATCTTGTTTCATACATATGAAGTCATTCCACTTCCGACTAACTAAAAAGTTCAAATTGCAGCCAGTTGCCGCCACATCTTCATAATTTTGCAGTGCCATATTTTAGTTTAATGATTATCGCAGCTTTCTTCTTTTGTCTTCTTGGTGTCACGATATACATTTACCGCTTAATGTAAAACATCATAACGAAGTACTATATAAAATTACGAAATTCTATTCATCTTGTAGTTGCGACATAGACCTTATATCATAACCAACTGAGTCTTCTTCAATTCTAATAGGTGCATTTTTAACAATACATTTAATGTGTATTTCAACAAGAGAAAATTGTTAAAAATAAATCTTGATTTTAGGTAAAGAAAATTATTCCTGTAAAACTTAATATTGACAGAATTGTGCAGTACCTCTAGTTATGATTTTTGAGGCCGCATTTCGCTTTTCCATATTGAGACTACCGAAAGTAATCGACATTCGTCTATTGCAACTTAATGATTACTGAAGAAATAAGTTACTGATAACTATGCAATAATTAAATATGTAATTAACACTCTATGTGTCCGCCCCGGTAGTGTGGTGGTAGCGTGTCTGCCTCACGTTCAAGAGGTCCCGAGTTTGAATCTCGGTCAGGGTGAGTTACCTGGGTAAGGTTTTTCCCAGGGTTTTTCCTTATGCTAAAAGACGAATGTCGGGTAACTCTAAGCTCTATGGACCCTGGTATCATCTGAGCATCATTTCACCCATCCCATTCAATTTCCGATATGACCTAACGTTGAACGTTGGAGGACGTAAAATTACAACAAAAAAGTGAGTTAAATTTATTTAAATTTTTAATTCAGTAATTGCGTACTCCTATGTTAACGAATTTATTGAAAAGCTGAGACTTCTCTAGCGATACTAATTGTGATAATTTAACTTCGAATTACATTTCTTTTACTATTTACTATCATTACTGGATAGTAAATATGAAATTTTATGTTATAAAATACGCTTACTCTTATTGTAGGAACAATTTCTTTTACCCTTTGCAGTGTGTAAAATTCAATGCCTGTCACACAAAAGCAATCATGTTTCGTAGTATTTTAGTAAAATATTCATAATATTATGCTTTATAAAACTTACAAATTCTTGTCTTTGTAAGTTACGTTCACAATGAAACCAGCTTTCCAGATATTATTCTGTTTGGAACATGGAGACCACATTCTTCGGGAAACGCGTCTGGAAAAGCCCCTCGCCACCCTTTCAAAGAAGGCACAGTTGAGAAAATGCATTTATTTTCCTCTGTGTGACGTCATTGCAAAATTGAATACTCTCTATTCTTGAATGATTTTTATTTTGGTGAGCCAGCGCTTTTAGTGCATATTATATTTAATAGTATGTGAGAATTAAGTAATGAAAATAATTTATCCTTTCTTCTTTTCTTTTCTTTTCTTCCTTTGTCTGTTTGTTTGTTTGTTTCTTTTGTTTCCTAGTTTAGTGATTAAAATCTATAAACCTTATATACATAGTTGCATTTCATTTGACGCTTTATTATTAAATATAGACATAATATGCACCAAATCTCTTATTTAGATGCTAATAAATTGAACCTTCGGGACATTAAATTGTATGTTGGTTTGGTTTTGAAATATACATTTCATAAATGTTTTTATTTTTTCTTTATATTTTCATATATTGGCTATAAAACTAATGTTTTGGATTCTGTGGTTCTTATTTTGATGGTCCCGTATTATTAAGATAACATAAATATTCCTAGTAGGAAGCTAACGCAAGGACATAATGTCTCTCCTTGACTACTCTTGAAAATTGAGAAAATAGAAAAGTCAAACTTCAAGTTGTAAAAGAAACATAGGTACTATGTAAAAGCCGATTAGCTTTATACATGAATGTGTTCGGCGCGGTTTCCAAGGATGGTTGAATTTCTCTTTGTAACGGACACGAAACAATGATTGTGGTAGTCCCAATGCGCTGCAGGTCGATTCAATTTCTGTTTCTGTTAGTGTGACGTCACTGAGCGGTACGCGTATGTGCCTTCCGCCGGTTGAAAGGGAAACTGGCCAGGCTCCAATAAAAGCTGCATAAACTTGGCTTTAGGTAATATATTTCCACTTGTGGTCCAGGGATGCCTCTTATTGGAGCTCATCTACAATTTCAAAAACAATAACCCCCTACCCGCCCACTGCCGTGGCTATGGAAACGCCAAAATTATCTATTGCGGATAGCCTGCTGGAAATTATAATCCCTTTCGGATGCGAGGTTCAGTTCCTCTGATAACTAATGTTCAGAACTAGGACAGGTAACAAGCGTTTCCCACTTGCATTATACCTACGTCACCTCTTTTAAAGTCCGGTAATTTGTTCGTCTTATTACCTTATTAAAATAACATAAACTTACATGTTAACTTATTTTGTAACAAGTTCTGGGATACCGATGCAACTATATCGAACACAGCGGAATGTTTCTATGATGTAAAAGCTGTGCAGTAGCTTAATTTTAATTGAAAGTTATGACAGCTTGTAAACCTCACTTTATTTTTCCGTGATAGTTCTTTCTATCCGTTCCGTACACCTCTGGAATTGTTTGTAAAGTTCAAATTCTCCAAGAGAGTAAGTAATCAAGTGGTCTTTTAAAAACAATGCCTCGGCCAGGGTGAGTTACCTAGATAAGGTTTCTCCGGGGTTTTCCCTTATCCTTCAAGACAAATGTCGGGTAACTCTAAGCTCCATGGACCCTGGACTCATATGAGAATCATTTCACCCAATTCATTCACCGTCCGATATAACTTAACGTTGGGGCGGACGTAAATTAAAAAAAAAAGAAAGGCCTGATCTGTTTAATGACTGAAATTAAATAGTGATACATTATTCTGTAGCCCTTTGATGCCTGCAGGAAGGAAAATTCCCAGAAAAACATACCTCCGCAGCCTGGTATCAAATAAGGGATTGCCGAAGCTGATTTACTAATTTTAGAGCCGGCAATGTTTATTATCTCTATCAAAGCTTCACCTGTTTTCCTTTTGTGTGTAAGAATGTCTTGACACTATTGACAAGGGGGACTTAGCACTTCTATCTGTACCCCTGGGGAGAGGGGTGACGTGAGAGGATACTAAGGCTGGCCGGACCAAGGAGACGACAGAGGACATATCTAACTACAGATTTGAACTTCACGGTAGCGCCTCGTAGGTAGGCTTACACATTCTCATGGATCAGGAAGGTCGGCCACGGCAATTGAAGTCACGTCCTCTTGAATGCGAGTGACAGACGCTACCGTCTATGCCATCCCGCTCGGTAACATATCTTAAGTCATTATGATTTTGCACTAGTGTAAGAGAGTTTCAATCATTTTATTTCTAGCATGACAATTGTTTTGCACCTAAAAATTATATGACTGCTTGATTCTACTTAATTATAGAATGAGAGGAAAACTGTGTCTTTGAGCAGTTTGTAATCCCTATACGCAAATTTACCTCTAAAGCTTTTTCTAGGAGCTCACCTACTTTGAAGAGGAAAATTTAGTTTTATTCCATTTTAATGTCATCCTTAACCTAGTTTACTATCCTTAGAAGGAAATGAATCTTGCACCGAAATATCCAGTGCGTTTTGGGAGTAAAGGGCGATGTGTCGTTTTTAAATCAGATATTTTCCTACTTTAGTCTTTGACTCAATCTTAACCTGGAAGCCCGCCTCGGTACCGTAGATGGTTTCGTGTCTACCTCACTTTCAAGAGGTCCCGAGTTCGAATCTCGTTTAGGGTGATTTACCTGGATAAGGTTTCTTCCGGGGGTTTCCCTTATCCTGAAAGACGAATGTTGGATAACTAAGCTCCATGGACCACGGACTCATTGGAGCATCATTTCACCCATTTCATTCACCGTCCGTTATGACTAAATTTTGGAGGACGTAAGTTTAAAAAAAAAAAAAAAACTGCAATGGGGTTTCTGTCTTGCGCAAATGGCAAAGAAATTCTAAATAAATTTTAGGAATGTGTTGCTACTATATTTACTAATAATAACACATTTATTCTGTTAATAAAATTTGTATATAATTTTATACTCTACTATTTCAAAGTCTAAATTTGTGTTTGTTGATAAATGGTTAGTTAATTTCAGCTCTTGTCTCCTACATTTCCGTCTTTTTGTAGCAGTAATGAAACTTTTCAAACTGATTTTCTTTAGCATTACTGCGTAAGAGGTAAATAAAATAACAAAGAAAATTATGAAATAAAATGACACATTTGCTATGTAACTCTTTCATGCACGATGTGTGCTATAAAAATACTGTCATTCTAAAAAAAGTAGCATTTTATAGTTCTTGTGAAATACCTATATCTTTGCTTATCTACAGTACGCGAAAAAGTGATCTTAAGATTTTCTGAACTCTTCAATTCACTTAAACCATGATGTTCAGAAACAGCTGCTACATTTTACATAGTTACCATTGTGCTTTACAAGGTACTTGGAAGCGTTACATTTTCTTTTCCACTGGTAGAGAGAAACTTTGTAACGAGACGCATCGATTTTATTCAGACATAATTCTCCACAACCCTTATTATCTTAGTCGGTCCTTTTTTCTTCTGTCGTTCCTACTTTTCTCTCTTCTTTCCCTTGCGTTTTAGCTTACTGCTACTCTATAATGTCAGCCCTACGTATACAATTACAGCTACACATATATTACTATAAACAATGGTTTGGCCCGTAACTTCTGGCGTTCTTTTATTTATTCTTAAGTGAAAATTTATGTGCAGGATGAAATGTTCTAGCAACGCGTTTTATATTGTCCAATACAGATTGTTTGCTCTACAAAATAATGGTTTAGTTGTATGTTATAAACTGTTTGTTCTTTTCAGGTCAATAAAGTGGTATGGCAAGTCGACAACAAAGAGCATTTTCGACACCTGATTTTTACGTAATCGAGGTGGCTAAGCTAAAGAAGCAGTTCATATGAGCAGAAGGTGTCAAAATGCTCTTTTTTATCGACTTCACACTCCACTTGATTCACCTAAAAAGAATAAACAGCATACTATTTTTAGATCACGCAGTTCTCTACAAAATAACAACATATTCTCAAGCTGTTTTATTTAAATGTCTTTTTTCTCTTTCAAAGACGCCAGGACTTATGAAATGAAATGTGTAGTGTTTAACGCCCGCTTTTACTACATATGGCACCGCAGGCGATGGTACTGCTGATACATGAGATGAAGATAGAGCACTGGTGGAATGAGATGGCGGGGCAAACCGGAGATCCCGAAAAAATCCGCCCCAGCGCCGTGTTGTCCATCACAAATCTCACTTTGCGGTCGCCTGGGATCGAACCCGGGCCGCCTTAGTGAGAGCCAAGCAGTCTAACCACTGAGCCACGGAGCGGCCCCAGGACTTGTGGATCAACCTATTAGCCATATCAGAGGTGAGATTCGAAATGAAGCGACATTATGAATGTAGCCATGGGGATCACCTTTATTTGCTTTACAATCTTCTGTAGAAGCACAGTTTTCTGCACTAATCAGTTCCGATTAATATTTATGGCCGGAGAGCGAAGTTCTTCAAACATGCTGCTTTATGCAGAAAATACTTTTTTGCGGTCGCAATACCAGCTTTTGTAGTTCCTGGAGTCGGTTCACACGTGTATATAATGGAAAATCAAAATATTTTATGATGATGATGATGATGATATTCATGTACTACCTACCAAACGTAATAGAGTATTTCGATACAACTGCAGTAAGTTAAATTTGCGAAACAAGGAAAAAATTTCATTGACTTCAGCTTATATTTTCAGTTAAAAGTTTTCTATAAAGCACTTAACGCATGTATAGGCATTGAATATTATATTTTGGACGATAATAAGTAACAGAATGCTTAGGCGAAAATAAAATCATTACTTGTCAACATTTTACAAGCGGTATCAAGGTTAAGGGCGCTAGAGTCCGCCAAGTGGTGATTGGTTAGTCCCTCCTATTAGGTTGATGAAGTTATCAATTGAAGATGACGTGGCTGCTTGCGCCGAAAGAGTTATATTTCAGTATTGCGTGAATTATTTGGTTATTACCTAAATGTTAATAAAGGGAAGGAAATACGGCAATATTTAAATGAACTCACGAATCATATGTAATTATACACCATTCTTGTAACAGGGAACATACACATTGATTATTGAAGGATTAAATACATTTTATTAACGTCTGCGATAAAAATGCAAAGCATGCAGAG
The DNA here is from genome assembly GCA_030765055.1 of Mantis religiosa. NCBI lineage: Eukaryota > Metazoa > Arthropoda > Insecta > Mantodea > Mantidae > Mantis > Mantis religiosa. The sequence continues at coordinate 193,042,226 of CM060950.1, forward strand.
AGCAAAAATTTCATCTTCCCTCAAACGATAGCATAAGTGGACAGTGGATAAAAAGCAGGATCGTTCAAAACAAGTTATAATGGATGGGCCAAAACTTGACCTTTCTTCCTGCAACTGCAATTAAGCCAAACAAATGTTTCTGTCTGTAACATATGTGATACCATTGAGGAGTGAGGATAGTAACATTCACTTGGAGAGGGGAGAGCGTGAAACCAAAATATTTTTGTTTGTAACCGAGACAAGGTATATTAGCTTTTATTTAGCAATTAGCCATCCTTAGTTCTCAGTCCTAATAAGACAAACAGGCTGTTTCAACGTTTGATTCCTTGTTACTGGTACAGTAACGGGGAAAGTTTGCCAGGCTTCTTGTGCCAGCGTATTATAGTTTAAATTTATGAGATAACCATGTGATAGGATGGAATACGGTTATTAACGTTTGTCGGTACTGTGCGTAAAACAATCTACATTTGTTCTCTTGCATTTGAGACAGTTCATTAGCACTGATAGACATTTTATAGAGAATTTTACCGCCGATAGTAAGAAATGTACGATATGTACCGCACGAGGTCTTTGCAACCAAAGATAATGGATTACCTAGCATTTCCAAAGTGTTCAAGGATCTCTGTTTTCGCTTTCAGACCGGCGAACTCAGAAGAGGTCAAGCCGTGGAAGATCTTCACGATTTACACAGACATCCGTATAAACATCACACCAAGTTCTTATCATATGACCGTGGGAGACCAGTATTATGGAAAGCACGAAACGACAAGATAGGTATCAAAGTGCAGCTTTAGAAAATTCCAACTCTGCATTCGCCACATCAGGGATAGGTGTGGAATGACCCCATTCTTCTTCCACATTTCATTACACTGTAACTGATTGTTTTATCTCAGAATAATTATTACTAGTGACGCATACACTTTCAATCTAAAAAGTACATTGGTGCGTATATCATGTTTAACTGTATGTATTTTGAAAGGCTAATAATGGAGCAACCACTGGCACCTCATTTCTGGTATCTACGTTAGACTGGATAGCACTCGTAAAGAGACGCCATATTAAGACACGGGTTTAAACTTTAGAATGGGGATTTAGAATGTTTCAGTTTCAAAATAGTTGTTCACACGCATACGAATGTATATGGAACCAAACTTACCACAATGTGACCTGCAAAATTTCTCAACTGAGATATAGGTCCGTTCTCAATATCTGGTATAGTTCCATGCCTTGTTTTCTCCTTCATTTTATATGGGTACTATTTGTATTAAAATTATTTCCAATGGTAAATAAAGAGGAGCTTCTGCTACATTTCATTCAGAGGATTAGAAAATAGTTATATCTCGTGGTCCATAACAGTAAGATCTCGGAACATTTCCATAAATTAACTGTAAAGGTTGTACAAAATTAATATGTCATTTGTATACATATGAGGAACTTTAGTTGACAAAGAATCAGAATATTTTAAGTGAAAAGTAACATTTTGTGTATATTGAGGTACCACAACCGTAATTTGAGCGTAATGTCTTTAATATGTCCATCATGGCCACTAAGTCTTGATATTTTGCTTGCCGATAGGTATTAAACTCTTCTTCTTCTTCTACCCCCATTGATTGGGCTATAGCCTGTTCCGGTCTCACATCGATCCATCGTTTTCTAGGTCGTCCTATTGATCTTCGTCCTTTCGGTTTATATTCCATTATTTGTTTAGGGATTCTCTCTGGAGACATTCTTCCTAAATGTTGGAGCCAATTTTCTCTATATTCCATTAATTTTAATAAAACAAAGTTGATGTTTAATTAATTTCTTATGTCTTCATTTCTAAGTTGATCTTCCCTTGTACATCCCTTAACAGATCTTAGGAAATGCATTTCTGCTGCTTCCACGGCAAATACCCGGTAAGCACAAACATTCTAATTGAGAATAATATTGTTGAACAAATGTCACATTTTAAGTATCTTGGCTGCGACCTAAGTTACGAAATGGTTCAAGATATAAATCAGAAAATAAGTAAGTTTCAAGCAGTAACTGGAACAATTAAGAGAACACTAAAAGGTAAAACAAGAAGAGAAACTAAATTAAAATTTTATTCTGTCATGGCACTCCCTGTCTTGCTATATGGAAGCGAGACATGGACATTAAGAAACAAAGATTTTAGTATTAAATTCACTAAGTTAATATGATAGATCTGTTAAAAGTGCACGACCGTTACTTAATCCATTGTGGATCACATAATTACCAGAAAATGGTAACTTGTAAGTATAATAAAGGATAATGCATGCGATAGAATAAAACAAATGATTTTACATCAAATGGTACACTTGGCATTACTCATTACTAGACTACATTACACCGATCGTAACTATGTATGGTCAATTTTTTCATAATTAGATTTATATTGCAATTAAGGTGTTCAACAGTAAAGAGAAACCAGCTCCTATCACGCTTGAATTGAGTACTTGATAGAAGCGCCGTAGCAACAAACTTTACAATCAAATGAAAGATGTGGTCAGTTCCATTGTTTTAGTCCCTCGGAGCTCAAGCTTCCCATGTCCGGACTAAATCCTCGATCTGGTTGATTCCTCTTCGGATTAAAGCCCTGACCTTCCAAATGCGAATCACAGACTTCGCCAACCGAACCATCGCTCTCAGCATCCTCTAAAGGAATAACCAACAAGTAATGTGTTTTTGGAAATCAGAAACATTTTTCGTCTTTCTCATTAAGTACACCTTATGAAAATCTTGCTTAAATTTTCCAATCAATTTGGCTGAAATTTTAATCTTAAGGTTGTCTTACATAAATATCTAATAGGCTTACATTTATTTTCCATGCTTTTTAGTTCCCAATCGATTATACTTCTAAAATGAATTGTATGTTATGGCTGAAGTTTATATTTTAGAAATAACTTATTTTAAATATCATTTATGACATTTAGTACTAGTGCAAAAGTCGTTGTACATCTAACGTTTTTCTGCTAATTTTAGGCTGAGCGAAAGCAATTTTAGAAAATCCAGTCTAATTTTCTGTTGTTTGAAGTTGACAACAAATCGAAACGAAAAATTCAGGTGGCAGCTTTAATCGTTTCATTGGTCCGTTTCATTATTAGGATTTCGTGAAAATGAGATAAAATTTTCATCAAACCGTGACTAAGATACTGAGAAATGGGACATTAAGTTTGAATATTAACATTGGTAAAATATGGCACTGCAGGGGAAATATAGGGATAATGCACATCCGCTCTGGTTATTCCTGTACTAGATTTAAGATTCGGAGCTAAGCGAGAGTGTGTGCAGTACACATTCATTTCCCTTCTCTTGACTTCAAGGGCACACTCGTAAATGCAAATTTGAGAGCATTGCTTTAGTGTTCATGTATTAGCACTGCCCATAACATCTTCATCGTGTGATTTACAAGCAAGTATCCGTGATTCATGATGCGGCTGGAAAACGTTATGTTGTATAATATCTGGGCGTAACTCCTGTGAAAATTAACCCATGGCTATATCTTCATTTTATATTCTTTTGTGTAAAAGTATTCAAGAGTAATAACGCTACTGTATTATACTAATAATATAGTAACTAGAGTAAGTAGCTCGATACCGATATTTCGCTGCAAATATACTTTACGGACTCCCTGAATTAAAAAAAAAAAACAATGATTTTTAGAAAAAGGATCTGTGCGTGCATGTGTCACTCAAACTATTTCTGCTTGGAAGAATTTTAGCTTGATTTGTTTTCTAAAATGACTATAACATAGTTATTACACTACTACATGTAAGTATAGGATGTTGGCATAACAAATAATGTATATCTGAATTTTGTGAGAATAGCCTCTGTGGGATTCTCTATCCTGAATAACTTTTGAAGAATTGGTAAACCGTAAGAGACCGACAAAGTCCATTCTACCTCTGTCACGGTTGCTGAAGACGCATATTCACGCAATGAACATTATGAATTTTATCAAAAATGTTCACAACAAACTCCAGCAATTACATGTGTTAAGCAAGTGTAAAACGAACCAATACTGTAAATTTCCCATGATATACTTACAAGGTGAAACATGGTGTGCATATTAGTGTAAATTAAAAAAAGGTCTTACTGGACAAAAAATATGGATCTCATTAAGGTACACAATTTATGGCGAATATTTTATTAATAGAGTTACGGTTACTCTGTCTTTTTCTTTCGCCATGGTCATTTAAAGGGCATTTTATGGAACATGCTCGTTAGAATACGTTACTATCACTTTTATAGTATAGCTAAATGTGTAAATGTGTACTGAAGGTTCATCAGGATCAGCAAGAAGTAACTAAAAGTATAAGTTTTTGTAAGAATAGTTTGCAAAACAGTGAATACAAAAGGTGCTGTGAATGTAACACATCAGATTTATTAACACTATTCTGCTGTGCATCGCATGATTGCTTATTTTTAAAGCGTAGTTGAAAGTTCTTATCTTAAAGACTATTAACTTAAGTTTCCAAGCTATTAGTTAAAAATATAGGGGAAAACAAATTTGGATTTCTAGCTTCTTTTACACTGTGACAAAATTTGTTTCAACTTGTCGCAGTTGGTGAATCAGTACAACCTTATTCGGTGAGTCACATTTTCAAAACGCGTTACACTGCTGATCTATGCCTCCTCCTGCGTCTGTATAAGGTGACGTTGGATCCCACAATATAAATTGAATTGTGAGGTTTCGCTGTACTGGAAAGGCTTAGTGATACAGCCGGGCCTCCAACCACAGATCTTTGTCTCTGTGCAGATGCTCTTACTGGGTGAGAGACCCTTGTTGATTAAAATTTCTCGTCTGGCTAGAGAAGTTTAAGTGCTCGTAAGCATTTTCGCAAAGGTAGCTTAAGTGGCAAAAACAAAAAATCGGCACGAGTACATACCTCTCTTCCGATGAGATGGTTTGAATCGCGGTCATGAGCCTATGAATGTTTCTGACTCAGCTTTACAATTTAAAGCCTGCGCACGACTAGAGTATGACTTAAATACTTTAGGTATATAACGAGAGTTTCAGAACCTATTTTGAGAAAAGATAGCGCTAGAATTATATTCATTTGGATTATTTGCCTAAAATAACAGTATTTTAAAAATGTCTCCATGCAGAGCGTTAATGAACTATATGGAAATATTTTCGGAAAAAGTGGAGAGTCTTAAACAAGTAATTTGTGATAGGAGACCTATGGTTTATTGGTTCAAATGTGGAGCTTACAGCCGTAAGTTTCTAAAGTGCCGGTACGCCACTGACTAATGACGATAACATCTGGATGTACAATAGGGAGAGTGACATGTGTCGGAGTGATTCATTTTTAATTGAGAAGTAATCTAGTTCAAGTTTCCTTCTTTTTTTAAGTTTTGTCTTAAACTTTTTAGTGTTGTTTAAAAGTATCCATTTTATTTCAACTATACAGAATGTTACAAAAAGGTACGGCCAAACTTTCAGGAAACATTCCTCACACACAAAGAAAGAAAATATGTTATGCGGACATGTGTCCGGAAACGCTTAATTTCCATGTTAGAGCTCATTTTATTACTTCTCTTCAAATCACATTAATCATGGAATGGAAACACACGACAACAGAACGTACCAGCGTGACTTCAAACACTTTATTACAGGAAATGTTCAAAATGTCCTCCGTTAGCGAGGTTACATGCATCCATCCTCCGTCGCATGGAATCCCTGATGCGCTGATGCAGCCCTGGAGAATAGGGTATTGTATCACAGCCGTCCACAATACGAGCACGAAGAGTCTCTACATTTGGTACCGGGGTTGCGTAGACAAAAGTTTTCAAATGCCCCCATAAATGAAAGTCGAGAGGGTTGAGGTCAGGAGAGCGTGGAGGCCATGGAATTGGTCCGCCTCTACCAATCTATTGGTCACCGAAACTGTTGTTGAGAAGCGTACGAAAACTTCGACTGAAATGTGCAGGAGCTCCATCGTGCATGAACCACAATGGGGTATTTTGACAATTGCCTGCACGAATGATTTCAATTTACATTTTAAGAGAAATACTAAAATGAGCTCTAACATGGAAATTTAGCGTTTCCGGTCACATGTCCACATAACATATTTTCTTTCTTTGTGTGTGAGGAATGTTTCCTGAAAGTTTGGCCTACCTTTTTGTAACACCCTGTATAATTAATTGTAATCCTTTCTAACAAATGTTGAATCCTGCCTAGCGCTTTCATATACTGTATTTCAAAACGGGAGGTGGTTTAAAGAGTGAATGAATGCCATTAAAATAAAAAATACAAATGCAAGTATTTACGTTAGTTTTATAGGAACTGCTCTAAATCTCGAACTGCGTATTCAATGCAAAGTTGACAGTGGCAAAGAAATGATTGTCATACTCTATCCGATTTTTTTATGTTGAATAACGCCACATGCTGCTATTATGCGGGCAGTTAGGTCCTTCAATTGCGTTAAGTTCGGTAGAGCGTGCTGGCCAGGTTACAGTTGGACTCCCCCTTCCGATACATCGAGCAGCCTAAACATGGTTCAAATACTGTCGTACAGCCATAGCGGAGTTCCGTCCTTTTGTAGACACATTCAACAACGAATATGAAGGGATACTTCTAAAAATGCAAGCAACATTCTCTGAAACAAATGAAGATAAACATGTAAATTTAACCGAGGGCGAAGCAGATATGGGCATGAAATAATTCCAAGCCTATATTCATTGTAAATGATGACTACGACAGCATGTGGAATGAGATCGTCCCGCACATGGCTGTTTCTTGAATTGAGAACTAGACCATCCCTGGTGAACAAGCCCTCATCACTAAACAATACTGATAAAAAGAATTCAGGCTGCTGGAGTAAATTCAATTTCAAAATTGTAGCCGGGGGCCAAGGTCTTTCTGTCTTAGTGCTTGCAACTTCTGATGGTGACCTCGTGTATGGCTTGCCATGTGCTAACATGGTTAGTGTAATATGCGCTATTACACTTGGTAGATAGCTCTTCTGCGTTGCAGCACAATCTCCTCAAATTACACTGTGCGTCGAGTTCGTGCAATACCCGTATCGCCCCTATTGACCTGGAAGGTTCCCCCCTCTCTCTCTCCCTCTCTCTCACCCCCTATCTCTCGCTCACTCTCTCTCTCTCTCTCTCTCTCTCTCTCTCTCTCTCTCTCTCTCTCTCTCTCTCTCTCTCTCTCTCTCTCTCTCTCTCTCTCTCTCTCTCTCTCTCTCTCTCTCTCTCTCTCTCTCTCTCACACACACACACACACATACACAAACGTCTAACGATGGACTGGAAGGTTGAGAGATGTGGTTGGCGCCTATCGGGATGGGCGCCTACCGCTCCTGTACTACGCTTCAACTGATTTATTACTGCTTGAATCACAGTTAAGTACGATGCATATTTGCAAGTTCAGAAAAGCTGCACAAGTTTTCCATGTTGTCCCTCAAGCAGTCCTCAGCATACTAACTGTAGTGTGAAATGATAGTAGGGCTATTGTACTTGCCTGTCAAAATTGCGTCCTGAGTTACGAATCATGGCAATTTTTCGTATGGAATTTATTTAAAAGTTAAAAAAAAAAAATGCATACCGGAAACCGAACCAATGACTTCTCCAACATACAAGTTTTGCCTTACCCATTACGCTACCAGTGCATTGAAAGAATCGGCTGTAGAGACTGCATAATGTAAGAAGTCCGTTAAATGATGTTTAATGCCGCACTATCCGGTGAATATTTCGAGATTTGAGAGAATTTTATGGCATTAAATTTTGAGAACGCTAAGAATGAGCTACTGATAATCGATATTTCTATACCCGGGAACCACTTATAAAGTCATTCCAGTTATTTTTAACACAATTAACCATGTTATGTTTAGACGCAGACATGCATTTGCCTATCTGGAATTACTTATATTAGCCACGTCTACAGCCTCTGAAATTATTTCGGTGTAGTTCATTAATATCCGGCATAATGCGAATATTTACATAAAATAGATACAGATAATGAATGAACAGTTCAACACTTTTTATTTCCGCGAAGAGCCAATAGATGAAGGTCACAATTTCATTCTGCTATTGCATGAGCTGGCCCAGTTTGCGAGCGCAAGAAAAGACAATTGCACCTCAAAGCAATAATGTGGAATTGATAAAATTAAAACTATATAATTAGTGGATAGACAGGAGGGTTGAGATTCAAAATGATCATATCCCGGTTTGGCTACAAGTGTTATGTAAATGGATAAAATCAGTAGAGCTATTTACTAAGATTCCTAATGAGCATTAACCTTTGTCCTATATTATAATATTATTTCTCAATTTAATGGACTTGATGCATCTTACTTCACACATGGGATTGTTTCATTAAAAGCAGTTAGCACTGTAACATTTAAGATATTTTGTTAATTTCATTAATTATTGATTGGTATTTAATATCGGCAATACTATTAAACTTTTTCTCTAATACTATGCCTTATTAGATGTTACGTTCAACCAATACAGCGAAAGCAAACATTGGTTTCTAATTAACTGTAACTCTCTGTTGCAATGAGATGTTTTCTTCGAATGTTCAGCTTTTGGTCTGCAAACTACTCCAAAAGATAATTTAATTGTAATGTTTTACTTAAGTTATTCTTGTGTACTCAGCTACTTTTCTCTTTTTAAGGCGATATTTACTTCATGAAATGTCGATCAGTCCGGTTAAATATTAGAAGTTTCAGTCAAACGCAGATATCTCTATTGTCCCTACGAGTACTTATTTAATGTAAATTTTATCACGATAGCGCACTGAAACGTAATGGTACCTCCTGTGTATATTCAGTTAGCGCTGTAAATTACCGTACTTCAAGAACGTTTATTACTAAGGAGTTTAAATTGAAAATCGAAACAAAATAATTAAGTTGTAATATATTAAAATCAGCTTAGAGGAAAAATTAATCAATTCGTTCTTTGCACCCGAAGTTGAACTGGGACAGCAAAATGAAATACCTATTTGTTTTATGTTTGTTCGGTTTTACTTTCATTACTTATTTGAAGTTTCAGCTTTTTAAGATGGACAAAGAAAGTACACCTCATGCTTCAAATTCTGTGAAGGAAACTCTAAGGAAAATCGATACTCTCCAGAATATTTATATAAAATGGTAACATTGATTTGGTGGACGACGCCTTCAATAAGCTTTTATTTTCTGTATACGAAAACAAAAAGTATAAAATGTCACTTTTATGCAACTAAAACGAAATTGCGCATTTCCGAAGCAGAAAAAGTAATCGTCACTTCAAAGGTAGTGCTGAGTGCTTAAAAGATGTTGACATTCGGTATTTTGTCGAGTGGTTTTTAATTTATACTCTCTATTCTTCTTGGTCGAGAAAGGACAAGCTTTTTAATCTCTTTTGTATTTTGTGCGTCATTCTTCAACAAGAGCCGTTTTCAATGTTTCTTTGTTAGAAATTGTCCTTTTCTTTATGGGTTTTGCCAGGATGCTCCACACGTACTCGATTGGTGACTTGGTAGGAGTATGAAGGTGCTTAGGAAGGTTATATAACAGGGGTGGCCACTAACGTTAATTTTGGGAGCCGAAAATTTATGAAGCTAATTCGAAGCAAGTCACGTAAATTGTTTATAAACTGAAGACTCAGACAGTTTTCATTTTGTGGGAAATGAGCTAAGGTATCATAAAGGACTAAGATTCTAATTTTGAGAAGTGTTTTTCGGGTGTTCAGTTTTGCTGTTGGTTTTTAGAAATCTACCTAATAATTGGTCAGCGTAGTTCTAACAATTTCACTTAAATGTGTATCAGTCAGTTTAGATCGATATTTAGATTTAATGAATTTAAGCGTTGAGTACAGTGATTCACAGAGATAAGTAGTCCCAAAGAGTGAAATAAATCTGTTAGCATACTCTTTTGTCAGTGAGCATTATTCTTCTGGATCATTCTTCCAAAATGCTATGGTAGAAACGCCACTTCGTTTGAGTCCTGTCAGTCCTTCGTCCTCTTGCAGTTCTAGTAGCTCCAACAATACATCTGTTGTATCCTTTATTATTGGTGATGAAATAGACAGACATCGCCCACATTCACAGCCGCAAAATGATTTTCCAAGAATGAAAATGAAGATTTAAGTGATCTTAAATCATTAAATCGGTCCTTGATTTCTTCAGCCAGGCCAGAAGTGTTACTCAAGTAATCTTCAGTTTCCATCTGAACATCAGGAAAGCTTTCAGTAATTTTGTTCAAACATTTGAAGTGTGCAAATGTTTTAGTCTGAAGCTTTAACTTGCTATGAAAGTTAAATACAGTCTGAACCAAATCATAAATAAGTTGTTCTCTTCTTTGTAAAGATATGTTTAAAGTTTGTAAATGCTGGACCACATGTGTAAGATAAGCCAAATATAACAACCACTGTGAGCCATTATCTTCAGGGAAAGACTTTTCTTTTACCATCGGCCTCGAGATGTTGGTATCCATCAATTATATTAATTAATCTTACTCTAAGCTTGGTGTCAAGAGGCACACAAGACTGACTCAAAAGCCGCAGGTGGCTCGCGAGGCTCGTTGTTGCTACCGCTGCTATATAACAACCATAGTCGCGAATTAAGCGCAATATGCTTTGGACCATAAATATCCAGTGTACTTGGAGGCCAATTTTTGCACACTGATACTCAACTCTTGCTTCAGAATGCGATATACTTCCTGTAGTGTATTATTCTATCGATGGAATGGAGATTGCCGGCACCTGACACACCGATGTAACCCCAAACAAGGTGGGATCGTACACCATAGTTCACTGTGGGAATTAAGAGCTTTTGACTCCAGTTCCGTATTTGTTTTTCTCCACACTTTGCGGCCGCAGTCTAAGTCAAACCCTTCAAACAGACTCACTTTTCCCCGGATATCTATGGTACTTTTAAACGAATTCTATGCGGGCCTTTTTATCGTAGTTTTTCTCTTGTATGAGACGATACAGAACTTCTTCCATGGTAACTGTATACTTGGTTATTGCAAACAGATCTTACGGTGCCTGCTGTGACAGTAATACCTGCCCTCTGCAATTCAGTAACAATCTAGAGAGCAGTCAGTCATTCGGGATTCTCTTTAATGCAGAGAGGAATACCTACCTCTCTAGTCTCTAGCCGTCAGGATTTCAGGCCGACCACTTATCGGTTTGCTTAGGACAGATTTTCTGACTTGCTCTGTTAATGATACTCTGTATGATCCACCGTGAGCTTCCTGTTGTCTCCATATCTCAGAGAGGATTTCGAGTTTATTGTGCAGTCTAATTCCAATTTTTCTCTTTTAAACCATCGTTTCGTTCTTCTTTGGGCCATTTTACTTCATTTCCGCAAACCACTGCGCTTGATATCAATGTTGTGAGACAAACGAATGCAGGTTACTGAGAAAGAACGTGTATCATGTGACGTAACCACTGCTTTTAATGTAGTTTATTTTGGTGTTCGAATCCTTTTGGTGCATGATAAATTGACAAATTAGCTTTGTTTTATAGAAGCAAAGCGTTGCTTACAAAACCTATTTATATTTTATTTCAATAAATACAATGATGTTGAAGCTGCCACCTGTCAATCCCATAAATGTTACTATCTTTTAAAAATTCTTCAGAATATGAAACCTCATCGAAGGGTTATGAATACTTTCCGTTTTCACTGTACATTTGTGTTGCCGCAGAGTAAGTATCCTATAATGCTTAGCTAAACCTAAATTCGTATAAAATATTCTGTGCTTTTATTTCCGAAAGACTTATGAATTTCTGTTATCCTTCGTTTGAGAGTCGCACTTCTGTTTGTATCAAATCTCTACCACAATTTTCATTTAGTTTTAAAACAGCTTCTGTTTACATCGAATAACTAATGCATTAGTTATTTCTTTATAAATACATTATGTTTGTACAAAATCTCTAGAGCAATGATTCCCATTAAGTTACTAACGCAGTAATTATTTGTTTTTAAACAGTTTCTCTTTGTATTAAACCTGTACGGCAATGATAGTTGCTTTAAACCTTTCACATACATTGGACATATTTGTCCCAGTTATAGATTCCCGTAATAATTTAATTGTAAATATAGTAGTGCGTTGCAGGCCCTCTAGTTAAAGCAAGGATACTTTCTTTAATGTCATAGCTATCTGGCTGCAACACTTAACTGCTACTAATTGTTTGTTATTGTGGTGGTTCTTGTTTGTTTATTCACTTACTGTATGTTTTATGATCTATGCCTTATCTTATTTAGCTAAGCTTCACTGTTACTGCGGTTTCAATGAAATAAGTTTAGCATTTTTACATCAGTAATGTGTTTCCCAAATGAGAAGTTGAAAGCAATAAAGCTATCGTATTGATTAATAAAGTGATGGTTTAGTAATAAACTGATCGATTCCTACTCGAAACCCAATTATGTTTTGTAGTTAATAATTTAATATACGCTTTATTGGGTCAAGTAGTACTACCACCACCACTATCAAGAATTTTAACGTGTATTTCCATGAAATCTCGGGTAGGTCTCAGTGGCTCAGTTGGTTCCCCTTGGAATAATGTTTGTGTTAGAAACCGCTGTTTCTAATGTACAGCTTCGAAATAACACAATGCAAATCAAATGAATATTCCAGTGGACCGTACGTGAGACGGCTGTCGTTTTTAATTTCACTCAAAGACGATAGCCAACGCCGTTAGTAGGCATGTTAATGACGGTTAAAACGCGCCCCACGTCGATGGTTATTAAGTGTGCTTAAAAGAGACAGCCCCATTCAGTAGTTTTGTGGATTGTATAAGAACTGCAGGACGAAATTCTGGCATAGCTTAGGCGCTGATATGATACCAGCAACTGATAGCTTCGTTAAAAACACGATGTATACATAAAGAAAAATCCCGGTATCGAATTTCTGGATGAAATACAATATCTTCTCTGCCTGTAATTTACATGGTTGATTAAGTAAAGATTTCGTAAGACTGGTGTGTATCAATTTTATAAAAATAAATAATAATGGGTAAAGAAAGTCAAGTGAGTGTATCACATCAGACTTTTGCGAAACTTCAACTTCTTTTTTTTTAAAAAAAAGCAAAAAAAAACTTACGCTAACGTCAAGTCATATCAGACGATGAATGGAATGGGTGAAATGATGCACAAATGAGTCCTGGTCTATAGAGCTTAGTGCTACCTGTCATTAGTTTTTCAAGATAAGGGAAACCCTGGAAAGAACCTTATCCAAGTAGCTCACCCTGACCAAGATTCGAACTCGGAACTTCCTGAACGTGAGGCACACACGCTACCATCTATGGTACCGAGGTAGACAGTTTTAGCTTTGAACTTAATCGTAATGCCAACGTTGTTCTTGAATGTCCTGATGGTCAATTGCAAATGTATTTCGAAACAAAACTGTCTGTAAATTAATGAAATATCACAATGGGCCATCCATTATATAAAGTGCACGTATAAAAGCATCAAATAACTGAAGTTAAAGACTGTCTTCCAGATACCACTAAACATTGCTTCGGAGGTGAAAAACGGTGAAAAGCCACGATATACAAAGCAAGAGTTAACTTGGTGTACACGCTTTAGGCCTTTACCACGGTGGTATGCAGCTTATATTTATCAAAATTGTTGCACTTAGCCAATAGTATTTATTATAATTTAAAACGTCGGAACTTTGGTGCTTGGAAAAACTAAGTGTCTTAACCCATGTGTATCCTACGTTGCATACCAAATCAGTTATCCTTTAAAAAGAGTAAGTACATGTTTTATTTTCTGCTGAGCGTTCACAAAACTCGGAAATATTCTTTTTGCGGTGAAATGGAGCAAAATAGCATTTGCATTAAGCACCAGTGAGGGATAATCGAATGTATCGAACGCGGTTGATGAAAAAATGTTTCGCACACGTTGCGGAAAGCAGCAATCATATGGAGCTGGCGTAACACAGAGGCAGTTAATTTCTCCGATAGTTGTATATAGCTCCAACCGGGAGTTAATTAACCTAACTAGCCCCGTCTGAGTCAAAGGCAAGCGGTTTTATATCATCCGTTTCTATAAAACAAGATGGGGCTGTGATCCCTGCGGAAAACTGTTTCGTGTTAAAAGAACAAGTGATGTAGCCGAAACGGCTGCTGTCATTTACAGGGTAGTAACGTGTCCCTCTGTAGTATGAACTTTCACTAGTATGAAAAGGCAAAACATTGGTACTAGATTCTGTTCTTTGTAGTACTGTAGATACATTCAAAAGTTAACGGCAATTGCTAAATATTACACATATTCTAACGAAAAGTTTATAGCATTTACATTGTTTGATACTTAAAAGTATAATATAACTACATGATACAGTTTTGAAATAAACTGTTTTTATTTTCTCTACCACGTACAAGTTGGTAGAAAAAGCATTGCGTTGAACGCAATAATTCGATACTGAGCTTTTCTGGAAATATGGTTTTGGAGACCCTAAGAATAACGTAGAAGAACATTTGCACTTTTCGGAAAAGGTCGATTTGTCTAGATTTACGTATCATTAGCCGTTTCCAGAAACGTCTCAATGTTCGTTTAAATTCTCCTATATTTGAAGAAACATAACTTCTTTTATCATGAAAACGTGCGAAAATTATGCTTGATCAAGAACTAGTAAGGTACAACGATCCGCTGTTTGAATAATTATCGTTTTGCCTTCTTTATGCCACTGTACATCCACAACAAATTCTGTATTGATAATATTTTTCTTCAAATGTATGTAATTCATGAGAAGCAGGGTATACAGCAAAAGGAAGGGATACCTACCACTGATCTACTGCGGCAACTACCTCTCAGGTGGGGCTACAGAAACGTGCACAAGTCCCTAACTGTTCCTGGTTGGAAGACCCGATCAACTAATAGAGCTGCTCAAAGAAAGAGATGATCGACCTATCTGATATCAACGGGAAACGCTCACTCATTCCACGTGTGCCATCTCTCCTGCACTGCCAGGTTTCGTCATAAACCTAGAGGAACACCAAAAAGATGAAAAGGGAGCGTAATGAAAGGAGAAATGATATCGTAGTAGACAAGAAACTATCCCAGCATTCGGTTACCGACTAGAGAAAACCACGGAAAACACCAAATCGGTAGAAAATCTTGGAACCTCCCGAATGTGAGCCTAACAGGTTACCAAGAAGTCAGCTCGAAAGTGTACATAAAAGCAACGTTTTGCATGGATAATTTCTAGAATAGCCATAAAAATAAATGTTGGTGGGTAGACAAAAGTATTACTTGTAGCATCAGATTATTTATATGCAGGTACATATTGCCGCCTCTCACTATTAATACCTCACATAAATACCACCGTCATTAACATGCCTACTAAAAGCGTTGGCTAACGTCTTTGAGTGAAATTAAAAACGACAGCCGTCTCACGTACGGTCCACTGGAATATTCATTCAATTTGCATTGTGTTATTTCGAAGCTGTACATTAGAAACAGCGGTTTCTAACACAAACATTATTCGGTACCTGTTCACTGAGAGGATTTATCTTGCAGTGTTTATACTGGGAGTAATTAAACTGTACAAGTACATGCAATGAGGGAGGGGTTGTGGTTATTTTTCCGATAGCAAACGTACGTTGACACCATTCGCATAGGATCAACTGGGATTGGGTGTGGCTTGCAGTTTCATGCAACTTAACCCCTTCATCTGCTTCAGTAACTGAGAATTTGCCTCCATATTTCTACCTATGTGGCCAGACTTTCCTAAAACAGCTGAACTAATCATTACTTCACATTTGAATCGTTGAGGTTTCTGCAGCAGTTGAAAAGACGTTCCAAATTTATATGGATATGTTGCATTGTCGTAGGCTTCTTTTCCTTTTCGTGTTCTGTCTTTTGAGTTTATACTTCGTTGTCAAGAGATGACGATTAAATAAATATGAATGGAAAGAGGTCTTATGTGTTGTGTACATGATTTTCTTAACCTACTATCTTTATTTTTGTTTCTCTAATAAAAGAACAACAAGTAAAATGACAAAGTATTGAAAATACTTCATTGCATAACTCGGAAATGTGTGTTTTAAAGAGATCATCTGCACTTCTTGTGCGATGTTTTATTTCTTCGCACGCGCTTATTTCTAACAAAAACCTGACTTATTATGTAAATATTTGTACGATGGGTGATCCACTAAGTAACGACCGTTTGAGCATTCCTAGCTATTCCGATCACTGTCGGGATTCTATCCAAGTCGAATAGTTTCCTAGGTATCTTTTCTCATGCTGTGCGAAATTCAGAAAAAAAAACAATGTTTTCTGCTCTCTCTGATTGTTCAAATTGAACTCAATGATACAAGCCTCACTGACTCTAAGGTGAATGTATTGGACTTCTGAATACTCGAATGTTGAAATATGCTGAAATTTACAATTAACTAATGGAAGTTGTAAATGATGCAGTAATAAACGAAAGAAGCGTGAGAATTGCTGTTACCTACTCAGCAATAGATTAGCAGAATGTGTATCCACATGTTCCAAAAAACCAAGTGAACAGCAAAACCCTGCAAGACGGATGTATAACCCTATATGAGTTACATATTTCTTTCCCACACATGTCTCGTTCCTTGATTGATGAATTTGTGTCAGCACATGTTGGCTTAATAGACTGGCGAGAGGCGACTGCAACACGAGAATTACAAAGCTTGTGACAAATATGATCAGATACAGCAATTTCTAAGCATTAAATCATGACGGAAGAAACAAAAGTTAGACTGTTACTGGACAATAGACAGAATGTTGCTGGTAACAAATCATCTCCATCCCTGGTACAGTCTTTTAGTGTTTGCAGGCAGCATGCAGACTACTTTATATCTGTTTGTTACTGACCATTGCTTGCTATTGTTTATATTATTTGCAGTGACAATACTTTGAGTGTAAATAACTTCAAGCCCACTTCTTAGTTTCTCTGTCCGTCTACGAAAAATATTTAAATAATCGTGGGGAGAATAATACAATTCTGTGGAGAAATAGTGTAAGCTTTATTTACTACGTGCAATCGTTTTGTAATAAAATATTTTTCTGAATGTATGCTAAACTCAAATGATAGGATAGACATCGCGGTTTGTTTTTGCATCATGCATGCAACCAAATGTGCTTAGTTTGATAGTTTCTACGCAATAAATCTTCTTGAATAATGTGGATAGAAGAACAGTTAAGTATATCTGCGTGTATGTGTTGTTATTGAGGGACAGAGAGGGAAAAAGAGAATTGTTAATGGTAGGGGAAGTCATGTAAGTGTTGCGTATCAGATTTTTAGTTCCATCTTTTTGTGGTTTAATTTTTATATATAATGTAACTCTCTGGTTTGATTTATTTGTTCCTAATATTTTCTTATTATATCTCTTGATTTTGTATCCTTTTTCACACAAACAGAACATTATTGAATCGAAGCAGCTCTAGGTGTATATTAAAATGTAATATTACCACAAATTTTCAGGGCAAGTGTAATAATATGCACAAACATGTAAATGAATTCACTTCCCGCAAACTGTAACGGAGGGGTTTTTCGAGGTAAATCAATGAGCGCAAACCAGGGAAATGCGGGCTGCATACAAATTGCTGAATTACGTATGCAAACAGGAATAAGAAAATTATTTGATTTTAAATAATTAACATTTGGTGTACGTTTCATCGAATACCTCTTATTTTCATAGCTTTATGGTTCATGTGAAGTGCAGTGGCGGATGGACGATTGACTCCAACACCTTGATGAACGTATTTTGAAAGGCAATCAGTATTGTATAATTCAGCAGCTTGCCTGTTTCCCAAAAGTAAAAAAATCCTTTAACTGCTGGAATGCAAGCAGATAGTTTAGATACTTCAATATTTTCGTGTTGTTTCCAGAAGTGTACTAAATACACCAAGTCATTTAACTTGTAGAGCTTGAAGCTTTTGCAGATTTTATGATATATTAAAAGAAGCATAGCTCAACTTGTACGGAGTTAACTGTAGTCAGACTTCAGCTGGAGCACAGCGTCTCACGTAGACCATAGTGCTACCAAAGCGCCCCTGGAAAAAGGGTTGAAGTGAGAGAACTGAAGGGCGACCAGATTCGGATGATGAAGTGCACTATCAAACACGCGGTCCCTAACTATTCCAACATTCCACCAGTCCTGACGCTAGCAAGCCCTGCCACGAGCTTAGTCCAAAAGAAAAATGGGGCCTCAGTAGTCCCTCTAAGTGCCAGAGAGATATCGTCCCATAGCGCAGAGTTCACCCTCCTGCCGCAACACACCAACTGTCATCGCTTATAGTTCTTTAACCTGAAACAGATGAAAGGAAATTGGAAAATCGTAGTACAGTGAAACCCCCACCCCCTCCCCCAGTGGTCAGAATTACAGGTTCAATGCAAACCCCGCACCTCACGGCGCACCATTCACTCCGTTATGACAGATAATGCAATAAAACATTTACAGAAGAATAACACAAAATACTAATAAAAAGGTAACCGAGCAAGGTAGTGTAGTAATGCGATGACTCGCATTTGGGAGGACGCGAGTTTAATCCCCGTCTATCGAACACTCTGAATTGGAATCCTTTCCTTTTCTTTTTCATCTTTCAGGTTTGGTTATGAGTGCAGTAGTTCTTGCGGAAGCAGGTACAAGGTGCAGATGCATGCGCTGTGTAAACCTTTCCTAGTCCTTCTTAAAGTAACTGTTTCGGTGTCTTTTCCTTGGGTGGAGGTGAAAGGCTTCGATGGTGTGCCGCGAGACAACCTATCCAACTGTTAGAGACTTTTGCACGTCTCTACGGTTTTGCTGACTCTACCCTCTGCCAGCCTATGGTGTCTCTTTGCCTCATTTCACCCCACCACCCTTCTTCGGGCGTAGCTCACAATAGATCCGTGCCGAGTCGCTCTGGGTAAGATGTTCCCCCTCCATTCCCTCAATCGTATGACATCACATCACAAATTGAAAAATGCTGAAACCAATTTACTGTAGTATCGCTTGGTCTTTCTGTACACTAGTAAAGACGGTTTTCTCAATGTTGATTTACTGTTAGCATTTTATGATGTCCTGTTCTTAATCACAAGAAGAAAAGTAAATTGTTAATCAATTTCCATACTGCAAGGAATTCTTGTCTATAAAATATCTAGTATATGGGAAAGTGGTTATATTACACTACAATTTTGCAAATCATTAGGCTACCACAATAAATGTGTGTAGAAGTATTAAATATAACAGCTTCAAAATTATATAAATTATTAAACTAATCCGGGGGTCCATCATTTGTTGAAATTGGATAACAAATTTGTCAACTTATATTATAAAAGACACATTCGCATATTGTGTAGCTTCTTGTAATATTTATGGTACAAGTTTTAAAAATAGAATTTGATTTTGCGACTGGAAACGTTTGCGGAACGAGAGGCTGAAGTTCGAGTGTAGCAATCTTAGGAACAAAATTAAATGGCCGTTGATATGTTGTACTGTTCTGTTTGTAGGTAACCCTGAATATTACATTATAAAGTATCTAATTGAGATTTATGTGGCAATTGCAGTCCTACACATTTGGGTATGCAGCAATAGCAACTGTTACCTATTATCCCACACTATTTAATGCTACTTGGACGATTTGATAAAAACTTGGAAAAAACAAGTAGATAAAGGAATACAACTAAATAGAAATAAAAACTTAAATATGATACTCTATACTGATGTAGCAATAATACAAGAAAATGAAGAAAGCCTTCAACGTTCCATGTATAAAATGTATTTACCGGGAAAAGAACACAGTCTAAATATATCCACAAAGAAAACAAAAATAATGGCACATCGAGGAAAATATCCTGTAAGATCAAATTTAAGCATTGAAAATAAATGCCCGGAACAGCTTTCGAATTTTAGCTATTTGGGCTGTGATGTAAGTTTTGATTTAGACAAAGACATAGAAAACAAAATATACAAATTTCAGCAGATATGTGGAACTATAGCAATAACATTGAAAAACAAAGCAAGGAAAGAAAAAAGGTTAAAATTTTATAAAACGATGGCAGTTCCAGCGCTGATGTATGTAAGTGAATCCTGGATATAAAACGAAAGAGATAAAGTAAGACACAGCAGCAGAAATGAGGTTCCTAAAAAGAATTAAACAATGTACTAAACGAGATTTAATAAGAAATAAAACTATAATCGAGAGGAACTGGGCATGTATAAATTACAGGACAAAATAGAAGAAAATTTACAGAACTGGAAAGAACATATGAACAGAATGGACGAAGAAAGAGTACCGGTTTTAATAAGCAGATACAATCCTCGTGGAACTAATCCCTGAAGTGAAGAAGAAGAAGATGTTTCTCTAGTTCTCTACTTTCTATGTAGTAGGAAGAGAAGAAATTGCATTCCAGCCAGAAGCTTCATACCGAGATTTAACCAGAAATATGTTATGCGGTCTTTCATATCCAAAAAATAGGAAAAAGTTCCGTGTATTTGTTGTCTGAACAGCATAAGTCGAAAGCGAAAGTCAATTAAATATAAAAGTTGGTATTTAAGTTCATTTCCTATGGAGCAAATATTTTCACGAAAATGCCTCCATCCCAGACCACCCTTTCATGATAGTATTTTAGAATGTTTTGATATCTTCAAAAATGGCTTTTTTGTAATTTACATCCTCCAACGTTAAGTCATAGCGGACGATGAATGCAATGGGTAAAATGATGACCAAATGAGCCGGGGTCCATAGAGCTTAGAGTTAGCCAACATTCCTCTTTCAGAATAAGGGTAAGCCCCGGAATAAACCTTATCGAGCTAACTCACCGTGGCCGAGATTTGAACTCGGGACCTCTTGAACGTGAGGCACACATGCTAGCACCACACTACCGAGGCGGGCAAATCAAATCAAAAATGGCTGTGACAATAGTTTATCAAAATACCACATGTTTGGAATCATCGGATTACAAATGAAATGTATATCTGGAATTTTCCAGCAGATTCCTCGAATGTCCGCTTCAATCTGGATGCCTGTTCACATATCTGGTAAACCGTAGCAGATGGATAAAATCCCACTACTTAAAAAGGCGGATCTTATTAATACACATAGTTTATGTCAAACACTTTTATTTAGAGAGAACCATTTCCTATACATTACTTGTTATTTATTCGAATTTTCAATTACTTATACTTTCCTCAAAATGGATGTGAAATTTATGTATAATATTCAACGAGTATTCACCAGTCATTAATAATACGGAAATACTGGGGGTACTGCTTGCAGATGACTTTTTGACAGCTTCTATTTCAGTTGTGGATCTAGGTTAAGTTATTGAAGCAAATGGTAAATTCTGCAAAGGCTGAGGTCTGAAAATAAACAAGCAAAACTCTAAAGTTATGGTTTTTAAGAAAGGATTTAGGTTAAGTAAACATGAAAAACGGTATTGGGAATGAACGGAGCTGGAAGTAGGAGAAAAATCGACTACCCAGGAATGAGAATCAGTGGTACAGGTGATTGGGTTGAACAAAAGAAAAAAGTAATAGAAAATGGTAAACAGTCAATACAGGTAATCAGAACATATATAAGCAAAATACTAGAAATGCATTACGTGGCCAGAACGGATTTACACAATGGATTACATGGTGGCTGAAGCAAGGAGAGAGATAAAGAGGCTAGAAAAGGTTTGGGGAAATGTAGATGTAATACACAGGAATTCCTGCAAAATAATCCTGGGGGTACCAAGAAATTCACCAAATTCTATAGCAAAAGCAAACCTAGACAGAGCGGAACTAAAATATAAAATAGTAGGAAGAGTGATCACATTTTGTGTCATAACATATTTATTACAGTAAAATGATGTAGTGAAATAATGCAAGGATATACAAAAGAAAATAGGGAAACAAGAAACTTGGTTGCATGAGTTACAGATAACCCTGGAAGAAATAGGAATGGGGAAACATGGACAGGAGGAATAAATGAAAGTGAGGGATTCTGGAAAAAAAGTAAACAAGAGTTGAGAATATTGGAAATCAAGAAATGTTGAGCAATTTTAATTAAAAAGGTCACAATAGATTACAGATATTTAAAAATAGAATGTTACGTTACATTCTGGAGTGCAGTGGTATTGAAAACGGTAGAGGGAATTTAATATTAGAAATATGGAACGATTTTGCAATAGATCTAAAAGTTAGGAAGACTTTAAACTCCAGATCAGATTAAAATAAAGAAGAAAAAACCGGAAATATTTAGGAGAAGTGAGGTTAAAATGCTTAAATGAAATGTGAAGAAAGGAGGAGAAAATACAGAACAAGAATAATAAAGTGTTAAAATTAAAATAAATAAATATGAGCAATAGACTTTTATAAAATTTTAAATACAAAGGGAAGAAATTGTAATAAACAACTCCAAGAGGAAGTAACGATTTGTGTAAATTTTAGCTACAGTTTATATATTGGCATGGCATTGCATGCATCATATGAGGGCTGAATTTCAAAGCAGTGGTTTAGCGACCATACATGGTCTTCTCGTACCTGCAAGAAAATCAGCAATAAAACAATTTCTAAAATGTTTAACTCGATTAATATGGAGTCGACAAATAGGAATTTCTACTAGAATAACTGGAAAAAGTCATGGAGTGTAATGAATTAAATATTTAATTTGGCTTCCTTATAAGACACTTTGGATTACTTCATAATTGATTAAACAACAAACTTGGTATTTAATTCATTGTCTTCTAAGGTTGTAACAGGAAGATTAAAAAGAAACACCTCTCATAATGGAAAAATTTACTTACCTTTACTATTTCCAAAAATGGACCTAATGATTTTGATTAAAAGGTAATACCTTTCAGGTGCTTGCGCTACAAATACGGGCATATAATATTTTCCTCTGGAGTCTCCTTCATTCTAAGCGTCTGCTTTATAACTGGTAAACCGTAACGGATAAAACAAACCAATCACACAAAGGTATAGATTCTTTCTAAATTCGTTATTTAGAGCTATCAAACACGTTTTTGGTGGCGTTAATCATTTCTAAATATAATTTTTTCTTAATAGTTTGAATTTTCAAACTGGAAACTGTTATTGTTTTACCTTCTTCTCCTATTTTTCCAAGTTCTTGTAAAGAGAATGGAATTTCAAACAAATCATACAGCGTCCGGCTTTGGAAGCATTGTATTAACTTAAGGAAAGTTTGTAGAACAGCAGATAGAGTATGTCACATTATGCAACACATCAGACTTTTTATTTAGCACCATTAAGATACCTGTTGTATGAAACAGCATACTGTTTCCTTGACGTTTTTGATAATACGTAATTCTAACCTCATCCTCTGCGTTATTTGGAAAAATTTTCTCTTTCTGGTGAGTTATTTCAATAACGTGGTATTGCTTTAATCTATATAAGACCTCCTCTTAATTTACTTAGAATTGCAATAGCAAGAAACAAAGTTGCAACAATGAGTTGCTAGGTAAGCAGTTTCTTACAACCTGTGATTAAATGCGCTTTTTCTTCTTGTTACATCCCAATAGTAATTTGTTTCACTTCCTTGCTGAATGTTCCAATGAATGTTGTTTCAGGGCCGTTCTCGTAGTCTAACGCATCTCGACTGCTTAGATCCAGCCGACGTGCGCCTAGACGAGGTAGAGCCGCCTCTGTTAGTGGCAGCCGGTACTAGCGACAGCGTCGCCGCCCCTATGGAACAAGAGAATAGGCTCATCGTGCCCAGCGCAGAGCCACATCATACCCGCCGCAAAAAACTGGCTCGCTCACAGGTAAGCAGATCTCAGTTTATGTGGAACTGTCCACAAAATGATGTAATGCCTTCACCCCCGTATCCACCAATAAATGTAATACTTAAAAATACTTTCTTCGGGAGGTACAAGGTAACTGAATAATAATCGGGAGTAATCTACAAATGCTTTAAGCACAAGACGTTACTTCAATGAAATCCACTCCCACCAGGGTGCACTGGGTCCTGCATTCTGACACAGATTTTGAGGGATAACATGCTCCCTCTTTCTCCCTCTTCTAACTAAAAATAAAGAAGCCACCCCCACCAATACCTATCTCAAATAACTCTTTCTATGGCTAGGCCATTTTGAAGGTGGGCACGCAGAATCAGGCTAAACCTCAGCCTGCCAGCAGAAATGGATGGACTGACACTGAGGTCTCTGGGCCTACCCACAGTCCATTTAAGTAGGCCTTACTTATATAGCAAGAAACTACCGCCATTTTGAGAAGCAATTTACTAAAAGTAGTACAAAATGTCGCTAAATCAGTTTTGCAAACTCTTGAAAAAACAGCAAGCGTAAGATAAATTAGCAAAGAATATTGAAAAACTGTGAAAACCGTAGAAACAGAACTGAATAACTTTATAACAGTCTGTAATTACTGAATTAGGATGACTACGAAATTACGCTGTGTTCCCTAAAGCAAATATTTAAGAATTATGTATGTACATTCATTTGGGGATACGTAAGTGTAAGAAACTTCCGTTAAACAAACGATTCGCCTACGAATTGTAGTAAAACTGTCACAAATGCCTATATTTAACACTAATTAGCCCTCAACATTACATATTTAAGATACAGAAACGCATTTAACACAATCACACGCAGTTACAGATGTATTATTGCTTGGGATTTGGAGGTGCTTTAAAGAAGTGAAATATTTAATTCACTGAGTAAAACAGCATGCCCAGAATTAGGTTAAAAAGCTTACGTGTGCTAAAACGTTGAAATTAAACATCCGAATTCTTTTAATAGGCAGTACAGCGACTCTGCTTGCGTTATTCTCTTAGCTGCGGTGATTCTACGTTGATCACTCCTCTCACATACTCACTTTTTTCATTCCCTCCTTCTTCTTCCCCTCTCTCATTCCCTTTCTGTCGTGTCTATCTGCTGCAATGCATATACCTAGGTAGTTATCATTTGACGCTCTGAAAACTAGCAATAAACTGATTTTTCTGAGAGGTAATTCTGCCCCCTCCTCCTCCTACTCCTTCTTCTGCTTCATCTTCTTCTAGGCTTGGACACTTCAGTTCGTTATGACCTTCCTAGTGATCAGGGATATTAAAAAGGGAAAACGTGCGCAAGTAAATAAGTTAAACAATGCACAAACTTAGGCCCCTTTCTCATGCTTGCTATGCGATCGGAGCCAACCAGCACTTCGTGATAAGCGCTTTGCGTACGCGAATAACACAAAACAATTAAAAATGAATACCTTTATTGCAGAAAAGGTCTACCACGTTTTAAACACTACCTATAGTATCACAGTGTTGTACATAAGACTTTCCAAAATCATTATGCTCTTAAACTTTTGTCGTTTAACGTTAAGAAACTGAATAGTAACCTATATATTGAGATGTTTTACTTTGTGCTTCTATGGAACCCCATCCTTTTTGGACAACTAATGTATTTTCTAGGTAGGATTCGCAATAATTTAGTGCAAGCTTAACGTAAACTAAAAACTAGTGAAATGCATGTTAAATGAACCATTGGCCCTGCATCACGAAAACTTAGAAATAGAAGTAAGTTTATAGGATTGCAAAATTTAAAATTTGAAGGTTATGTATACTTTCAATATAAGAAATTAGCCAGTCAAAGAGCGATTTTCATGACGTTATCATTCCGCTATTTCTGATCAGATTGGCGTGTTCTTTTTTCATTTGCTTTCTTTCTTTCCTTCCTTCTGTCTTTTTTTCTTTCTTTCGTTCCTTATTTCTCTCTTTCTTTCTCTTTATTTCTAGCTTTCTTTCTTTCCATCTTTCTTTTTTAACGTCATCCAAAGTAAGTCATATCTGACGATGAATGAAACGGAAGAAGGGGTGCTCAAATGACCCCAGGGTCCATAGAGCTTAGAATTACCCGACATTGATCTCATAGCATAAAGGATAACATAATTAGGTAAGCAGCATGGAAAGTAAGAAGTCAATACGTATAGGTTGACTATGATCTACACTACTGGGATATGTTGAGGCTACACCACCTTCAAAGCTGAGGTTTCCTTATTAACATCGATCGAACACTCTCGGAAACTCGGGAATGCTGTAAAGTGATCGGTCTTTCAGCATATTGTTTTTAAACACAGAAGTTTCATCATCTTCTCTGTGATTAATTATCCGGTTACATTTATAAAATTAGAAGTGAACAGATATCACAGAGCGCAAGATAACGTAATAGGTTATGTTTTCGGTTCGTATTTTACTGAGCACGACTGCGATTTTCTCCCTTATTTATCGGTCTTCACACACGCGAGAATAGCCTGGAGCAATTAGGCGCCGCACATCTGGTTGTAGCTGTAAGGTCTCATTAATTGGCTTTCAGACGCTGTTTTAGGATATGTGCTTTCCAACATATAGAATTGATTTATAATAATGGATTTCTACTTTACGAAAATTCTTTTTCGTTTAGAGTGTCACGGAAATAGTTGATATTACTCCCTGAAATTGCATGTAAAAGCAAGACAAAAATAAAGTCTGAGTTAAATGCAAATGATTTCTCTAACCATTTTAAAACTATTTTTAAAACAGCTTAATGTTCTATCTAATTCACGTTAATCGAAATAGCCCTTTCAGAAATGCTTATAGGTACTTTCTGTCTGTCTGTCTCTCTCTCTCTCTCTCTCTCTCTCTCTCTCTCTC
>CM060950.1:193069752-193090696 GCA_030765055.1 Mantis religiosa
AATGTTTTAAAAACTGCATAAAATTGCCATAAACATGTTTAAAATTACACATTAATTACTAAAAATGGCCCAAACTGATATTTTTTCAATTTATTAAATTATGATAGATAAAAATTTATATATTTCTAAATTATATATTCAACCACTATAAAAGCAGAAAAGTGCATAAGTGCAATGATGACTAAGATAAAAAAGTTAATTTTTATGTATTCCATGTTTAAAGAATCTAAAAAAAATCTAAGAAAACTCTTTTTTTAAGTAGGTCTTACAAAACTATGTCCTGCGCCGTGGCGTAGTGAGCTCAGGCGTTCTGCTTTGGTTCCCTGCCATGGACCACTGCCCACTCAGCATCGTGAGGAAATTGAGGAGCTACTCTAGGTAGCGAACCCTGTTCTAGAAAGACGACTTTCCGGCTGGGGGTACCGGGATGCGAACTACATCGGTTGGACGATCGCCCACCTCTACCTTGAGTTTGCGGGCGTGAGGCCGGCGGTCTGGTTGGCAGGCCTTGACCCAGTAGGGGCTGTTGCGCCATGGGTTAACGTTTTTAACTTATGTAACTGTAGCGTAACTATTTTGTGTTCATAGATTATACAAAATTCATGGGGCATGAACAGTACTTCACAGCCTATGATACGACGCAAGGACAATCACAACCAGACCCTATGTGCTCTTAACGCGAAAAAGCGAATAATGACGCGTTCTTATCCCTAGTTTGAGGCATTAACTTCTAACACTGATTATACCTGTAATAACGACCCAATCAGCCATAGGTAAAACCTTTGAGACTACTCTTTAAATAGGTATGTGATAGTTTTTCTAACCATGTGAGCAAAGAATGCTGTAATTTACTCTTATTTCTCAGTTAAATAGTGAAATTCCTTTAATAAAACTTCAGTATTATAAACATCCTTATATGTTCAATATAAATCCACTTAAATAACTAAATAAAGATTCCGATCGTGAGAAAAACATAAAAGCATTATTGAAATGAAATGCCCCAAATATATAAATTAACATACAATTACCTCAAAATATCTTTATCATTTCTTTCATATTACGTATGCTAAGTAGGGAAAATGTTGTATTCCACCTAAAGACTGGATATTGATATTTCACCGACAATACATATGTTGTGACTCCCTAAATAAAATAAAGATATTTTTAGACAAATATCTAGAGTGTATGTGAACAGCATAACTCAAAAAGGAAAAGTATGTTAAACACCAAACTTGATATTTCAGTTCAACATCTTCCAGGATGCGACCCGATTTTCAATAAGATCCCCGCAGGCGAAACTACCATTTAAATGGAACCTTTTTCGAAAAGTGTTTTTTTTTTCTCTTAAGAGTTTGATTAAAATTCCCTTGTTCATGATATCTTCATATCAAATGAAATGTATATCTTGAATTTTCTGGGAATGTCCTCTGAAGTTCTCTTGATTCTGGGTGACCTTTGCATAACCGATAAACCGTAAGAGGTAGACAGAATTTTAATTCATAGAAAATGTACTTCGCGTTAAAGCACACAGTTCATGTAAATATATTTGTTTGTAGGGTGAGCCATTTGTGAGGTATTCTTTGTTATTTATTTGAATGTTCCAACACTTCGTAGTTTACTCAGAAATACCTACGTTATTTTATTTCTATCTCTTGCAAAGGGAATGAAATTTCAGCACCATCGATAGTGACCAGCATTAAAACATTTTACTATTGATTGAAGTTTACTGTATTCCCGTATTCTAAAATTAGCAATAAGGAAATTTCTGCAAAGGTTTATCTCGATTAACATGAGACAGAAAGAGGAATAAGAATATTGAGGAATGGTTTATTAAGATTAGAGAAAGTCATATGTGAATGCAGCACATCACATTTTTACTATCTGGGACCCATGATATTATGTGCACGCTAACAATGCATATATGCAACAATTAAAAGATAATATCATCAGAATTTGTGTCTGGTTATAGCGTAACCATATATTGAGATACTAGTTATAGTCTATGTCCAAGTTGCAAAATGTTCAGCTATATATCCAGGAATGCAGAATTCCCATATTCACCCGTTTTTCTCCTATTTCACAATATTTTTCGCGAAGCCGTTATCTACGATTGCGTGGCTGGTGTATACAAAGAGCCGGCAAATAAAGATAGCTGAGATAAATGACTTGCCGGCATAGATTAAGTTACGTTTCTGGAAGGTGATAGAACATTCGGTTTCTTTATTGTTCTGGAACAGTCTCGAATTTATCAATGAGGTATTTAAGAAGGCGACGACTCGCCAAGAGTGAGTTGTAAGCAGTAAACAGCTGTAGAGTGTTGTTGTAACGAGAGCTGATGTAATCAAAACGTTTGTTATTGTCATCGATCTTGGAAGATTGTTGTGTATGTGACGTAATGTTGTTAGGTGAGAATTGAACAGTGTATTTCTGCGGAAATAAAGAACATTTGGAATATCTGCAACTCGGACTTTTATATCTACGAACCCACAAAGTCACAATATTTTGAAGTTAAGCGTATCTGTATTATGTGAAAACAGTGAGGTATTTATATTATTAAATAACTAAGAGACCAAAGATACAAAGATTTGGTATTGCATGTAATATTCTGTTACACTTTCACCCCTAGAATACGCTGATAGGTTATAACGGTCATTTCCAGTACTTTTAAAGTTGTTGTAAGAAATAAAAAATCAGGAATGTCCCTCTACATAAACAGGTATTGTATTCTTCTGTGCATACCAGAGGATATTTCGTGCGTTATTAGGAATACCAATAGGCTTTACGAAATTGCAATTGAAAGAAGAAAATGAAAAGAAATCAACATAAATGGCTTTTATATCGTTGTGGGATTGATTCATAAGGAAACCTAGGAAAGTAAATGACATTAACTACATCATCATTCCCTGTTTCAAAAGTCATTCATGCACTCGTGTAAACCAGAAAATTTATGCGCAACATTGAGAACACTGTAATCGTATTTATACAATCATATGAGTTACAACCGGATCGTGATCACTTAGAAGAATTTGAAAAAAATAGAGCTTGCCAGTAATTCAGGTTACGTTGTCAGATATTCGACGAATAAGGAAACTGAACATGATAAATGAGAGGAGCTGTGTGTATTATGCTCCGATATGGCGCAGATTCGACCCGCATGAAGACAACAAAAAGGCATTTTACATATATAAAATTCACAATTTTAGCATTAGATTGCATTTTAGAGCAATTCACATGAGCATTAGATCTGGCAACATGGATGACTCATATGCACTCCCACACACTCATTTCCTAGTAAATAGATCCACTAACAGAGCATGAAATGAAATGTGTAGTGTTTAACGCCCGCTTTTACTACATACGGCACCGCAGGCGGTGACACTGATGATACATGAGATGAAGATGGAGCACCGGTGGAATGAGATGGCGGGGGAAACCGGAGGTCCCGGAGAAAACCCGCCCCAGCGCCGTGTTGTCCACCACCAATCTCACTTTGCGGTCGCCTGGGATCGAACCCGGGCCGCCTTGGTGAGAGCCAAGCGGTCTAACCACTGAGCCACGGCGTGGCCACTAACAGAGCAGATTAGCAGTTCAAACCCCTCTCCCCTTCATTCCCCTCTTGCCTTCTTTGGTGGGCAAACAGTAGATACAAATGCAGCAGTGATAGTGAAATGCTCAAGAATTGGACGCTATTTGCTGCCCTTGAAATTCTGTGCCTTGACATGGTGAGAAAACTGAAAATCGTCAAAATCTTAAAATCATTATAAAGTAATAAATAAATAAAACCTTTAATAACAAAATCTCGAATATGTCACCTTTCACAAGAACGTCAGTGAAAATAAATTGTGCGTTTTAAGGAGATTTACAATTTTATACAGTACGTTTTCGTCAATGGCTTAACATATACTAGTTATTCAAAATTATATTGGTAAAACTCCTTTCTAATGACCAGGCCGTCATAGGCTATTTCCAGAAAATAAAATGTAATTTGTCATATAAATATCTGACTTAGTATTTTAATCAAAGTCATTTATCGGTTCTAAAAGAATAGAAAAGATCCAAAGAGGTTCTATTTAATGGGAAAATATGGAGTAGTGGTCGCACCTTTGGAAGATACTGAACTTAAATACAAAATTTGCTATTTATCATACTTTTCGATTTGAATTATGCTGTTCACACACATACATACACACTTATACATGGATGTTTTTCTAAATATTCTGTTTTTAGACTCAGGAGGTCTTATTGCTGAATTTTTGGGTTTCATGCAATACCTTCTCTATCGTTATATACGTGATAAATAAAATAATAAAATGGATAGAAAATAAAAAGCTATTAAGGAATTACTTAAATAAAACGTTGTATGACAGAATATCCAAAACAATATTTAGCCAGAAACTGAAAAGACGCAAAGGGATGGTCTGTGCACCCGTTGGGCACTAGGAACGACAGGAAATGATTTATCATTAGTAAAGAAGAATTTCACGCCTATTGTGAAGGAATAGAATATAATAAGCAAGTAACATTATATTAATCCTGTTTCGGCGGAAACATAACTGAATTTCTAGGAAGAAACTAACTTACGTGACACAAGAAATAGCTGTGGTTCTCAAATTACATTTTTGTGAGAGTTTGTCCACTACGGATAAACTAGTTAATTATACGACCGAGAGCTCTAACCTCGAGCTGATCATCTAACTCAAAAATGACTCTAGATACCGAAAGTAGTAACCCCTCTTGGGTCAGAGTGTTAAATAGTTGGTCTCCCTATCTCTCCACAGCATCAAGGATCAAAGGTAACCAAAGAGCAACCTGAAGGCACTTAATTTACAAGTTCACTTAGTCCTGCCTAGTGTAGCGTCGGGCGTTCTCCACGACCTCTTCTTTGACATTAGACATTACAGATGTAGAACTTCCCAAGATATGCTGCCCTCTAGGAAACAAGAAACTCGATCGTGTACTAGGATATAGCGCCTCTACGGAAATCATCCATCATACAACGCAGCGCAGAACGCCTCGGGAGACGTTCTAGATGTTTTTATCCTCATCCTTTATAGATGCACTGCTTGCATACTTTTCTTTTGTGTAGACAGTGAATTTCCGGCTAAGCAATCAACGCTACTCTGTCGAACGGTAGGAGTTCAACAACATTTAACTATATTTCCGCAACGCGACTTTGACCTGCTTTAGAACGGGCAAAAATACCTCTTACATTAAGGCCATCTTTAAGGATATGCATCGTAAACTCGCAGGTTTTTCGATGTAAAAATGGAGAGACCATTAGTGGCATATATTTTTCAGAAATTAAATTGTTCTTTGTCTTGCAAAAACGGTGTATGATCGACATTAGTTGTCATGAATATGTTCTAGTTTACATTCTAGGGTAAGGTGACCTAAATCGCACCCCCTCCCGCCTCGGTAGCGTAGATGGTAGTGTATCTGCTTCACGTTCAAGAGGTTCCGAGTTCGAACCTCGGTCTGGGTGAATTACCTGGACAAGGTTTTTCCGGGGTTTTCCCTTATCCTGAAGGACGAATGTCGTGTAACTCTAAGCTCTATGGACCCTGTGTTCATTTGAGCCTCATTTCACCCATTCCATTCATCGTCTGTTATGACTTAACCTTGGAGGACGTAAATTACCAACAAAAATAAATAAATAAATAAATAAATAAATAAATAAATAAATAAATAAATAAATAAATAAATAAATAAATAAATAAATAAATAAATAAATAAATAAATAAATAAATAAATAAATAAATAAATAAATAAATAAATAAATAAATAAATAAATAAATAAATAAATAAATAAATAAATAAATAAATAAATAAATAAATAAATAAATAAATAAATAAATAAATAAATAAATAAATAAATAAATAAATAAATAAATAAATAAATAAATAAATAAATCAATCAATCAATAAATAAATAAATCGCGCCAAATTTTGGAAACATTAACTTGATAAACTTGCATGGTCATAACTGGAAATGTTGATATTTGATATTGTCAGTAAAGGTAGTTTGGGGAGGGGAATTTCTGGAAAATCTTCGGGTGGCATCCTTGAAAATGCTGAACTTAAATATTAAATTTGGTATTTAATCCTCTTTTCGTTTTATAGTTATATTGTTTGCACGCACACACAGACACACACACTCATGGGGCCCGCCTCTGTGGTATAGAGAATTTGTCTGCCTCACAGTCAAGAGGTCCCGAGTTTGAATCTCGTTCAGGGTGAATTATCTGGATAAGCCTTTTCCTGGATTTTCCCTTATTCTGAAAGTTGAATGTCAAGTGACTAAGCTGTATACATCCTGGACACATTTGAGCATCATTTCATCCATTTCAGTTCATCGTCCGATATAACCTATGTTGGAGGACGTTAAATTAAAAACAAAAGTATACTCACACACGCACATTCACACACTTTTATGTAAGGATGTTTGTTTGCTTTTTTATTCTCCTATTTTAGTCAGGGAGTCTCAAAACGTGTATTTCCAGAGAAATCTCGGTATAAAATTGTTCGGTGGATTGTGATAGCTTTCCTACTCATATGTCACAAAAATAAACAACGGATTTTTCTGACACCTGTGCGAAGAGTCACCTAAATCTCAAAGGTATTTCTATAGATAGTATAAGAATTGAATTTGTGATATGCTTCTCTGGCTATTAGAAGTACATGGCGGTCATGGGCTCACCGTGCAGTCTTGAAAATCAATATCTATCATTCTACATTAACAGAAATATCGTAAATTCAACTTCGGTACAACTGTAGAAAATATGTTTCTATGGCGCTTCAGTGAAGTGATGTAAAAACGATTCCATTGTGCTTTGATTTGTTTACCAAATTAAGCTTAATCAGCAAAACCTGGACTCTATATTTAGTGTAGTTGAAATTAAAGTGTACGACTGGTGATCAGTAATGCTGTAGATCGAATCTCATTTCTTCTTCCTTTTTGTGTTTGTGCATAGTTAACAGAATTGTATAATATGTGGTTGAGATTGTTACGTAGCTATCCTAGGATTCAAAATGTGTCAACTGTTGGTAGTTCGATCCTCGCCTTTTGCACCCTTATTTTCTGAAATATATATTTAATAAATGTTTTTAACTCTGTACAACATTGCATTAGGAACTGAGAATCAGGATAAAAGTACATTTTTGTAAATTGTGTTAATGGGAACATGGTAACATTGTACAACGCTTGGACATAATATGCCAACACTGCTAGGTATAAACGTTTGCTTCAAGTTGAAGTAATTTACAACTACATTGTGTTCTATTTAATACATTCAGTTATTGTGAAAGTGCATTTTTGTGACAATTTATACGATTTTATATCTACATTAAATGTATATATTAAATGCATTTGCTTTCGATACTCTGAGTCTTCTGATATACCACAGTATTTATGCCGTATTACTGCATAATTAACTAAAATTGTAATTATTTTGTCTTCACTGAAATTTTCTAAAATAAATATTTCCGTTCCTTGATCTAAAATGTTTTAATCTCTTTTCTTGTCGCGACCAAGCATCAAAAAGATGCCATGCTTCCTTATATCCATTGTAAGTTAATGTAAACATTAATAGTGCATGGCCGAAGTAAATTATTTAATATGGTAATAGATTTTGAGCTTTATAAATATATGCTTTTGAATATGCGTGGTTAAAATATTATTAGCTTCGACAGAAATTGAAAATATTTCTATTTATGCAAGCTCTTTAACTGCTGTGATTCTCAGTGTCGCATTCTACATTCGACGCGAAAGATCGCTTAAAGTTTTCTCAGAGGCCTCTTTATCCGGCTTAAGGTTCCTTTACGTGCCGTAAATCTTTTACGTGCTGACACAGAATCACCAGCTTTAGTTTCCTACCGCAGGAAGTATGCTAAGGACTTCTAAACCCCAAAGTATCCGTCATTCGCCGCTGGATTTGAAACTACGACCTCGAGAACCAGAGACTAGCATGATTAATTATGGCAGAGACGATTGCCAGTTGAAGTAAATACGGTGTTATATCTTTTATTTTCACAAATTAAAATAAATGTATTATAAAAGTATCCAGTTATAAAATTCCAATCGTGTTGTAGCGTTCATAAAACGGCTAGAAAAATGTGACTATGCGCAATAAAAATGGCCACTACTCTAAAGTAGGAGCTTTGTGTAAATGAGGTTTTATTAATTTTTACAATCTAATACTAAGCATAGCTTATATAAACAATGAAATTCACCAAATATACAGAGTGTTTGTAAAGTTCTCGGACTAATATTTTATTATGTATTTTATCCAGTTTTATTTGACATACAAACTGAATGGGTATGCACATTTATTACAAACACCTTTAAATACCTGAAACCAATTTTGAATCCCATTTCACAGAATTTTATAGTCTCTAAGAACAACAAGTACAATGATATGTTAGCAAGCCATTTTGGAAACATTACTTTCGTGACGTCCCAGTACAAAGCATTAATATCTTTCTTCCACACACATTACACATGCACAACACTTTCCAAATTAATGTTTTACAGCAACTGCTGAAAATGACCAGCTTTTCGTGCAAACAAAGTTCCACTCGACGGCACATTTTCCATGACACTTTTTATGATGTTGTTGGTGTTATTTCCGCAATACAGTTAGAAATTGAATCTTTGAGTCCTTCTAGTATGGTTTGCCACTGTACATCTTTCCCCTTAAATGAACCCACAGAAAGAAATCTGGAGAGCTAAGTTCGGGGGAGCGTGGAGGCCATACATTTTTCGAGATAGTTTGATTACCGAAAAATCTCCTTAACATTTCCATGGTCTCGTTTGCAGTATGACAAGTGGCACCATCCTGATGAAACCAACTATCACGTTCATCCTCTTTCAGCATAGCGACGAACTGCTGCACAGTATTCCTGTAGACACCATCGACTACCTCCTCAAAGAAGGACTCAAGAATCCCTCTTCGCGATATCGCACACCAAACGCGGACCTGTTCTGAATGAAGCAGCTCTTCATGAGAGACATGCGGATTTTCAGTTGCCCAAGTTCTAATGTTCTGTGAGTTAGTGTAGCCATTTAAATGGAACCACTCCTCACCCGTAAAAAAGCCCAGAGGTGCTCCACTCTTTTAGGATTATGCACACACTGTTCCTTCAGCCATTGACAGAATGCTACTCTAGGTGGGATAATCATTCACTCCGAGGAGCTCCACTCCTTTAGGATTATTCACACATTGTTCCTTCAGCCATTGACAGAATGCTACTCTAGGTGGGATAATCATTCACTCCGAGGTGCTCCACTCTTTTAGGATTATGCAGACACTGTTCCTTCAGCCATTGACAGAATGCTACTCTAGGTGGGATACTCATTCACTCCGAGGTGCTCCACTCTTTTAGGATTATTTACACACTGTTCCTTCAGCCATTGACAAAATGCTACTCTAGGTGGGATAATCATTCACTCCGAGGTGCTCCACTCTTTTAGGATTATTTACACACTGTTCCTTCAGCCATTGACAGAATGCTACTCTAGGTGGGATAATCATTCA
Organism: Mantis religiosa; assembly: GCA_030765055.1. NCBI lineage: Eukaryota > Metazoa > Arthropoda > Insecta > Mantodea > Mantidae > Mantis > Mantis religiosa. The sequence goes on from CM060950.1 coordinate 193,079,286, forward strand.
CTCCGAGGTGCTCCACTCTTTTAGGATTATGCTAACACTGTTCCTTCAGCCATTGACAGAATGCTATGCTAGGTGGGATAATCATTCACTCCGAGGTGCTCCACTCTTTTAGGATTATTTACACACTGTTCCTTCAGCCATTGACAAAATGCTACTCTAGGTGAGATAATCATTCACTCCGAGGTGCTCCACTCTTTTAGGATTATTCACACATTGTTCCTTCAGCCATTGACAGAATGCTACTCTAGGTGGGATAATCATTCACTCCGAGGTGCTCCACTCTTTTAGGATTATGCAGACACTGTTCCTTCAGCCATTGACAGAATGCTACTCTAGGTGGGATACTCATTCACTCCGAGGTGCTCCACTCTTTTAGGATTATTTACACACTGTTCCTTCAGCCATTGACAAAATGCTACTCTAGGTGGGATAATCATTCACTCCGAGGTGCTCCACTCTTTTAGGATTATGCACACACTGTTCCTTCAGCCATTGACAGAATGCTACTCTAGGTGGGATAATCATTCATTCCGAGGTGCTCCACTATTTTAGGATTATTTACACACTGTTCCTTCAGCCATTGACAGAATGCTACTCTAGGTGGGATAATCATTCACTCCGAGGTGCTCCACTCTTTTAGGATTATGCACACATTGTTCCTTCAGCCATTGACAGAATGCTACTCTAGGTGGGATAATCATTCACTCCGAGGTGCTCTACTCTTTTAGGATTATTTACACACTGTTCCTTCAGCCATTGACAGAATGCTACTCTAGGTGGGATAATCATTCACTCCAAGGTGCTCCACTCTTTTAGGATTATGCACACATTGTTCCTTCAACCATTGACAGAATGCTACTCTAGGTGGGATAATCATTCACTCCGAGGTGCTCCACTCTTTTAGGATTATGCACACACTGTTCCTTCAGCCATTGACAGAATGCTACTCTAGGTGGGATAATCATTCACTCCGAGGTGCTCCACTCTTTTAGGATTATGCACACACTGTTCCTTCAACCATTGACAGAATGCTACTCTAGGTGGGATAATCATTCACTCCGAGGTGCTCTACTCTTTTAGGATTATTTACACACTGTTCCTTCAGCCATTGACAGAATGCTACTCTAGGTGGGATAATCATTCACTCCGAGGTGCTCCACTCTTTTAGGATTATGCACACACTGTTCCTTCAGCCATTGACAGAATGCTACTCTAGGTGGGATAATCATTCACTCCGAGGTGCTCCACTCTTTTAGGATTATGCACACACTGTTCCTTCAGCCATTGACAGAATGCTACTCTAGGTGGGATAATCATTCACTCCGAGGTGCTCCACTCTTTTAGGATTATTCACACATTGTTCCTTCAGCCATTGACAGAATGCTACTCTAGGTGGGATAATCATTCACTCCGAGGTGCTCCACTCTTTTAGGATTATGCACACACTGTTCCTTCAGCCATTGACAGAATGCTACTCTAGGTGGGATAATCATTCACTCCGAGGTGCTCCACTCTTTTAGGATTATGCACACACTGTTCCTTCAACCATTGACAGAATGCTACTCTAGGTGGGATAATCATTCACTCCGAGGTGCTCTACTCTTTTAGGATTATTTACACACTGTTCCTTCAGCCATTGACAGAATGCTACTCTAGGTGGGATAATCATTCACTCCGAGGTGCTCCACTCTTTTAGGATTATGCACACACTGTTCCCTCAGCCATTGACAGAATGCTACTCTAGGTGGGATAATCATTCACTCCGAGGTGCTCCACTCTTTTAGGATTATGCACACACTGTTCCTTCAGCCATTGACAGAATGCTACTCTAGGTGGGATAATCATTCACTCCGAGGTGCTCCACTCTTTTAGGATTATTCACACATTGTTCCTTCAGCCATTGACAGAATGCTACTCTAGGTGGGATAATCATTCACTCCGAGGTGCTCCACTCTTTTAGGATTATGCACACACTGTTCCTTCAGCCATTGACAGAATGCTACTCTAGGTGGGATAATCATTCACTCCGAGGTGCTCTACTCTTTTAGGATTATGCACACACTGTTCCTTCAGCCATTGGCAGAATGCTACTCTAGGTGGGATAATCATTCACTCCGAGGTGCTCCACTCTTTTAGGATTATTTACACACTGTTCCTTCAGCCATTGACAGAATGCTACTCTAGGTGGGATAATCATTCACTCCGAGGTGCTCTACTCTTTTAGGATTATGCACACACTGTTCCTTCAGCCATTGACAGAATGCTACTCTTGGTGGGATAATCATTCACTCCGAGGTGCTCCACTCTTTTAGGATTATGCACACACTGTTCCTTCAGCCATTGACAGAATGCTACTCTAGGTGGGATAATCATTCACTCCGAGGTGCTCCACTCTTTTAGGATTATGCACACACTGTTCCTTCAGCCATTGACAGAATGCTACTCTAGGTGGGATAATCATTCACTCCGAGGTGCCCCACTCTTTTAGGATTATGCACACACTGTTCCTTCAGCCATTGACAGAATACTACTCTAGGTGGGATAATCATTCACTCCGAGGTGCTCCACTCTTTTAGGATTATGCACACACTGTTCCTTCAGCCATTGACAGAATGCTACTCTAGGTGGGATAATCATTCACTCCGAGGTGCTCCACTCTTTTAGGATTATGCACACACTGTTCCTTCAGCCATTGACAGAATGCTACTCTAGGTGGGATAATCATTCACTCCGAGGTGCTCCACTCTTTTAGGATTATGCACACATTGTTCCTTCAGCCATTGACACAATGCTACTTTAGGTGGGATAATCATTCACTCCGAGGTGCTCCACTCTTTGATGTGATATGGGCACAGTAGATGTTCAGGTAATATTCTATGAACTATCCAATTTGACACACCAACAGTACGTGCCATACCTCGTGTACTTGTGCTGTGATGATCTTCCACGAGCTGCAAAAGTGCTTCCTCCGCAGTGCTACATTTGAGCGATGTTGTCCTCGGTTTCACGGTTGAGGAACCAATCTTCCGGATTTGCTGAGCTACTCCAGCTAATGAACTGGGGTTTGGAATTCTCCTATTGGGAAACTGATCCCTATACAAGCGTTGCACTTCACTTATTTTGCTTTCGGCTTTCCACAAGTAAGAAGCACATCTAATTACTATTGATTTGTAAATATTGCAATAGTTCTATGCATTAATGCATCTGATACACCGACAGAACCTGCTGTTGTGCGAGGTGTCGGACAGGTAGTTTTTCTATTTATATCCCTGATCTTCCGCTTTACAGACACGTCAATGTTAAATGGTTGTCAAGCGTGTGCTCACGACTTTATTTCAATAGACACGCTGAAATGCAGTATTTTCATATCATTTGGGGCTAAACGATTCGTTTTAGCCACTTGATAAAGATACATATATCATATTTTGTAGCTTTACTTCGCTGATATAATTACAGAAGTAAACGATAAAGAATTGGCGACACATTCTTAATCAAACTTTACATCAATTTTTATTTTTTATTTATGCAACCATGCATTATAGAGGAAAATGGTACACAACAGCGCAAAAGTTTTCAGCTGGACTAGGGGTTTGGAGAGGCAACGGGAAGAAAAGTCTATACTCGATTAGTTTAGCCTAGTGAAAGCAAAGGTCAGCTTTACCTGCTAACCAACACTGACAATGTTCCCCTCCACCGAACACAGGAGGCAGTTGACGATGAACGTAATATTGTAAAATCCTGCCTTTAAGCAGTCCACCCAGTAGTAAATAATAATAATCGCCACTGCTACTGCAACTAGAAGCGGACCAGGATGATTTAGTTACTGGCATTCTGATCCCAAGGTTGCGAGTTCAAGTCCGGTTTAGTTCGATGGTTTCTACCTGTGGCTAAAAGTGAAATGCATCATATCTGTTTTACTGACATTTAAAGAACTCCTCCGTGAAACCTCGACATGCCGGTGACGCTAACGTGATTATGTATTTCAACTGTCATTATCAAGCCAAATAATTATTTTGTTTATTCCGTTGGTCGTTATATATGTACATGTTGGTTTTTAATTTGTTGGCTATATTAATTGTAGTAATATGTCCCTATAAGCTGTTCTTGAGAACTGTAACAAAGGATATAATATATTTATTTTCGGAACAAGATACACTTAATTTTAAATGCCTCGCAGTGTAATATTATATTAATTATCGCTAAACTAAGAAAGGTAGAAATGCTTCGTTCCACATAAAGCTATTATTTTGAGTATTGGAAATACATTTAAATAGAAGTAAGGGAGACTAAAGTGGCCTATGTGTGTGCAAGAGAGAGAGAGAGAGAGAGAGAGAGAGAGAGAGAGAGAGAGAGGAAATAACGTCATTAACAAAAGTATCGATTAATACCTAAGTTGATACTGGAGAGTTGTATAAAGCCACCTACGTTTTATGTGGCAAAAATTGTTTTATATTTGCACTTGAAGCTTAAATTCTTGTGCGCTGAACTCGCTGGTCAGGGATAAGGAAACTGAACAGTCCTGGCGCAACTAACAGATAAGAAAACCTCCTCTCTCTCACAGGTCAGTCTTGCACGCATCGGAATACATTTGCTCGCGTCTCTACAAGAAATTATTTGTTATAACGTCAGCAAGCTGCCGTTGAAGTCTGCGCACTGATATCCCTAACATTTTGTGTAGTACGTTGTAGGCAAGGTAAAAAGGCTGATGTTTCGTACTGCCAACACATGACATAGATAAAAATATGTAAAACATGGTTTCACTAAATTATTCTTCAGGTCATATATATAAAACTTAGTTTTATATAACGGTATGGTTATCAAGCTGGAAAAGAATGCTCTTCATGTTTTCAGAAGTAGTTTTGTAACTAACAATACCAAATGATATGTCTGTTAAATTATTCAAATTATCTAAGTGCTATATTTATTACTATGGGCACTATATGATCAGATGTTTAAGTTTCCATTAAAAGTTAACTGTATTACATGTATGGAAGTGCTGACAGTTTGTTTACCATCTATCAATATGTCGGACAGCTGCAGACATCCACAATAAATCTTAGGTTAAAACACTCAGTGAAGTAATCCTTAATGGCACCTGAATGTCCTTCTATATTGTTAATCTAGGATCTTTCCTAATGTTTCCACGGTGGTGATGTTCCTCTGTATAACTACGTTATTGGTCTGCCGCTCTTCTCTTTAAAAGACAACTGAACATAGCAGCACCTGAAAGAGAAAGGTTTCTGAAACTCCTCCCCACAAATGGGACTGCGTTTTATTTAAGCCACATTTGAAATCATACAAAACCATTGTACGAAAAAGCTCTCTTTGAATCTCCATTGCAAGTGCAAGAATGTTCACACTTTCCGAGGATTTAATAGTAAAATGAGGGAAAATGAATAACTTCTCGCCGAGGGTTTGATCCCACCCGATCGCATGTGAGATTTGTAGTGGACAACACGGCACAGGGGAGGGTTTTCTCCAGAATGCCCGGTTTGCCCCGCCGTCATTCCACCAATTGCTCCATTATCTTTCCTTTCGTTCATTTCGCCCACATTCTGTCGTCTACTTCTCTCTCTCATACCAAGTATCGGGCTGATCACCCATCCCGGGTTTTCTATCTGATCCGGAGTTTCTGTTCCTCAACCCGATGCCTAAAGGCATAAGGGATAGGGGAAGAAAAATCCCCTAACACTACAATAGTGGTATAACTGGGAAAGTTAAAGAAAAAGAAACAATGAATGACGCCGCGTTGCACTATTGATGGAGTCGGCCGTTTCGACCCAGCAGCCATGTTTTCTTTAGGGTTGTCCAATATTCTGTGTCTCAGTACTTAAGTGAACCTGTTTTCTTTTTGTAACACAAATTATTAAAGAAGCAGAGTTAAAATAGACGTGTCAAAACTGTGGGGATTGGAAAGACATTGGTTTTTATGCCCAAAGTAGAAAAATAACTACTACTAGTAGAAAATTTGTGTACAATGTCGGAAAGGTGTTATTTTAGTTGCAGTGCAAGATAAAATTTCAGTGTTAAGCACATTTGTGTTACATTCACATGAGTATCTCTGTCCGCTATCGTTTATTTTAATATTGCTTCTACAAACTATTATTATAAAAGCATATTTTTCTATCTACTTAATATTGACCGAAATAAACCTTTATAGCAATGGTTTCAATACACATTTCTATGTATCAGAGAAATACAAAAAGAAAAATCGATAGTTAGATATTATATCCCAGTCTTGAAATCTCATGTTTTCTCTTGACATCTCGAGAAGCAATACAAAAATCATAAAATGACTACTGAAAATTTCGAACCAATAATAATGGACAACGTGGATAGGACTGGTGCCATAAAATAAAAAAATTGTTTTTTTCTATTCCTGATATTGAAGAGAACCATAAAGGGACGTCATTTTGTCACCAATGATGAGATAAAACAGAATCACTGAACGAGCTAAACACCATAAAGGAAAGTCAGTCCCAGAAGTGGTTTAAAATTGGAAAGAGCGCAGATCCAAGTGAATTGTGTCCTTAGATATTACTCCGAAGAGGACAAAGTTGAAATTGATGAATAAATGAGGGTCCTGTAACAAAAATAAAATTCCGTTATTTTTATCACACATCATATATCATCTAAATATCTTTAGAGCAAGCTATTTTAATGAAAAGTGCCATTGTTTCTTTTTGAGAAAATCAATTTTTCAGATAATTTTTTGTGTAAAGGAAAAGATACGGACTAAAATACCATGATTGTCATTTTCCAATATTCCACTTTTAAGTTTACCCTTCTCAACCCTGAAGCTTTTCTAAAAACAAGACCTTTTTGGGGGGACGGATTCAGGAGACATCCAAAAATGTATTTCTGGTGACAAATGATTTGTGATATTAAATACTTCCTCCTTATATACAGGCAATAAAGAAAATAAAATCGGAGGAGGTATGTCTATCACGTAAGGAGGAGGAGAAAAATACATTTCAATTAAAATTTCATTGAATCCCAACCTAATTAATTAAAGAACAACTTCCTTCAAACATGGCTATTTTATCCGATTTTGAGCCAAGCAAATGTTAACAGGAAGTGGATAGAGAAACTAGATGTTATATTCACATGACGTTCTCAAACGCTTGCGTTAAAAGGCTAATCTTATAATCAAAGAAATCGAAATAAAGATTTGCAGATTTGCTTTTTGTTATATATTTGCTTATAGGTATGGTGGTAGTATGGGAATATAGTCAGCTTAAAGCGAAGGTCAAATTTATATCTGCTCTCTCTCTCTCTCTCTCTTTCTGTGATGTCAATGAAATTCCCTCATTAAATTTGCATGACCAAGGGAAAAAATAATTCCAATGTGTTGAACAGATATTAACTTTTCTACTAATTATTTTAGAGATTATTCTTACAAGGGCCGATTGATCTGTCTATTTCGTTTTAATCTAGATAACGATTAGTAGAAATGGTTTTATTACACGCAAGGACTTTGTACATTCTTTATAATATTTCAGTTATTTAGTACCGAAATTAGGAGTTTTATATCCCGATGTCTGCCAGAAGGATGAATATTTCAGTGGTCAAAAGATTTGGCGCAATTGGTTGAACAACTTTTGAAATTATGCTACATACACACACAAATGTTTTCTCTTTAGTACTACTACCTTATATTTATTTAGATTGCAATAGGTATATGGAAACATAGTGGACTTAAGCGACAGTAAAGCCCTTAAAAACTGAACTGAAATTCCATTCTGTTTGTATGACCAGGGCAAAAGAGGACTATGACTTCCCATTTGAGAAAAGGTTAACTGCACATACCATTTATTTGAAAGCATTGTACGTTTTCATGATATCCATCCTTTTTGGTAATATTTAGTATATATCTTAACGATTTACAAATTATGCCAAGGACTTCGAAGTTTACTCTCAGTAAATTCTGCACATACATTTCATTTTCAGGAGAACATCTTACACATTTGAATTTCTTTTGTTTGATAAAATAAAAGTTTCGAACACTTTTTCATGTAAAGGGTACCTTGGGGTAGAGCGTTTTCAAAAATATTCGTGACGCTCCTTTGGAACATGCTGAACTTAAATGTTTCATTTTAGGCTTACTCTATACATCCATCCATCCACAAACCCATCCAACCCCCTCTCCCCCCCCCCACACACACACACACACACACGCACACACACACGCACACACACAGGATAACCCCAAGCCTGCTAAAGAGCTTCTGAGTAACAACAACTGGTCTTCCACGCTCGATATAAATTGGGAGCAGAGAAACACAGCAGTTACAGAGCGTCCAAAAATGAGAAATCGATTTCAATTCACACGAAAACACACACTTGCTTTTTTCTAAAAATATTTTTAGTTTTTTATTCATGGAGTCTCGCAACGTGTATTTCCAGTGAAATCTTGGTATCGAAGTTGTGAGTGAAATGCAGTATCTTCTCCCTTTAATATACACTGGTAGGGAAAGTAAAAGTAAGATCTTGAAAACTAATTTGTAGATTCACTATAAATATACAAGTAAGTGATAGGGATATAATGTCGTTTGTCTGTTACTTAATCACATTTTTGAAGATTATATTTTATAGTAACAACACATTGTAAGCAATTTTCCATGGATTTTCATTTGAAAGCAACTCGAAAGTTCTTCAAAACCGAGTATAAAGTCGATAAGCGACAGCGGTGTTCTCTGATCTTCTAAACTAAACATTCAGTTTTTGTGGCCCAGGAAAGTTTATTAAGCAAATCCAGCTAGATCAAATTGATGCCCTTTTGTAGCTCAAATGTTAGGAAATGCATAAATTTGCAGTGGAGTGTACATTTGAAGCAGAAAATGGAAGACCGTGGTAGTCTCTGCCAGTATGTATGTCCATTTAATTTATCCCCAGATGATGTATCAATTCACGTATTAGTGTAAATAGTCGGACGTGCTGTAAGAGGAATTTATTATACCATGTGCTACAACATTGATTGTTTTGTTGGCAGAGCGCGCCACTGTAAACACGCCTCTGTGATTTATTTCCGATAAATGGGATAACTCTTTTGTTACACGTAGGGGTTGCAGTTGCCTGTAGGTGGGAAACTTTAAACTGAAATTCTTTCCAACGAGCCAGCATAAAATAATTTCCCCACCATTATTTTTCCGAGTATAAAACAGAAAAAACATGATTACAGTTCCAACTGCTATGCGTGCACTAAAACGTTATAAATATCTGCGATAATTTTAGATAAATTATTTACATTAAGGTATTGCATTCACAAGAATCCAAAACTCCACAATTTTCTTCTGATCAATTTGATTTTAACCATATTACAGAATAAAAGACAGATGGTGTACCCACATCGTTCTTCAGATAGTAATTTTTATTCATAATTAGCCATTTGTGATACGGTAATATGAAGTTACCCTTGGAGCCTACGGTTTATTGTATCGCTTATAAATATTCAATTTGGGCCTGGTAATCTAGCAGAAAGAAAACTTTGTGCAGGTGCTTCTTAATTTTAACTAGTTTAAAAGAACAACTTTTTGTCTACCTGTTATTGGATTAGTCAAATTTTCAGTGTGAGTTATAGAAAATAATTTAATTCTACCTATTTAACATCTTTAACTGATGCTCAATTTTTGAATTCATAGTTTCTGAAGCCTTTCCGAAAATGTAATGCTTCTAAGTTATAAACAGGAAGTGCAACTTGAACATAGATGGAAGAGAGACAGGTGATTCCATGTTAACTGTGCTTTACCGGAGTGTTATTTACAATACGAGAATGCGTCCTGGCCCGTTGATAATTCTACATAAAAATTGTGAATATGCCTGATAATGTACAATAAAGGATCGGATTAAGGGAAACAGTACATCTAAAAGTAAGATACTACATAAAGTGCACATCAAGTGTTTAATGCACTTTGTTCCCATAACATCATATAACCTCGAGCGTACCTTCCCATAATACAATGTTTTAGTAAAAACTCTACATGATTCAGCATTAAGAGCTTTAGAAAATACATTATGTAACCATAACAGTATATCATGAAAAAAATGCAGACCAATAAAAAGGCTTAAGTCAGAATAACACTATTTCTCAATGAACCTCTGACATTTCTGTTATGAGTACTACACAGGTATGAAGGAGTTGCAAATCTGTCACATAAAATAATTTTTTTTTAATTTGAGAATATACATACATAATAGTTTGTGTATAATGTTTGTATTTATTATTCATCAATTAATAATGTATATAAACTATTTCCATCCAAATACCATTAAAATTACCGACTTCATTTTTGAAACTTTTCGAAGCATGAACACCAGATTCGTACGATGCATTTATATCTGTTTTGAACTGTGCTCGCTCCCATTGCACTGTTGACCCTGTGGTATAGTTACTCCGAACCTGTTTCCTCAATGTCCAACCTCATCTTCCTGCTTATAGGCAAGTGGCCCAAGGAGCGTTTTGAACCGAGAAAAATGCCAAAAAATGAATAAATAAAGAATTTAGAAACATACGCGACACAATACCAATCAAACATCTACTTGTGGCCTTAACATTATTAAGAAAAGTAATGCTTAGCATCAAATCGCGCATTACAAGTGTAATATAAATTAAAAATAAAACAACTAATATTTTTACATTTTCTACCAACTTTCACCGGTTGCATTGCCTTAATGGTAAAACAGACCTGACCGAAGCGAAATAACAGATTGCTAAAATTTTTCGTAAGTGATTTTCGTTGGTTTTTTGCTCAAGGCTGTTTGAACTAAATATTATTAAACATGGTATATGCAGGATGCTAGTCCCATACGATTTGAAGTCTCCCCCCCCAAAAAAAAAAACATTTCTTTTAAAAACGTATGTGTGCGTGCGTGTGCTCGGGCAGGCAGCTGCGCCTTTTTGTGGACAGCAGAAGTCTAAAAAATGTGTTTAAATATCAAACATTGTATTTCAGTTCAGCTTCTTCCAAGAATATGACACGAAGGTTTCTAAGAGAACTCCGCCATCGCAATGTACCCTTTACGTGGATAACCGTATGTTTAAAATATTTTAAGACAAATGAAATGAATATCTGAGATTAAGCTGTGGGATACAGTTCTTTCTCAATTATGTTTTAATATATGTCGTTATAGCATACAGTTATATGTTACATATACAATAGTATATAACTTAATCATTTTTCAGATACTTCTTTGTTTGCATTTTAAAATACTTACCTATACTTATCTCAGACAGAAAAGCGTTCCCTGTTATATCTCTTGGCCTATCTCTTGGCGATCTCTCTCTCTCTCTCTCTCTCTCTCTCTCTCTCTCTCTCTCTCTCTCTCTCTCTCTCTCTCTCTCTCTCTCTCTCTCTCTCTCTCTCTCTCTCTCTCTCTCTCTCTCTCTCTCTCTCTCTCTCTCTCTCTCTCTC
>CM060950.1:193091696-193137333 GCA_030765055.1 Mantis religiosa
TGCGCTTGCGTGGTGTGTGTGTGTGTGTGTGTTTGTGTGTGTGTGTGGTGTGTGTGTGTGTTTGTGTGTGTGTGAGGTGTGTGTATGGGTGTGTGTGTGTGTGGTGTGTGTGAAGTCGGTTAAATACCAAACTGGGTATTTAGGCTCAGTCTTCTCTAAGGATACAACAAGAAGATTTTCAAAAAATATAAGTAAAATAATAAAATCCCCTTCTCAGCTACCCTTTAAAAGCGTATTAGATTAAAATTAAAAGGTGATGAACTAATAAAACAACTTCAGGAAGTTATCTTAAAGTGTGGAATAATGAAATTATGCCAACAGACTGGAAAATGGGCATTATATGCCTAGAGTATAAGAACAAAGAGACAGATGTAACTGCAGTAATATAGAGGAATTTACCCTCTTGAGCACGGCATACAACATTTTTAGTATAATCCTAAACAGCCGAATTCAATATTATACAGAGAAAGTGTTACAAAATTTTCAGTGCGGGTTTGGGCCAGGGAGATCTACAATAAATCAAATGTTTGCAATAAGGAAAATTTTAAAACAAAAAGCCTAGAGTATAACATAGAAACTTTTCACCTATTCTTAGACTTTAAAACAGCCTATGACTCAGTTATTAGAACAAAACTCTACACAGAAATGCAAGAATTGAAAATTCCAAATAAGCTTATTAAATTTCCCGAGATGGCCATGGTACAGACAAAATAGGAGATATAATCTCAGATACCTTTATTACCCAGATGGGCTGAGACAAGGGGATGCGCTGTCGTGTACCCCTTTTAATACAATCATGGAAAAATTGATAAGAGATACAAGCATTAACACTAGAGGTGTAATATATAATAGATGCACTCATTATTAGTATATGCAGATGATGTGGACATAGTATCAAAGATCGCTAGAGCCATAAATGAGACCTTTTTGGGAATAAAGAAAGCAGCTTTGACATTAGTATTTGAATTAATTAAAGAAATGTATGATGATAACAAATAACGAAGGAAGGAAATCAATTTTGGTAATTATCACATAATAGGTAATTGTAAACTGGAGTAGTCAATGAATTTAAAAACTTGGGCACATTATTAATACTAATAATAATATATCAGAAGAAATTAGGACGAGGATTATAATGGCCAATAGAAACCATAGCTTATACATGGCTAGTGTGAACGAACGATTAATTTCTATCACTTAAGCTGTAGATTTTTGTTAATAGCACACTCGACTAGCATGAAGTAGATAGAAGAATAAGCATTCCTAGAAATACTTTATAGAAGAGTGAGTAGAGAAGTCCTTGTGAGTACATCACAATGGACTATTTTCCTTAGTCATATTATAAGTACAAAGAGAAGGAATTTCATCACATATCGACCACCTCTCAAAGGTTTCACCATCGCCCACTCCCGCTGAACCTACAAGGAAATACTGTGCTGAAACAATTCTACAACAATTGTCAATTTCGATTAATTGATATAGATACAGGAATAACAGTTTGTACATTTAAGTAGAGAAATTGTGTGAGTGTTGCACATATGATAAAAATTGAATTACAATATCCATACGACTTAATATTATTCTAATAAAAAGATTGTGGAATATGCGCGAACAGCTGTTACTTTTACTTTCTCTGACGCCTATATTGGGAACAGGAAGGGCTGTATTCCCTTTCAAAGTTCGACTATGGTATTTTAACAGAAATACATGTTTTGAGACCCCTTATATAAGCATAACAAATGTGTGTACCAATGTATACAAAATTAAAAGTAGATAATACCTGAATTGGCATTTTCGTTCAGAATCTTTCAAGGAATGATGCGATAATTTTCAACAAAAGTTCCTCGTTGTAAACTATCCTCTCCGTGGAAGAATTTTTTAATAGTATTAGGTATCTGGAATACTTTGGGTGTAGTCTGTTAAGCGATCTTCATTTGAAGGAAGTGTGTCTGGTAAAACGTAAGAGGTAGACAGAAAGTGTACCTCTCCCCACGCACTCGCGTAAATATCCTTAAAACACGTTTTTTTTTAAAAAAAAACAACATAATTTTGTTTGCATCAGACACTTCCGAGAAATCCGCCTTTTGCTTTGTTTTTTCTCGCTATATTACGAAAAGAGGGTGGAACTTCTGGTTCTTTACTTTATTTTTATTTGTTATCTATTGATGCTCTGTAACTGCTCTGGTTCTCAGTGTCCCATTCAATATTGGGCGTAAGACCACTTAATGCTGCTCAGAGGCCTCTTTTTCACACTTGAGGTTCTTTTTTTGAGCTATAAAACTACGACAAGGAACCACCGGCTTCACTTTCCTTCCGAAAAGAGCTATGTTAAGTATTTTCAGCCCCGAAATAACCCATTGCCCTCGCCGAATTTAAACCCGTGACCTCGAAAACCAGAGGCTGGCGTTTTACCCATAAATCACCGAGGTCGAGGGGCTTAGTGACCAGGTTTTTAAAGATTAGTTTTCTTCCTCTTGTTCCTTAACGTAACCTGCAATGCCGTTGACCTAAGTTTTGCGGCGATTTATAAATTTTAAAAAAAGCTATTACGTTTTCATTACAGATATGCTCCATTAAAATTCGGTTTTAATAAACTGTAGAACATCAGTTAGCCTAATTACCGATTTTCTAGGTTATAGGTGGTAATAGAGGTTCAGTGCGCTGATTGTGGTACAATGTTATAGAACACATGTGACATTTGGAGACCGGGAATGAAAGCTGTGTATGGTAAAATATTTATGGCAGTGATGATTTTTAAAGAGTTGCCGCTGCATTTGCTTTTATTATAAAAACGCTTTCTACTCGGTTTTGCAGAGTTGTGTAGGCGCTTTACAAACGCGGGGGTGTTGACCTATGCATAGGCTTCCCACATACGGGATGCTGCTATGGGCGTAAAATCTTAGTGAATAGTATAGGTAGAATTGCTTTTGTGCCTGCAATCTCGATGAATTGTGATACCTCAAACCGCTTCTAATACTACAACTTATGTTTGTACCGCTTGTACAAACTGGTCTTACAAAATGGTATTACGTTCTCTATATAGTAGGCAGAAAAAACATTACATTCTACTCAAAAGGTTACATATGGATATTTCACCGAAATACATGTTTTGAGCGTCCGATATGACAATGTTGAAGGATCTAAATTAAAAAAAAAAACAGTAAAGGTGTATGTTTGCTAATGTGTGTGCTAATTCGGCCAGGTTTTATACGTCTTTCATTTGATTCATACATCCCCGTGAAAAGGTTCTGCATTGAAACGAAGACAAATATGGTATTTAATGGACTAGGAAGTTAAAACCAAAAGTAAGAGCTTTCACACAACGCATTGAGTCTATAAATTAAGTCATAACCATTTTAATAGGCTTTGATTTATTTGACTCTGTCTTTTAGATGGAGAAAATATTCATATTTATGGTAGCTTAATGATTATAGACCATGGTAATATTTAAGGTCCTTTTCTATTTATAAAATTTAAACGTTTGATGTTTTGCTTGGTACGTGGGAGTAATGTAAGAACAGAACTGTTAGCATCACAGAGACTAAAAGGCTGCGTTCTGGGTAAGTACCTCAAAGCACCGAGCATGAAGCCGACTGTTATAAACTTCAAAGCTGGAAAATGTGAACAAATGTGAAGGCCAGTTGCTGCTAAATAAACGTTGTCACTAAGTATTTAGCGTGGCGCAAACCTCACACTTGTGACACTGTTGCATACACTTAGAACAAAACAAAAACTGATCAATGGCTCGAATCAGAATTGAACTACTGAATCACAACTCCCAACTAAACTGCATTTGAACTGCACTGCATTCGAGTGAACTCTCGGTCACTATCACTAAAAAGCTACACTTCACTATCAACTCCGACTCATGCTACTCGATTTTGACTCGACACAACTCATAGGATGGTCGTCTCAGACACGAAGCGAACATTCTGGAAAAGGAATATGCTAGAACAAGCTCGGAGCAAATCATCTGAACTGGTACACTAAATCTGTTCTATGGCGGACTGGCCCAGGAACCAATACCATTAAACCTTTCAGTTTCCGAAAAGTATACCATCTAAGTCACATGACCTTGAAACGCAAATTTAATTCTATTTTGAAAGGTTTGAGTGTTTCATTGTATACAACATATTGAAAGTAGTTTATATGCTCTATATCACACACTGAATTACTTTCCTTAAAAAAGACCTTAATTAGGGAAGAGCATCTTACCCTCTCATCAACATTTTGAATTGATTTATTCCAGTATCACCTAGTAACGAGCAAGTAATTAACACTTTTTCTGGATTCTGGTCCAGCTAATTTTCTGCAACAACGGAGAGCATTACATTTATTCTCAAATACGAATATATAAGTTGTATTTACGCGACTGTGTCTCTCTCTCCCTCCCTCTATGTGCTATAGATTGTTTTTTGTAAGTGCTCTACAAAATGTTATTGCAAAATCTCATTTTCCTATTTACTCATGAAAATCGACGAAAGCTTTGCAGAAATATTTATATTAATTACACATTTCGTTTGAGGTTCAAGAAAGAGAAAGAGGGAGAGCAAATATCTCAGAAAAGGCTGGACGACATGAAAAATGTTACTGATATAAATGTTATGTATTAATTAGATCTACATTAATGTGTTGGGCGTTTTTCCTATATGTTATGATTCAACTGAATAAAAATTACATATATATATATATATATATATATAATTATACAAAATTGCCTTGGAAAGATGACTGCACAGGCACTACCAGAAATTTCAAAATCTGCATTTTATTTTCTATATAAGCATCCTAAATAAACAGTGTTTTAATCAAAATCGTTAGAGCTATTTTTACAAAAAATTGTAATTTTAGAAAAATTATCAATGTAAACGGTAGTTTGATTTATGCAATTCTATTGAAAATTTTTGTATTGCATCCTTGGAAGATGCTGGGCCTAAAAATACTAAAGTTTAGTATTCACCGAATATATTTCATTTTGAGATCATTATGTTCATACACGCATACGCATACACACGTACTCTTTATTTCTAAAAAAGATGCTTCATGTTTGGATACAGGGATCTCAAAATGTATATATTTACAGCAAAGTTTTGATATAGGACTTTTGGAAGGAATGTAATACCTCCTCTACCTTCTAGTTACGTAACAGAGAAGGTGAAAATGGATATATCATATACAAAGTGCGCTGAATATTTTACCCGCTTGCCTTGATAAAACCCTCAGCGTTTTATATATCTGCTGTAGCACACCTTGTTTGCACTACTTTCACGTTACGCTTCAGGAAATAGAAGCTGGCTCCTCTGCAATCTCCTTGATGCATTTCAAGTCTCTGTGGTGAATATGTCCAACATTTGAACACATGGGGTTAACCTTTTACTTACGCGTTCTTCCTGCAGAGCATTTCCCTAATGACAGCTCATTTCCGCCCGCGGTTGGGCCCATTTCGCTCAAAAACCGGAGCTGCCAACTACATATGATATCTTCCCACTGCGAAAGCTGGAACACAGGAGCTTCCGGATATGAACCGCCTCAGGAAATGCTTTTAACATCCATTAGTCTCTACTTGCGGACATAAAGAAAGTGTTCTTTGTGTCGACACTCTTTTGTTATCGTTGTGGCAGGATAAGATATAACATTGAAGAATGCTCCAGTGATGTAAATGCTTTGTATTTTCTTCTGTTTACTCTAAGAAGACATTCTGTCTTCAGTATTACCACAAATGGCGATAATGTAAGGCTGGCACGTTTTGTTCAGAAGAGTATTCGTTCAGAATAAAAACTTATACCCAGAGGCAAGATTTTGTGGTGGCAATTATTTATAAACTTCGCATTAATAATTTTAATTGGTGGTTTTTGTGTTTTTACCATAAATACGCATTAATTTCGCGCAAATTTTTTAGGAATAATTAATGAGTAATGATATGGCTCAAATGTAAAGTAGCAGGTAACTAGAGTAAACCAATTGTTAAAACACCTTTTTTTTTTTTCCAAATTAAAACATTTTATTTGAAATCAGCAGATAGCAGGTAACATTAATAAGATCAAATATCACACATTGTACATCGCCAAACTGCAGCATACAACAAGTTGTGATATTTTCGTTTTTCATACTTGTCTTTTATCTGTCACAACTAAGTTATATGTAGAGAAAAATCTCTCACTGTCAGTGTTTGACATCGGCAACCAATGACATTGAAGGGACTTTTCCCAGAAATTGCGGTAAGAATCAGCCTTTGCCTTCAATGCCGAGAGTACTGTTACTACATCTAATCTGTTATCGTTACCATCATGACTTTATGTTCAACAGTGCCACAAAACTCTTTGTAATAAAAAGAAAATCAGGAATCACAAGTAATATCACTGGTTTGAAATGTATTTAGTTGCTTAAATGCTGTCATTACATGATTTATATCACATATACTTGATTTAGTAACTAGCCTAGAAGGTTCAAACAAATGATATAACTTTTATGGTTATTACATCATTAGGTTCTTTTGCATAATGGAGTTTAATTTAGATAAAGTCATATGGCAGCAAACTTTTAGATTCTCTTCTACTGCTTTTCTAACACTGGGATCCATGGTAAGATCTACAAGTGCACTTACTCTGTTTCCAAAGTTACCATTCTAGTACTTCACATTTGGTACTCAGTAAGTTAATTCGGAATAAAACAAGATGACCCACATTTTTTAAATCGAAATTCTAATATTGGATCTGCTATCAATCTGCAATTTTCAGAAATAAATATTGCTGCTGTTGTACCTTTACAATATTGCAGCATTTGGCATCGCAAAAATGATCATTTAACAAATTTCGCGCAGGAATTGAAAGTTTTTCTTTTATAAAGGAAATAGACAATTGCATCAAAATAGCCGGTAATGTAAACTACTGAATTAGGCAGCTAGACCAGCGTTTCAGTACAGGCAATGGGAACACTGGGTGGTTTTCATTGAGGTATTGTATGTATTCGTTTCGGTTCATCTTGTTATTCACTGGCTTGCCAGTTCAAGGGCTCGAGTTCAAAAAGTAAAACTATCACTACAATAAGGCATTACAGACTGCAGAAAATTATAGCAGAACATTTCGGTACATACAATGATTTGATTCATACACCTTAAGACGGGTCTAAACGGTAGCATTTTCTCCCGTATGCAGGTTTTAGCTGTATATGAACATTTCAATTCCTCTGCTCACTTTGGTCTAACCATCACAGAGCCACGCTAGTTTCAAACAGTTTAAAAATATTTTTGTCTCGATTTTAGGCTATCTCATCTTAACTGAAATTAACGAAGAACTAAGGTGTATACACAAATTCTCAATTCTCTGTAAAGTTGATCAGTACAAGGTGCTAAAATTCTACTACCTGTTTGCAACTGAATACGCTCTATTTTAATGAAAACGTTTATATTCGTAATAAGTATATAGTCATTCTTTAATTTTAAAAACTGTTATTTTTTACACTTTTGGGTGATATGTAAAAATAAATGATAGCTTTGGTTTCGATAAAGTAGAACATTTATTTAATCAATTAACTGTAAAATGATTGCTGAGTATGCCTTGAAAAATTCATTTACTTTACTTAAATTGTTTCCTAGATAATGAGTTATTTGGCAGTTGGCAAGTTTCGGCATTAGGACTCACCTGAAGCTCTATTGCAGTGTCAACTAACTGAACGCTTTCTGGCTGATGCTACCGCGATAAAGAGAGCTCACTAATACAAAGAGGGTAATGTTGCTAAAATTAGAACAGTTACTAAAGGTTGGAGCAGATACTTTTCATAATATTTGGGACGAACTTCATAAATAGCACAAAACCTAGGGACTTTTTTTAAAAAAAAATCGTTAAAGAATGGTAATCAACTGTAAATTCTAGTTGACGCCAGTACTGTTAACTAATTATTAATTTGCTTGTCATATGCTTCAATAAATAAGTTCATGCACTGTCAGTGTATGAATTTGATTTCTCCTTCTCGTATTCTGGTGGAAGTGTTTTAATTACCCAGAGATAGATCTCGATGATCAATTGATAAATTTGATGAAAAATTTTCATCGATCTTTCGTAGATTTGCAGTAAAATGCTATGAAACGCTGATACGTTTGGCTGGATGGGAAATAATGACTTGATGGGTAAGGTCAGGGCCGCGCTATGATACCACTGCGAAGTTATGCTCTGTCTGAGGACGGCACGTTGGCCATGGTAGCTCAAAGGTTAAGAGGGACTGGACGGAAACCAGGAGATCCGTGGTTCAAATCCCGGCCATGGCATTGAACTCTTCATGTTGACTCTATCTATCAAAAACCTTAGCCTATATACGGCTAGTGTGGAGAAATGATTAATTTCCATCAATTAACTAAAAAAATATTAACATTGCTAGTAGTGCTTAATTCCCAAGCCAGCTCTTTCCTGTATTTTCAGTTTAATGAAGGCACTAAACCATTGACTGGTTATAAACTGTAGGACAGGTATTTTATTGTAAAAATTAGGAACATGTATAACAGAAAGCACATGGCTGTATTTTGTATTCAATAAACAAGTCTGTTAACTAAAGCATATATTTAGTTAAACTTTTAATCAAAATACATAAAAGCTATGTTGATATTTACGCGGAAGACCAATGGGAGTCCTAAATTTAGCTGCAAATTAGCGACTGCAGTTGTTGAAAGCAAGAAATATATTCGTAAATAATGCTCGTATACTTCGTATTAAAACGCAATATTCTGAATGAATGTTCAGTCTCAACTTGATTTGTAGATATGTTATCAATTTGCACATTATTATACGTAAAATAGAGTTAGTTAATACTTTGGTCCTTTAATTTTATCTTTTTTGCCTACAAAAACTGCTACACACAGTTTTATGAAGCACAGTTAGGTTCAGGATTGCATATATTATTTATGAAATATCCTTCAATCCCTGGAGAATGACTTTGATCCAAGGCAGGAAATATCTTGATTATTGCATCACTTGCAGATTTCACTCTACTTAAATCAACCTTAATTTCCAAGACCGACCACACACCAAAATCAAGTCTCATTTACCCAGTCCCATCCTATTGTTAATACCTATACTTACATTGCAAGTTTAAACCACAATGACAACTTGACAGTTACTGCAATATTTTGAAAATGCATATCATAACTTTATAAACTGATTCGATACTTTTCTGTTTGATATGTCTTACTTTTAAAATCGTGACTATATAAAGAAAACATCCAACCCTTATTCGCAAGTGAATTATTCTATAACTTTAAGGTATACGTCGTTTATTTAGTACATAGTCTTTGCAAATTCTGTTTAGTCTATTAGTAATTTATAAACACAACTTATGAAGGCGTTAAAATACAAAATACGCAAAATAAGTCATTTAAAACAACACAGTACATCGAACATAACTAAGTAATATGACACTTTCAGACTTGTGACGCTGTCTTCGTTTTACCGAATAAACCATTGTTGACAACCTTACCAATCTGTAATCACCTACGTAATGTAAAGAAACACTTTCGTCTGTGCAAGTGCAACAAATATAAATGGCTGTCAACTTAAAACAGCCAATTTTACAAATATTTTGGCATTTAAGAAAATATTTCAGAATGTAATAATTTTGCGACTTTGTAGAGACTGAGGAGTCTTGGTTGGTTTCATACATTTGGTCTGATTTTCAAAAACAATAAATTATTTGTTCACCTGATAAATGGGTGGTGAGAGATATCATAACAGATAGCTGTGTGTCGCCCTTAACTCCAGCATATGGATCTGTAAAAAGTAAAGTATTAATTGTAGGTTTACGAGGCTTTTAAAAATAATGGGAAGGTAATTAAAAAGTAGATTAGCCATTACTCTAAAATATACTTCAATAAGTCTTCAGTCAATGGTTCGCTTACTTTCTCTGCCATGTACAATATGTAGAGTAAGTGTTGGTTCCACCTAAACATTTGATATCGAGATGTCAGCAAAAATAAATGTTTTGGAGGCCCTTGAATCTAAAATAAAGGAGTTATATAAAAAATTCTTCCGTTTTTGCTTGTGTGTGCACGCATAATCTAAAAGGATTGAGTGTATATCAAGCTTGGTGTTTAAGTTTAGCATTTTCCAGGGATGCCACACGAAAACTTCAAGAAACTCCCCCATTCCAGACCATCATTTACATGTAACATTTTTCGAAAATTATAGTTTTTCTCAAAAAAAGGCTCTTACAATTGTCATCAAAATACCACAGCTTTAAGATATCACAATAGTGGATGGTTATCTGGAATTTTCTGGGAATGTCCTCAGAGGTCCTCTTCAATCTCGATTACTCTCACCAAGGCGGCCCGGGTTCGATCCCAGGTGACCGCAAAGTGAGAATTGTGGTGGGCAACACGGCGCTGGGGCGGGTTTTCTCCGGGATCTCCGGTTTCCCCCGCCATATCATTCCACCGGTGCTCCATCTTCATCTCATGTATCATCAGTGTCATCGCCTGCGGTGCCGTATGTAGTAAAAGCGGGCGTTAAACACTACACACACATCAATCTCGATTACATTTGCAGAACTAGTAAACCATAAGAGATTGATAATATTTTATAGCACAAAAAATAAATGTACATCTTGTTAAGCTCCACAGTTTGTCAAATCAGGTTGTGTCTCTCTCTCTTTCTCTCTCTGTCTGTCTGTCTGTCTGTCTGTATGTGTAATGTTTAACTCCCGCTTTTACTGCATACGGCACCGCAGGCGGTGACACTGATGATATGAGATGAAGATGGAGCACCGGTGGAATGAGATAGTGGGGGAAACCGGAGATTCGGAGAAAACCCACCCCAGCGCCGTGTTGTCTTACACAAATATCACTTTGCGGTCGCTTGGTGAGAGTCGAGCAGTCTAACCACTCAGCCACGGTGGGGCCACTTTCTCTCCCCCCTTCTCTCTGTCTCTCTCTCTCTCTCTCTCTCTCTCTCTCTCTCTCTCTCTCTCTCTCTCTCTCTCTCTCTCTCTCTCTCTCTCTCTCTCTCTCTCTCTCTCTCTCTCTCTCTCTCTCTCTCTCTCTCTCTCTCTCTCTCTCTCTCTCTCTCTCTCTCTCTCTCTCTCTCTCTCTCTCTCTCTCTCTCTCTCTGTGTGTGTGTGTGTGTGTGTGTGTGTGTGTTTCTTTTCCGATATATTCCTTGTTATTTGCTTCATTTTTTCAATGTTTATACATTTATCAAATAGGAAGCCGTTCTCCATTTTAAATTCTGGACGTGGAAAGACAATGGAATGCTAAAAGTCATTACATATGACCACCTTAAAATATTTCACAATAGGGTAGGCCTACTTATTCCCTTCTTTTCATAGTACGTACAAGAAAATTCAAAATAACGTCCTTGATACAAGCCTTTGCCTAGAATAAAATTAAATAGAAGAATAACCATTCGTAAGTTTGTTGAAGGATTCGTTGAAAGAGCTCTGTAAATATCTGTAAACAGCATTAACCTAAAAACGTAGTCAAAACACTAAACCTGTTATTTGAATTTAAGATCTTTAAGCGATCCGAAGATTTTCAAGAAAATCCGCTCCCATATCCTACGCTTTGTAGCGGGTCATTTTCTTATTTTTGGTTTTTTTCAAGAACATCTCCAACAAATTTGATTAATTCCACATATTGAATATATTTTCAGAAGAAATGAGATATATACCTTAAAATTTCTGAGAATATCATGTGAACTTTCCCTTATTTGATTGAACTTTGTATAAATCTCTATAACAAGAAAATCTTAAAGGGTGGACCTAAATTTACCAAACAAATCTAGGGAATTAAAATATATAATTTGTATGAAACTTTATCGTACGTTTTTGAAATATACTATAAGGAGGCTTAGCCCATTAACGGACATGCTTAAAAATTAGTAATTATTTCTTCCCTACCATGTATTTTTTAATTTCCATGGGTTTTAATTTTACATGGGTTTGAACCGCGAGGTTAATTTTTTGAGCCAAGAGCCCATTGGTAATTTTTCTGACTTGTGCTGTTTAATAAATCCCTCTAATAATAAATTTGGGCTAAATAGTGATTAACGTGAAATATCGAACAGAAAAATGGTATCTTTCATCGGTGTAAATTGTATAGTGTCGTATATAAGTATCTTATTTGGACTCTTTAAGCCTTGATAACCTTCTCTAAGAGAAGATAATATATAATGAACTCTTTTAATTTGAGTATTTGGTTACACGTCACTCATTGAATATGTGGCAATTTTTACATATTTACCGCCTTTATTATTTTAAAACGAAGTAAAGTAAACTCATTTATGGTAACCTTATTAAGACCTGTGTTTTATATTTAGTACCTGTGAATTGTATTTCAAGTAGCTGACTGTGCTTACTAATTTGTTGCACTTAAAGTTTATTTCATATTTCATTTGTCACTGTGCTATTTTAAAACGTTCCTTCATTTCGTCTCTGCTATTTAATTGACATTTTTGTGTTCCAATTTTCAAAATACATTATAAGAATGGGACCAGCTTTAGTAATAACGTTAAAAAGACTTTCCATTGCATTGACTAAAGTGATTGCCAGAACTCATAGCCAAAACAGAGATATATTTGATGATATTAAAAACACTCAATGCACACGTAGCTCGGTGGTGGTTGTGTTCTTAACAGGGATAAATGTTAATTATTGTAGGTAACATTCCATATGTAAACAATGATTTACACTTAAAATCCTATTCCAATTATGATTACCTTGAGTCATGTCTACCTTATTTCGGCGCTGATAGAATGTGCACTATATAACAATTGGTGGTGTAAAAGTAACCTACAATGTAGTGCCAAACAATTTTGTATTACAAAGTATCACATCCAAGGATTTAGCAATGTAGAAGAACAAAGTTTCCAGTGTTATGGGTATGGTATATTTTGTATATGTTATACACAGCTAAAATATATAGCTCTAAATAAAAACAGGTCCACGTACTGGTTTGTTCCATACAATAATAATTCCAGAGGTGTGTATGATTTTTAAGATGCAGTTCGTGCATTTTCTTACGAAAAGTAATGATTCATTGAATTTAATGTCAAATAAATTTCCGTTAGCTAGTGATTCTAAGAACCCATTATTATTAATTCCCTTTGTGCTTAACGGCAATGAAACTGATGGTGGTTCTGACCATAGAATAATAACTGATGAATTAATAGATCAACAATCGTATAAAAAGAGAAGGTTTTATGACTCTTATTTACAGTGCGCAAAAAAAGATGAAAGTTAGTATGACAATATTGCGTGTCATATAATATAAAAAACTAGATCATGAAAGATATAAGACGAATAAACGCCAAACTAGGGAAGACGAGGATTATAAAGAATCTGGGAAGTATAGAAATAGAAGTAATGTGCAACAAGCTAGGGAAAACTAGGTTACAAAATGTCTAAAAGCGAAGGATACAAAGAATATATGGCAGTCTAGAGAAAACGAGGATTACAAAGAATGAGTGTGAGAAGGACATAAATAGAATGTGCACTAAGCTAGGAAGACAAAGATTACAAACCAAGTCTGAAAGGGAGAGAAATGGAATGAGTATGCAGCAAACTGTAATAGACAAAGATTAGAGAGAATCTGAGAGGGGTATCTTTTATTTGTTGATGCCTCCTTACTGTGGTTCTTAGCGTTCCATTCTATATTGAACGTGAAAGATCGCTTAATTTTGCTCAGAGGCCTCTTTATTGGGCTTGAGATTCCTTTATGCGTAATAAATCTACGACTCAGGACTATCGGCTTTACTTCCCTTCAGAAGGCAGCCATGCTAAGGTATTTTACGCCCGAAAAAGCCCATCACCCTCCGCCAGAAATGAACCCGCGACCTCGTAAGTCAGAAGCTCGTATGTTACCATAGAGGACCACTGAGAGGGATAGCAATAGAAAGAAATACGGCAAGATATGGAAGATAAAGTTTACAAAGAATCTTAGAGGTAAAAGTAATGTGCAGCAATGCGGAAAAGACATATATTACAAAGTGTCTGAAAGGAAGAGAAAGCTAGCGAAGATTACAAAGGTTGCAATATGCAAGGGGTATATATATATATTGTTGCCTTCCCTTGGGTGACGATGGTTCGCGATATTGCTTAGATTGATCGCTGACGTCATCCACACGATGGCGCTGAAGGCGTCATCACCTCGAGCCTTCTAGTTCTCTAGGACGCTCTTACTTGCTGACGCTGGTAATCGCCTCCGTCATCCTCTGCGATGATGGGGAGAACGCAGATGCCCGCGGCCGCACTAGACGTTCTCCTAAATCTTATGGTTTTAGGATTGGGTTACAAGCAATGATTTCTTGAAGTTCAGGGTTATGTGGGTGGATCACTTGGGCGTAGAAAGAAACACAGTTTTCTTGTCTAATGGCAATCACTTATATTTTTCTTAGTCGCAAACTTTCTCACGAAAAATTTTATGCGGACCTCGCGTCATCAAAAGTGTTCTCCTTTGATGAGTATGCTTTTGTGAGCGATGCTACAAAGCTCCGCAATTCTCACATGCACTATAAAAATAAACTTATTATATACACAATCTCCCGCGCGACTTCAATGTAACTTGTAACATCCAAGAAATACACGCGCGCAAACTTTTCAGGTTGATAGACGTGGTTTCGCTTCCGCGTATGCAGCAGCGACTGTTGATAATTCCGCGCAATCTTTTCGCACTAACAGACGTGGTCTTTCCTCCACGTATGCTGTAACGACTGGCTAAAATTCAGCTTTCTATAACTTTTTTATTTTAACTGCGTCTACAGACATCTCTTCCCTGCTTACATGGGAGAGTGATGTAGCTGTTCTCTTATTGGTCGACCATAACCGCCGAAATCACGTTTTATACTTTTTCGGGGAGCATTTTTAAATTGATTTGTTTAGGGAATGCAAATGGTGTCTTTTTTAAGGTAATACACTTTTTCTAATAATTTTTTAGGATTCATCCGATTTCTCCTGTCAGAACTTTGTCTGAAGGCACATTTGCGAACCTGAAGATTAATGGCTCTCCTCGCTTTTGTTACCAAAGAAAACACTTCTTCGGACCCATGGCCCGTTTCAAGTTTGTCTGACACACATACATACAAATTTTTACAATGGAAATACCTTGTAACACTTGGAAACATATCAGATCTCGTTTATACATAACATATACTTGACAAATGTTTTAATTAACTTTTAACATATGATTGATTATTAGGAGCAGAGAGTACTGTTTCAATTAGCAAGGTTTTGAAGGTGAATCAACAGTCAATCATGTTAATGTACATTGAATAACCTTAACATTATCTATTAATTCCGCATAGATAATGTTTTTGTTTACTGGGGTGGTTCAGTAAGAACCCGCATTAGGTATGAAGACGCCAATTTTTTTCAACATAGTCCCCATTTAGAGATTCACACTTCTATTACTGTTCTTGGCATTTTTAATCACTCAAAAAAGAAGAAAAGAAAAGAAAGGGGAACTATCAAGCTCTGCAAAATACCTTCTGTCTCGACGATGACCTCGTTTGATCCAACTTTTGTTCCCGCGGGCCATTTCTTCGTGTTTGGGACGCAGAAAAAATCGCAGGGAGTCAGGTCGGCTGAATATGGCGCGGGGACCGACGTGGGGAGCATACGACAACTCGTGACGCAATGGCTGTTTGGCAACAGCGAAACATGAAAGTACTAGTGCGTTGTCATGGAGAAATAGCACTTTCGTTCTTTGCTAGATGAGTGCCTGTCTCCAGCTTCTTGTCGAATCGGGTCAATAAATCACTATGTTATTGCCCAGTGATCATTCTTTTTCTTTACTGCCTTTCTTCTTCTTTTTTAATTTTTCCAAGAAGTCAATGTAGCGACGTCCATCCAAATGTTTGGTCTAGGTGACTCAGGTGGTTAAGGTGGTAGGTTTCAAGGTGGAAGGTTCAAACTCGTCCCACACCGATAGTTTTTAAATATAATTAAAAGCAACAGCTCCATGTCAGTGGATTTTCTGGTACGTGAGAGAATTTGCACGGGACTAAATTCGGTTCTAATATCCTGGCTATAACACAGATGTATTATTATTATTATTATTATTATTATTATTATTATTATTATTATTATTATTATTATTATTATTATTATTATTATTATTATTATTATTATTATTATTATTATTATTATTATTATTATTATTATTATTATTATTATTATTATTATTATTATTATTATTATTATTATTATTATTATTATTATTATTATTATTATTATTATTATTATTATTATTATTATTATTATTATTATTATTATTATTATTATTATTATTATTATTATTATTATTATTATTATTATTATTATTATTATTATTATTATTATTATTATTATTATTATTATTATTATTATTATTATTATTATTATTATTATTATTATTATTATTATTATTATTATTATTATTATTATTATTATTATTATTATTATTATTATTATTATTATTATTATTATTATTATTATTATTATTATTATTATTATTATTATTATTATTATTATTATTATTATTATTATTATTATTATTATTATTATTATTATTATTATTATTATTATTATTATTATTATTATTATTATTATTATTATTATTATTATTATTATTATTATTATTATTATTATTATTATTATTATTATTATTATTATTATTATTATTATTATTATTATTATTATTATTATTATTATTATTATTATTATTATTATTATTATTATTATTATTATTATTATTATTATTATTATTATTATTATTATTATTATTATTATTATTATTATTATTATTATTATTATTATTATTATTATTATTATTATTATTATTATTATTATTATTATTATTATTATTATTATTATTATTATTATTATTATTATTATTATTATTATTATTATTATTATTATTATTATTATTATTATTATTATTATTATTATTATTCTTATTCTTATTATTATTATTATTATTATTATTATTATTATTATTATTATTATTATTATTATTATTATTATTATTATTATTATTATTATTATTATTATTATTATTATTATTATTATTATTATTATTATTATTATTATTATTATTATTATTATTATTATTATTATTATTATTATTATTATTATTGTCGTCATCATCATCGTCATCATCATTATCATCATTATTATTATCATTATTACTATTACTATTAATATTATTATTACTATTATTACTACTACTATTATTATTATTATTATTATCATCATCATTTACCAAAAAAACTGCCAAAATCACTTTTTCAGATGTTGGGACCGTCTTTACTTTCATTAAAGAAGTTTCTCCAGAAGCAGCCCTTTGTTCTGATAATTGTTTGGTGTCCGTGTGATAATTTGATGAATCCATGTCTTATTGATGGTGATAACTCGACGCAAAATGTCCTTCAGGTCTCGCCTAAGTAGTTTGAAATACAACTTCGAAATCGAAAGTTGCAGCCTCCTGTTTTCCAATGGGAGCAAACGGGATGATAAACTTTTCATTTCCACGTATCATCCAAGATATGAATTGTCATTCCTGTCGACACACCTATGACGTCTGCAATTTCGCGAACTTTCGTTCGACGATAAACTAGAATTTTATCGGGGTCTTTTCAACGACTTTCTCAATAAAAAAAAACTAAAAAATAAAACAGACGTTGGACTGTGTTAAAAGTGTTGAATATTTGTTTAGTGATTCTGTTTTTACTTTTGGGTGGAAAATATTGCCAGGAGAAAAAGTGAAATTGGATGCTGTTAATGGGGACCTTATGCCATCTATGAAAATTACACACGCTTAAACATCATTCAAAAGAGATTTTGGTGGGGCACACACTATAGGATGCTGTCTGCTGAGCTGCTCTGCGGAATGAATACCTAAATGCCTTGCTTGCCGGATAACTTCTCCGACATATATATATCATTTACCACTGTGAAAGTATTAGAAGGATTGAATTCTAGGTTCTGGGACCTGATAAATAACTTCATACACAATGTCATTGCAGTCTGTGAAATGAACACTCAGTATAGTTTAACCTAAAGGCGACAACACCTCTGCTTTAAGAAATCCCGGCATCTTGGCTTTAACAGTGCATTAATAGAATTATCTTTCACTTTCAGCAAGAAGCTTTAGAAATAATTAAGGGCTTACAGTCTTTGCGCCAAATCGATTCAGCCTTACAATCGGACTGTAAACAAAACATTTTGTATCCCTCTCCACTGGTCTCTGGTTCATATTGCTGCTGATCGTAATTTTATGAATGCAGAAGGGAGGTGATAGACACCATACAGAATTAATCGAAAGCTAAACCATTTAGTTTTACCATTCTTATTATTTATTATGTGATATTAATCAAACGCTTCTAAATATGATTAACATACCTACTTCCAGAAAACTCACGCATAATCTCGTATATATAAAATATAATTACATTGTGATGTGATTTGGTTTTCCACGTATCGCGGATTAGTTAATGACGTCATGTGTTTGCATTAAATTGGGTTTTAAGAATGGCTGACTTCAGTTTTGTTTTCAGGTTGTTACGTATGAGCGAAATTACTAAATTTGCAGCACTATGAATGTTTTTCCACTTATCTTTCTGCAAAACAACAAGTACTCTCACATAAATTAATTGAAAAGCGGAACAATACACACATATATTACCCGATGACTGTCGAGGGATTATGGCAGAACATTTATCACAGTTCTGATCGTGCTCTATTTATCTGGCTCGGCTCTAATTAGTTCCCTGCGCTATTCCATTGTCAGTATGCACTGAATGAGTTTCCCTTTTCACTATATGTTCATTATGCCCTTATTTCTCTTGGGACATAGGTGATTGCTGACCTGCATATGAAATACATACATTTACGAAGAAATGTTATGATGCATTACAGGTACTTAAATGGAAAATGGGCTCGCTATACCTAGTTTGCTTTAGCATTCATACATTTTCATATATGTTCTGTAATCATTACAATCCGAGATAAACATTATTCCGCCAGGGCCATCACTTCTGAGAGTTCTTCAGGTTTTTGAATATTGATAAATGCAGGGACTTATTCTAAAGTTAGGCTTGTGTCGTTTCCTTCCCAAAAGGGAAGGAATCGCGTATGATTTAATTTCACGTATCACCAGTGCATGTTTCAAAGTGATTTGCTAGCATTTAGTCTTCAAAGGTGGTATTAATGTTCACATTTTATAGATCGGTCAAGGTCAATATCTCTCTGATTATTGCAATATTGGTTTTGAGCCCAAATCACTACTTATCATCGACTTACTCTACTGATTCGCTACAAATTGTAGAAGATATGTCCTCACTTAGATATGAACATCTATCTGTAACCCCCGGGGACAAAATATTATCACGTATCACTCAGCATATCGAATAGTGTACACAAAATACAGATACAGACTCGTAGGACTCTTCACTTTCAGGTACACAGAAGTATACGTTTTAGTTAGATGCAAATCGATTTGAGCTGAAGTAATGATTTCCGTTATACAAGAATTTATTTAAATAGTTGGGGGCCATAGAGTAAGGAAAACAAAGCGGTAATGGGAGATTAAAAGGCACAGGACTGCCACCTACCTTTAGCAAAAAAGAGGGAAAATGTCACAGGTTGGTCGCCTTGCAGCGGCCTTTGTTCCGCGCTCTGTTATGCTATAACAAAGGAGTACTACATCCCGCTGCGGGTTATATTTAATTAAACATAAGCCTCTGTCTTTTTCCTACGTAGCGCCATTTGACTTTCATAATTATGCCTGTTCTTTTCTGTATCATTAAGATGCGCTAATTATTATCCGTTCATGACTGCAGCTAGGATAAGAAATCCTCATTTACTCCAAATATTGCATTGCTTTCCCGTGCCCAGCAAGTATGGAAATCGAAGAAAAACTTTCTAAAATCTTTTCTCTTTGATCATTCTTGGGTTACACCCAGAAAAAGTAATAAAAATGGTACGAAATGTTATAGTGATGTAACGGGGACTTCACAACCAGTTGCTTGATGTTTTTTACATTCAGGCTTCGCTAACCAACTTTAGGTCAAGTTGTACTATAATCCGTTTTATAATAAGAATAACATTACAACTAAGGTGTTCACAGGAGGAAAGCTAAATCAGCTGCTATCATGTGATTTAATCCACGTTCAGAAGATACTCTGATGTCTCTGATTGGCATAATTTAAATACGAATCGATTCCCACTGTTTGGAAATGGATTAACAACGTTAGTTGTATAGGGCTTGCAGGAACACGAACTGTCCAAACACATTAAACATTTATAAGTAATTTTGATTTTAACATTAAAAAGTTTGTTTTCGGCATGCCAGCTTAGAAGCAGGGAGGAGGGAGGAGGAACCATGGGTCGCATCCTTCACTGCAAGCCCTATCTAAAAACAGTATTTTTAATTAATTTAAGCATTATGTCTGTTATCACTTTTACAAGGTTATTTCATTATATTGATCACATATTTTGCTATATTTTCAAAATATTAATTTCTCTAAAATTAATATATCGCATGTAATTGAGAAAAAAATCAGGTAAACGTTAGTTGTATACCTACTGTATTAGTACAGTACTAATTCAATGGAATTTGTCAATTTTAGTGAATAGCAAAGTCAGTTTAAGATAAAATAAAACTACTTAAAACAAAATGATATAAGGCAGAACCCACAGCACAGAGCGTAATTGCCTTTAATGTGGAGATACTACATGGCAAAGCGTGTAAGCATATTGTAAGTAATGTGAACCAATAGGAATATTTCTGCAAGACTGCCGCATACACACGGCGATTTAGTGCATGCAATCATGTCTTCTAAACAGTAAGGTGACACACATCGACAGGCACGAGAAGTCTTATATAACGTGATTTAATATTGTGACAAGCAGAAAGAAGAAGGAATCAAAATCCCTTTGTATCAAGCGACAAATATCCTGTTGCAGTGTTAATTTACATTTACGTATTTAATAATTAATTGACTAACCTATATCAGAGACACAGCTCCCAGTTTCGCCACTTACTGTACGTTAAATTACTAATGTTTCGTACTTCTATGAACAATATAATAAATATAGCAGCGTCCCTAAAGATCAATGCGCGTAGACGCTCTGTCATGTTGTATTTCCCAGTCGTTCACCATCCTTCACTCTCTCCCCTTCCCTTTCACTTAATCTTCCCTTTTTCTGTGTCATGAAGTTTTGGAAACCCCCAATAGTTATTTCTATCGTTTTAATAAAAATTAAAACTTAGGTACAGTGCTTGATAATAACTTGAGCTTATATATGTTACTATACTGCGAATTATGTTCTTTCCCTTGGGAAATGGGATAGGTACTTGGATAATGGCGCGAATATCTATTAAACATTTTTAATGTTCATTGTAACGATGTTCCGTGAATACCAAACCCCATGTAAAGCATTATGGATATACGCTTTTATTATGTTAATATTTTAAACAATGAAATACTTCAAAGTTTAGCTTCATAGCTCCTTTGAGAAAAATCAGAATACCTTAGAGAAAATTCTGTAATTGAAACTGAAGATGGGGTCGTCTCCTTAGCGTGGGGATATTTATGGTGCTTACTAAGCGGAAGACCAGGGGATATTTGGTACGAGGAACACGCCTTTGGTGGAGAGAAGTGGGGAATGCAGCGACCGGGCAGTAGGTTCTGGCCAAGAAAATGGTGTTGCGCCACGGGGTTAGTTTGACAGTTTAGAAACTAACATCCAATTGAAACAGCAATCGAGTGAGCTATTCCTGAATGAACGATAACGCAAATTCTCTTTCTCTCTGTCAGATACACTCATGCAGAGAGTTTTTAAGATGCTATCGTATTTTTTATATCAGTGGACAACAGAATGTGCGTCTCCAATAAAATATAATTTTTGAGAAATTTTGGTTCCTCTGCCTTCCATAGATCTGAGAAAATAAAAGTGAAGAACTCCAGATTTTTTTTCTTGCGAACGGTCTTATTTGGTACGCAGCTGCCTGGTGCAGGAGGTTCCCGAAGGAGAGGTGGGCAGAGAGGAAGACAGCACCTTTCCTTTCTTACTTTTTCCCGCAAATATGTTTTAATGAAAACCTTGCTCTGGTGTCTAAAGTACTTGAGCGTATAATTCCTCAAAGGTAACGAAGATTAAATTCGTTGATTCTCTAGGAATGAGAGTGGCAGATGCCACTGAACTACAAAAGACCGGTTTTCTCTCTACATTTACTTTAGTAATAAAAATCTTAAAATAAAAGGGCATCGCCTTGAGGAAACGGAACAGAAATGCCCTTTCAGTCTGAACTGTTAGGGTTTATTTTAATAACGTAGGTCCGAAAGAATAGGATCTTGTTGGAACAGTGGCACTAATTACAACCAAATTCATCAGTCATATCATAAACGTCCCTGACATAATCCTTCAACAGTCGACAGATGACCTCCCTAGGCAAACATCAGTTTCATGAATGCATAATCAGACACTTGGGGGAGGGGGTATCCAACTACAAATCGGAAGGTACAGGATGCTTCAAACAGCGATATACATATGTTTCAGTGCGAAATAATACTAATTCGTTCATAGAACCTTATACCGAATATTGAGGTTTGGATCTCCATATTGGCAATGCTAATTCTCATTCTGCCTCATGTCACAACAAGGCTGGAATCAAAGCGCAATCTTTAAAAAGGAAATGTCCTGCAGAATAGAATTTGTAATAGGGAAACTGCTGCTGAACCTACTGGAAAGAACTTTAATGCATAGACACAGTGGGCTTCAAATGTTTACCAGTTGACGAGAGGATTGCAGGGGAAAGGGGAGAAGAACTTTCTTATGCGATAGTTGTGCCTAGCCTAACGACGGTTTAAAATCGTGTTGTTTGCTTGCTAATATTCGTTACACATGAAGTTAGTAGGCAAGCAACAAGAAGAAGTTACTTAATTCTATCTAACGAAAGAAATCAACATATTTTTTGTGGACGTATTTTAACCACTAATGTTGTTTTTTGTGATAGCGCTAATGCTGTTTGAAACATGCTTAAACAAAATTCGCTAAAGAAAAATAATACATTTAATGTACAGTGTATTTTTCGTTTATTATTACAATATAAGTAGCAAATAATAATAATAATAATAATAATAATAATAATAATAATAATAATAATAATAATAATAATAATAATAATAATAATAATAATAATAATAATAATAATAATAATAATAATAATAATAATAATAATAATAATAATAATAATAATAATAATAATAATAATAATAATAATAATAATAATAATAATAATAATAATAATAATAATAATAATAATAATAATAATAATAATAATAATAATAATAATAATAATAATAATAATAATAATAATAATAATAATAATAATAATAATAATAATAATAATAATAATAATAATAATAATAATAATAATAATAATAATAATAATAATAATAATAATAATAATAATAATAATAATAATAATAATAATAATAATAATAATAATAATAATAATAATAATTTTTACTATTATTATATTACATTATATTATATCATATTATATTATATTATATCATATTATATTATATTATATTATATCATATCATATCATATCATATCATATCATATCATATCATATCATATCATATCATATCATATCATATCATATCATATTATATTATATTATATTATATTATATTATTATAAATAGATTAATTTAACACAATGCCTAATTCCCGTAAAAGTCGATAGTACAGATAGAAGTCGTTGGGTATATCTACGGTGACACGGATCAGTCAATTTTAGCCAAAATATAAATAATGTGAATAATACATAATATATACAATAAATAACTATTGTAAGTAATGTTTGTATTACAACTAATTGCACATTTGAATGAGATCTACTTTTTACGTTAGAAATTTAGGCCAACCTCTAATGATTTCTTAGTTATTAAAATTCAGTGAGAGCCCGCCTCGGTATCGTGGTGGTAGCATATCTACCTCACGTTCAAGAGGTCCCGAGTTCGAATCTCGGTCAGTGCGAGTTACCTGAATAAGGTTTCTCCGGGGTTTTCCCTTATCCTGAAAGACGAATGTCAGGTAACTCTAAGCTCTATGGACCCTGGGCTCATTTGAGCATAATTTCACCCATTCCATTCATCGTCCGATATGACTTAACGTTGGAGGACGTAAATTACAAACAAACAAAAAATCAGTGAGAATAAAGAGAACTTGTGAAGTTGATCACTGAAATTGTATATCTGTAAATATATACGTCATTATTTCCAACATGATATTTAAAAAAATGGAAATGTTTTAGATTAAATATGAAGACTATTTGCTGATACCATTATTGGTACGGAAGAACGCCTCAATCAGATAACCATTAATGATACTAGCACATACATTGATTACTAACCGTTCCTAAAATCCACGTGAAGTGGATCTACGCCCATATGTGGTTGCTTTGTCCGTTCTGAGATGAACCTTCTTCTTCTTCTTCTTCTTCTTCTTCTTCTTCTTCTTCTTCTTCTTCTTCTTCTTCTTCTTCTTCTTCTTCTTCTTCTTCTTCTTCTTCTTCTTCTTCTTCTTCTTCTTCTTCTTCTTCTTCTTCTTCTTCTTCTTCTTCTTCTTCTTCTTCTTCTTCTTCTTCTTCTTCTTCTTCTTCTTCTTCTTCTTCTTCTTCTTCTTCTTCTTCTTCTTCTTCTTCTTCTTCTTCTTCTTCTTCTTCTTCTTCTTCTTCTTCTTCTTCTTCTTCTTCTTCTTCTTCTTCTTCTTCTTCTTCTTCTTCTTCTTCTTCTTCTTCTTCTTCTTCTTCTTCTTCTTCTTCTTCTTCTTCTTCTTCTTCTTCTTCTTCTTCTTCTTCTTCTTCTTCTTCTTCTTCTTCTTCTTCTTCTTCTTCTTCTTCTTCTTCTTCTTCTTCTTCTTCTTCTTCTTCTTCTTCTTCTTCTTCTTCTTCTTCTTCACTTCATGGCATAGGCAATCAAGTGCCTGTTCCGCCTTCGAAGCCCTGCAGCCATCGTTTCCTGGGTCTGCCCACCTTTAGGATGATACTGTAATATTTGTTTTGTAAGTCTATTATCTGGAATTCTTTCAACATGTTCCTTCCATTTTTGTTTGAGATCTTTTAGCCTATCATTCATACTAAAAATGTCCAGCTCTTCTCTTATATTTTCATTTCTTATTAAGTCCCTCTTCGTGCATCCTTTCACACTTCTCAAGAATTTCATTTCTGAAGCCTGTATTTTACTCTGTTGCTTTTTAGTTAACGTCCAAGTCTCACTTCCGTATGTCAGTATAGGTACAGCCATAGCTTTGTAGAACTTTAATTTTGTTTCTTTACGTATTTTGTTTCTAAATGTTCTATTTATTGTTCCATACACTCTTTGAAATTTGCATATTTTATTGCAGACATCATATTCCTTGTCATAACTAACATCAGTTCCCAAGTAGTTAAAATGGCTTACCTGTTCAACGCAACGATTATTTATAACTATTTTTGTTCTAATTGGCTCTTTCCCAATGAATGCCATTACCTTTGATTTTATAAAAGAAATTTTCATGTTATATTGCTTACAAAGTTCACTAAGTTTAAAAATAGATTTTTGTAGGGCAGACTCGCTATTTTGTATAATAATTAAGTCGTCAGCAAGCAATAAAATATTTAAAAAGTTTTTATTTGAAATTTTAAAACCTACATTCACTAGCTGCTTCCATTTGCACACTAGGTCGTCAATATAAATACTAAAAAGTGTAGGTGATAAAGTATACCCTTGTCTGAAACCCTGATTAGTAATATTTTTTTTTAGAAATTTTACCATTGTTCCTCACATTTATTTTTGTTTGGAAGTTTAAGCATTGTATCATTTTTACCAATTTTTGTGGGTATCCTCGTTCTTACAATATTTGCCACATTTTGCATCGGTTTACCCTATCGAAGGCTTTTTCAAAGTCAACAAATGCCATATGCGTTTCTTTGTTAAACTCCCTATGTTTTTCAATTAGTTGTTTAACAATAAAAATGTTATTTCTTCTAAAGCCACTTTGTTCTTCCGAGAGAAGACATTCAGCTATATTCTGCAACCTTTTGTTTATTATTTTAGCAAATATTTTATAGGCCGTATCCAGTAAACATATTCCTCTGTAATTGCTATAGTCATTTCGTTTCCCTCTCTTAAAGATAGAGATGGTTTGGGCTATAAGCCAATCTTCTGGGATACATTGCTTCTTCCAGCACATATTATAGAAATGTAGCAGTCGGAGCTTTATCAATAACCCCCATATTTAAATAACTCTGCGTTTAATTCATCTTGGCCCGTTGCTTTCCTATTTTTAGTTTTTATGAGTGTTTCTTCTAATTCCTCAATTAAAATTAAATCTCCTTCATATGTGACGTTGCCTTCTGCGTTTTCGTTATTTATCTCCGCATTTCCATCATACCATAAAGCTTTGTAATGTTCTAACCCCTTAGACTCGGGTATTATACTTAAATATGCTCTATATTTCTCATTTTGGTTTAATTGTTTCAGCAGTTTATATGCAAAAAGCTGTCTTCCATGTAAGTCGTGTTCCACATCTCCTATGAATTTATTCCATGATTCATCGTTTAACTTCCTCACCAAACTCTTAGCCATATTTCGTTTTGCCTTATATGCTTGTATAGTTTCCTCAGTATTTAATTGTAAGTATCTAGGATAAGCTTTCTTTTTTTCCTCGACTGCCTTTTCAATTTCTTCATTCCACATTCTTAGTCCCTTTCTTCTTATTTTTTTTCTTTTTACCTACTACTTCTTTGGCAGCTTCTTTTATGCAGCCTTTTATATTCCTCCATTCCTCTTCAACGTCATCACTAGTTGTTATTTCCTGTAATCGTTGAGATAAGCGGTTCTGATATATGTATTTGATACTATCATCCTGTAATTAATATACTTTAAATACCTCTTCATTTACTTTCGTAAAATTATTCTTTTTCTTCCATGAAATGAACCTTATCCGTGAAAAGAACGAGGTGGCAAAATTCCAGAATCTCGACACACTTGAATAGGACCATGCGTAGAATTTGTCACATGGCGCAAAATCTGCCGGACCCATTACATGTACCTTTTGCGGATAGTAAGGGTGGAGTTTCTGGTCATGCAAAACGCGCCGGGTAGGTTAATAACAATTTTAATGTTTCTCATACTCGTCGATGGGTGATGACGTTCCTCGAAGTCGAGAGTGCCACAGTCACCCTTCTAGCTTTGAAGATGTCTACCTTTTCCTCGCAGCCTTTGTAGTATTCTGACAAAAATGGTGTATGGTGGAGTGGGGCACTGTGGAAAGCGTTCGTGTTGTACAGCTTGACCATAACGTCCAGCTTCGTTCGTAAATTATTGATTATCTCAGTGTGGTCTTCGAACGTCTATTCTACAATCCAGTACAGTCTTGTCTTATATTGCTTACTGACTGAATCACAACTAATGTGAAAGGCGAAACAGAATCCTATTGTAAACATAAAAAACGGGATATCAGGATACGGCTGTCTTGTCCTGTAGCACCCAATTTCACTGAATCACAACTTATGTAAAAGCTCGACTCATTTGAACTGGTTTTAAACAGAAGACACATCTGGTGCCGTATGTAGTAAAAGTGGGCGTTAAACACTACACATTTCAGGAAAATAGATGTCTAGTTCCATCTTTGCAATAATGTAGAAAATTTCTATACAACTAAATTTGTTCTGGAATATTTGACGACCTGAGATAAATTGTTAGGGTTATAGATTGTCAAACTGACGCTTACGGCTTGGCAGTTCAACTTTGACACACACCAGGCAGACCAATCCTTTTGGAAATGGTTGAAACTAGTAATTTGCTACATTTTTCCATACATTCTGAAATCTGAACAACAGCGTTTTCACCTCCTGCTCCAAAAATTAGTACTACCTTATCCAACTGGTACTTTTAAGTACCTTCCTTGACCATTGAAGCAATATACCGCAATGCTTCATCAAACGGAAAGCCTAATCATAAGAAAACTTAACGTGACCTATAGAAACTGATAAAAAATAAATTGGTTCCCTGTGCAGAGCATCTTCAAAAGAACAGTAACACGAAACGGAGTAAGAACAAGGTAACAAGGCAGGAGAAAACGGAGATGTTCCCTGTGTGTCTCATCTTCTATGTATAACAATATAAAATTTCAAAGCAAATGAGCAATACAATTTACATCAAACACAAAATAACACATTTTGAACATAGTTTAAATAGCTGCCATTACGTATATCGTAAACCGCACTCCAATATACCTATGCGGTGGTATATCTAACCATTTTTGCGTTCTCTGCTACGTTATTTAAGTAGGGAACGTATTGTATTCCACTCAAAAAGTAGTTGCCAAGATCTCTCCGGAAATACATGTTGTGTTATCTGAATAAAAATAACATTTTTAGAAAACGGTCTGTCTCTCCGTCTGTGTGGATGTCTCTGAACAGCATAATTAAAAAACCAAAAGTGGGATGTTTAAGATATTTTCATAAGAAATAAAAGGTCCTCAGAAGTTCTCTTTATTCTTTATGACTTCTACAAAACTTATAAATCGGAAGAGATAAACAAAATTTTACTGTAAATAAGTGTAGATGTCCTAAAAACACAATTTATGTCAAACCCTCTCTTTTGTGGAGTGAACACAATTTTTTTGGACGAAAGTTCATAAGTATTTAGAGTTAGAAGCTGCGATATTAGCTAACTCCTTCTGAACACTCTTCAGTTCTTGAAGAACACATAGGCCCGTGCTACGACAGAAAAGTTCCAACCATAATTTATAAATAAACAATACGTTCTGGTTTTCTTTGCCCTCTACGTAAACTATTTTTCTAACTATATATTTAACATACATTTCCTGTTCATTGCACAAGTCAAACGCAGTCGTAATGGAGTACGAGGTACGACGGAATGGAGTGGAATGACGAACTCAGACGGCACTGTATATGGCTAGATAGGCGCTGAATCTAGAATTCAATTCGCCTTCAACGTTACTCCCGCAGAGGCGCCTCGGAAACTTGCCTAGCAAGCACTGGCTTCGATATCGAAGGTCCTTGAAAACTGTAAATGGGGTATTTATTGTCTCTAACGTTAGATTATATCAACTTATAAATAGGGAATTTTTCGCCTTCCTTCCATGAATGTAAACAAAAACATTTGTGCCAGTAAAAGATGTTTGTACGATTATGAAAAAAAAAATATCAACTTGTGACATTCCGAGGCAGTTTATTTAGTTTACGGTGTGTGAATAATGTCGTCACCGCTCTTGGAATTGAACGCAATTCTTACTAAGCAGCGTCTCTCCTACACGTGTTCTTCGTTACACTTAGCGTTGGTGTTCGCTTCAAAAACTGGACTCTCAGTATTTGAGGTCTATGAAGTGAACACTCAATGTAAATGTTAATTAAACATTCACTGAAAAGTCTGACGAGATGGAATAGCCGATTTGAGACCTCTCACATTGTTGCAAAGCATAATATACCATAAAATCGGATAACGCTATCCCCTTGGAAGAAGGCAAGAGAATATATCATCGCTCTGAACTCTTCCCGTGCTCTTGGAGAACCATCTGAACTCAAAGTTGGAAAGTTGAAGAGTTTCATTGGAATGTTGAAGTTTCTCAACGCTTGGCGAAAATGCAATAAAGTTTTTAGAAAGCTTTATGTGCTCTACATACACGAAGAGAGTGAAGAAAAAAAGTGCTGAAAATCTGAAATAAGACTGTTCTGGCCCGAAATTATTAAAGTTCACCGCAGCATGTGTATCCAGCTGGCAGGTGTGTGTGTGTGTGTGTGTGTGTGTGT
This sequence comes from Mantis religiosa, assembly GCA_030765055.1. Classification (NCBI taxonomy): domain Eukaryota; kingdom Metazoa; phylum Arthropoda; class Insecta; order Mantodea; family Mantidae; genus Mantis; species Mantis religiosa. The sequence continues at coordinate 193,121,484 of CM060950.1, forward strand.
GTGTGTGTGTGTGTGTGTGTGTGTGTGTGTGTGTGTGTGTGTGTGTGTGTACGCACACGCGCCTCGTGCAACAGAGTTTTATCTGTAAATGCTTCAAACGAACATTGTACTCATTTTAACGAGTCTTTTTATAACTTTAAGATTATATGATACTGCTCAATAAATGACAACAAACGAATAGCATGAAGTAGACAAAAGAATAAGAGTTTGCAAGAATAATTTTACTAGTTTAGTGCAAGTCATTTATAGTACTAGAGCGAGCTGTGCGTATCAAGCACCTCTATAACCTCTATAAACTATACATTTGTAGAGGTCTAGAATGTATACTCGCAATGACGTCATAAGCTGAACACTAATATTCAAAACCCTCTACCTTGTCACTGTTACTAACAGGCGGGCTGCGACTGTGTGAAGCATATAATGAATTAAGACGTTGTCATTATGTCAAACAAAATTTCTATAAACTAAATAGAAAGGGATGAACTAGATTTAAATAATTATTGAAAACTAACAAATACCGATTGATGTGTGGCACATAGGAACTGTATAGAGTAAACACATATAAAACACTGTAAAGCAGAAACACTAGTTTAACTAAGTCTCAGTGAAAATAGAATATTCAGCGAAAAAAAAATGTTTGAGTTAGATATTTGAAGTGAAACTTACAAGAAGTGAGGTGTAAAATATTTTTTTATAATTACTTAAAACATCAATAATGTACGCCTGTACTTTGCTATATATCAAGATAACGATATAGTCATGCATCAACAGTCAAACATTAGGCACCTACTAAAATCACTGAAGACGGAAAAATTCCGATTGGTTACCGTATCCGGACTCCACAAGGCGTCTATCTCTACTTTGGAAATGTCTAATTCTAAATATCCATAAATATAGGAAGTGTAACGCAGTTTGTGTCTTGTCATGTATTTCATATTCTTCATTTCATTAGCTGAACTACTTTTGTTTAATTGCACTGATTTCTAACTCTTTTATGTGCACTTTTATGCAATGATTTTGTATACATTTAGTAGAGCACCTATACTGTTTACCTTGCAATATCAACAGCATACATTTTGAACTGTTGGAGAAATACATATGCAAATCCTTCGCGACATTGCACCTTTCTTCTCATCAAAATATTGATTTCAATAGATATGCGTAAAATACTCCTAGTTTTGTATCAGGTAAGCAAAAAAGTATAAAATGTATTTAATTAAAAGGCACAATCACACAGTGAAAATTGCACACACACACACACACACACACACACACACACACACACACACACACACACACACACACATACACATACACATACACACTTGCACACACTTTTTTGCATATTAACAGTTAATACATGGTTGGATTTATTTGACTAATAAAATATTTATAATTGAACCTAATACTTGCAGAAATACATTAGAATGACGAAAACAATTTTATGCTACAAATCAGAGGACTTAGAAGAAATTTTAAGAGCAAAGGATGGTTTGATGTTTTGATTTGTTTATTGTGATTAAACAGGTAAATTGACATAACCATTCTCGATCACTATGATTAATAAAGATATTGAAAGCAAAAATTATTGTGATTTTGTGGGTTCGTAGAACTAAAAGTCCGAGTTGCAGATATTTCAAATGTTCTTTATTTCCGTAGAAATACACTGATCAATTCTCACGTAACAACATTACGTCACATACATTACGTCGTCTACCAAGGTCGATGACAATAACGAACAGCGTTCTGATTACATCTGTTTAGAACACCAGCTCAGCTGTTTACTGTTTACGACTGACTCTTGGCGAGTCGTTGCTCCCTTAAATACCTCATTGATAATTCTAGATATTTCCGGAATAAACAAGAAATAAAATTTTCTATACAACAATTAAAATATCACTAGAATGTTCCATTTACCTCACTTATCTGTGTCGGTAAGTCTTTTATCTCCGGCGCTATGTTTATCTGCTTATGCAAGCCCTTTATCTCCGTGAAACACTATCCGTCTGTTATCTATTTGCGTCGAAACTTCTATGCCCGCTGTCGCGACATTATTTAGCCCAATTCAGAATTGTTCAACTTTCGCTGCTGGTTGCCTATTAAGTTGAAGTAGATTTCATTTCATCCAAAACTTTAATACCCAGACTTCACCGGAAATACAAATATCCCAGAACCACCAAATTCGAAGGAAAGAAAATAAAATTTTCAGAAGATAGTCGCTTTTGCGCATATATGTGTATGTGTGCGTGCGTATATATGTGAAAACATAGCTAAAAACGTAAAGTCCATTCAATACTATTATTTAAGTTCAATGATTCGACATGAAAATTTTCAAGAAAACCCGCCCCATATGAAAGTAAAATGTCCAGGCTGGTCTTGAATTTTCTCTTCAATTCCTCAAACTATTTTGATTAAAATGCCATGTGTTTAAACATTTCCAATAATAAAATATAGTATACCTTCAATTTTCTGTGTATACGTTCTGAATCCTTTTAATTCTGGAAGACTTGCGTAACTGGTAAACCACGTGAGATAGACAAAATCTTACTACATATTAAACTACATCGCTTATGTAGTAGGTAAGTGGGTGCCTGTTATTTTCCCTTTTTTTAAATTAACGTACTCCAATGTCATATCGGACGATGAATTAAATTGGTGAAATGGTGTTCAAATGAGCCCAGGGTTCATAGAGCCTTGAGTTACTCGACATTCACATTTCAGAATAAAGGAACACCCCGGAAAAGCCTTTTACAGATAACTCACCCAGACCGAGATTCGAATTCGGTACCTGTGAATATGAGGAAGACATGCTACTACCTACACTAAACAGACGTGTGTGGATAGTTAACCACTTCTGAGATACGAGTTTTGCAATGCTTATACTTCTATAAAATGGAGAGTCGCTATTCGTGTTCTTTCCTGCTAATCATACCAACAGAACGAAATTTAAAATTCGCCATACACTGGCCAGCTCTTAGAATATATGATTTTAAAGCTATTCTATTTCCCTATCCCCATTGTAGGTACCTACAAGGAAATTATTGGCATTAAGTAGATGGAAGAATAAACTATTGTAAGAATAATTTATGGAAGGAGAGAAGTAAAGTCATATGAATGCAAATATTTTTCTAATATTTTTCTATTTTTTGAATATTTTTATAGTATATGTATTCTAGTTATTCATAACAGCGTTACAATATCACAATATAACACTTTTTTATTCAAGTTCTTACATTTAGAAACAGCATTAACTAAAATGTGCAAAAACAGATGTCTATCTACGCGTTGTAAGGTGTTTACTGTTTGTGTTTGCCTTTAACGAACACTTCAGTGTTGACGGATGAATACTTAATCACGAAACACAACACATCACAACTAAATAGCGCACTTGTCGACCTGCAATTATATGATTAATCACTTTAATTACGTAATATTAATTAACAGTAATGAGGTAATGACCTGTTTTGCCGCACTGATGCTCTAATTATTTCAATTAGTGTAGTAATAACCTATTTTAGCGACTACATTGCTCCAAACTTATTAAAGTAGTGACACATATTACTGATATTCAAATTATCATCATAACACAAGTAAACTTACAATGAATAAAATACTTTGCAGCTTATTTCTCCCTTTGTTTTATTACCAGAACTTTTGTTATACTTGTAGTGCCATAAGATATGACTCTTGATTCATATACATTCATCTCAGCCTCTAAACGACGAATAGCAATTAGTTATCTATAAGCAGAGGCAAGAGTTTTTGTTTTTAATGATTTTTTGCCAAATTTTGCGAATTTTTCTTTTTTCGAGAGTAACAGTTTTTTTAACTATAAATGAGAAAAATTCTGTTATTTTTAGTCTGCATAGAAAAACTTACATTTATTTCAAATTGCATAAACATAACTAATTTAACATACATGTCTTCATAGTATGAAGCTAGAAGTCATGAAAAAATGTATATAAATTTAAGGAAAGAAAGATAAAATTTAACACTTAACCAAGCCAATACAATGACACCATCGTGCGCACTGAAATAACAGCTAATCTGTGCAACAATTAACTTACACCACAGCACCGGGCTGGTCTGTGATACTGAGGACTGTTTGTCACATGATATTTGGAAGTGTTATTTTTTGGATAACACAACGTGCAAAGCAAAAACTCCTAGTATGTGACTAAAGGTACTGAGAAGGTACTGAACTTCTAGTAAGCTACTCTCAGACATTACATTAACATGAAAATATTGTACCTCGGGGCTTAGGAATGCGTTCCGGAATGCCCGAAAGTTAATAAACTAATACAAACAATACCTCACTGAAAACCACCCAGATTTAGAAGCTAAAAGTGTTCCCATTGCCTGTACTGACACGCTGGTCTGGCTGGTTTAATTCAGTAGTTTACATTACCAGCTGCAATTATCGATTTCTTTTCTAAAAGAAAAACTTTCAATTCCTGCGCGAAATTTGTTAAATGATCATTTTTGCGATGCGAAGTGCTGCAATATTGTAAAGGTACAACAGCAGCAATGTTTATTTCTGAAAATTGCAGATTGATAGCAGATCCAATATTAGAATTTCGATTTAAAAAATGTGGGTCATCTTGTTTTATTCCGAATTAACTTACTGAGTACCAAATGTGAAGTACTAGAATGGTAACTTTGGAAACAGAGTAAGTGCACTTGTAGATCTTACCATGGATCCCAGTGTTAGAAAAGCAGTAGAAGAGAATCTAAAAGTTTGCTGCCATATGACTTTATCTAAATTAAACTCCATTATGCAAAAGAACCTAATGATGTAATAACCATAAAAGTTATATAATTTGTTTGAACCTTCTAGGCTAGTTACTAAATCAAGTATATGTGATATAAATCATGTAATGACAGCATTTAAGCAACTAAATACATTTCAAACCAGTGATATTACTTGTGATTCCTGATTTTCTTTTTATTACAAAGAGTTTTGTGGCACTGTTGAACATAAAGTCATGATGGTAACGATAACAGATTAGATGTAGTAACAGCACTCTCGGCATTGAAGGCAAAGGCTGATTATTACCGCAATTTCTGGGAAAAGTCCCTTTAATGTCATTGGTTGCCGATGACAAACGCTGACAGTGAGAGATTTTTCTCTACAGATAACTTAGTTGTGACAGACAAAAGAACAAGTATGAAAAACGAAAATATCACAACTTGTATGCTGCAGTTTGGCGATGTCTAATGTGTGATATTTAATATTATTCATGTTACCTACTACCTGCTGATTTCAAATAAAATATTTTAATTTGGAAAAAAAAGATGTTTTAACAATTGTTTTACTCTATTTACCTGTTACTTTACATTTGGGCCATATCATTGCTCATTAATTCTTCCGCAATAATTTGCGCGAAATTAATGCGAATTTATGGTAAAAAACACAATAACCACCAATTAAAATTATTAATGCGAAGTTTATAAATAATTGCCACCACAAAATCTTGCCTCCGTCTATAGGAATTCCAAAATCCTTGTATATACAACTTAAGTAAGTCACTGTTTCTGTACATAATCTATTTGGTGTTAGAAAATTGTAAATTATTCCCACGCATTCGGCACTGAGCTCCGCCTCCAGTACGCCATTTAACGTAACTCCTGCACGTGCGCACGTAAACAGTGATGTCGTGACCTGGTTTAACTGCTTTGTTGTTATATCAACTGGGAGACATTGTTTTTGCAGTAATCATATGTGTCAAATTGTATGAAAAAATACTCTTTTTCTACAAATTATGATGATTACGAAAAACATAAAACACAGAATCCTACGTCAGCTATACACAGAAAAAAAAAAAAAGCTACCCAAAGCTGAAGCCGAAAGCGGCTCAATTCCTTCCATGTCGGAGGTCTCCGATTCACTGCACCTTTGAAACCACATTCATGATTAAACGATCCACTACATTGTTAACCATACCCTCCAAATCCCATATATGCTGCTCTTCAGTAGTCATATGTTGAACACATTTTCGCCACATTTCTCCAGTGATTTCTTTTTACACTAGTTCTCGCACTGCAGCTAGTTTGAAAAGCGTGTTGTTTCGTGCTACATAACCATTAACTTGACTCCAAATTGGTTTTATTGGATTAAGCTTACAGTGATAGGAGGCCGTCTGATTACTGTATGTCTGGCTTATTCTGTAAATGTATCACATATTTTTCATACACATTTCTACATCCCTTAACAAGCCCTAACGGATCAATTGCTGCCACTGGTTAGTCACAATGTTCTTAGACCTGAGCCAAGATAACACTTCAGCTTTCTTCCATGCCTTGTTTGGAATTTGCTCCGCTCTTACTGAATGGCGAAAGGCTTTGTGCACTATTGTCACTATTGCTTCGAGACTTGAATTTTGTAAGAACATATCAAACTAGCTCCTGCGCCCATATCCGGTCATTTCTTCAAGATTTTCTAGATCCGAACACAAGTTCAGCATCGACAAAAAAGCCATTCTCACTGCCGATATCCAGGATAACTAAGCGCCAAGCTTTTCCACTCCGATTTTTTAATCGTGTACTTAAACTGCATAAAAATGCATTTTTTTAGCTGTCAGTGCTGTCACTCCATACTTGGAGCGGGATGTTTGTCTTCAAAAATATCCTCACTATGTATTCAAAAAAAGCACTTTTTTTTAGATTTTGCACTCTTCAGTTTTTCATGCATCATTTGAGTTGTGGCTTGCCGTTTTACTCCTTGTTTTTCCTCTTGTGATTTATCCTTGAAACTTTCTTACGCACTGATATGTCCCCGACTTCGGACGTGTTTGTCTAAAACATCCTTCTTTTGCCAATATAGACGATGATTGCAGAACTTGCACATTAAAGTTTCGCGCGTAAAACCGAACAAGACAATGAAAATCTGAAGTTTGGCAACTGAGAACTCCAACTGGAATTAAAATGTGTTTATCACTGCCTTAAAATTAGGATTGCTATTGGTTTTCAGATACAATGATTGAAATTCTCCGTTAACTGGGTTGTGACGATAGATTTATGACAGTCATTAGGCGCGGTAAGAGGGGTTTCTTTTGTAAAACAACTGAATTCGCTTCAGTACCAAACACACCTCATATGGGCAATGATGGAACAATAGACTAATTTAGCGGGAAGGGTTGCTTTCCACATTCCAGAAGAGTGGTCACTTACTTTATAACTTTCTAAACATGCAAAGGTTCTAAAGACCCAATTAAATTTTCGATAAGGAAAAGCATTCGGAAAAACATTACTTGGGAAAAATCTTCGATTTCGCATTTATATCACATTTTGAGTCAATTTCGCACTTTATCGCGCTATATCGCATTGGCGGAAAATCACCATCGCTAAGTATCATTAGATATGATTCTATTTCTGCTCGGTGGAAGCACGATAGCAACAAATTCTACTCCAGCCAACGGAGGATAATACCGTGCTTACAACTGTGTCTATCATCAGGAAGCTTTAGGACTGATGTTTCAGTCCTGGCGCAGAGAAAGGAGTTTGCTGATAGAGCAAAAGGCTGAGGTAATAATAAAGGAAGGCTAGCCCAAGTTAGATGCCCTAAACATTTGTTTGTTGGCCTCACTCCTTTTGAAGCTCTTACCAACTGTTCTCATGAAACGTTTCGCTGTTGAGTTCTTGTGACAAAGAACTGCAACACCACTTTTCATCTATATGGCTTAGAATATCTACTTCAACTTTAGGCGCTGGCCTTCTTAAACCATGTTGTCAAGGAAACTTGAGACTGATCTCTCCAGTTTCTATAAGGGTCAATCACATAAAACCGGTCATTTGTGTAAAGTAGCGGTAACGGTTTTATTAACTCAAAAATAGTCGCCAAAAATGTTGACACTTCTATTCCATTGCGACACTAGCCGGTCGATTCCATACTTGATGAAGCTAGTAGGTTGCTGTTGGATGCAGGCCTGGACCCTTCATACACTTTGTCGTCCGTTGTTAATCGATGTCCGCGACTAGCTTGTTTGGGGGGGGGGGGTTCCATAAATATTCAAGTCACACGGTGAAATGTTTGGACTGTAAGGTGGATATTCCAGCTTTTCCCATCGAAACTGCTGCGACGTCGTCTTCACCGCATTGGATTGTGTGGACGGGCCTTACCATGCAAAAGAACAACGCCACTGGACAACATGCCTCGATGTTTCTACTTGATGGCTCGTCTATGATTCTGTAAATTGTCTTGATAACGTTGGGCACTTATGGTGTCTCCCCATTCCAGGAACTCGACAAGCAGTGGGTCCTTCATGACCATACCAGAACTGGTGTGCACGATCTTTGATTTCCTTGGAGGAGGTGAAGTCGCATAATTCCACTGCTTTCTCTAATACTTGCTTTCGGGTTCAAAATGGTGACACCATGCTTCGTCATCAGTGAGAATATGCGAGAGAAAACCATAGTTCTCCTCATGATAACGTTGCAGAAGACTCAAAGACAGCGCTGCTCTGTTCGGCGGTCAGTTTGCACTAAAATTCAAGTCACTTTTCGTTGTTGCTGCTTACTTGCCTTCATGTTTAGTAGTGGATGATAACTTATGTGACCACCTTCTCTTCGGCGTGAAACCACACTATCGCTATGCAACTTCAAATGTTCACACGCTGCAGTCGCTCTACCAATGTATGGTGTCACCATACTCGCAGTTACGTGGTGCCCCCTTACGTGTAATCAAAGTTAGATGAGGTGACCACGGTTCATTTGAATGCCCCTAATAGTTAATCGTCCTCGTGTTCTTTACTCTGTGACAAGGTTCCGAAGGGAAGACATTGCAAGATAATATTGGTATCTTATTCCCTGGCAGGTGCCCCTTCGGGAGAGAGGGTTGAGGTAAGGTGATGCTAAGGATGGTCGAATCTGAGGAGGGATGACAGCAGAGGGCGGCGTCCCTAACAACTGCCCGTGAGAATAATTCTGCCATGCACGCTGAAACTCCCGTCGGTACTTAGAATCCCGAAATAGCCAACCAGGATGAAAGATGAAGTGAAGTGAGAAATGAGGAGAAATGGAGAGACAGAAAATTCGGAGTATGTAATTACTCTTTCCAACAATCACCTAGTGACCGGGGGAAACTACGAAAAGACATGGATTCGAATGCGGGCTACACACACTACCGTCTGCGCCATAACGCTCGGTCCTTCGTGTTCTTACTCCTTTAGCTTTATACTTGTAGAATATATTAGCATATGTACTTCTTTCCATTTTCTCTATATGGCCACCCCATTTTAATCGATATTTGTTAATTTTGTCCAAGATATTACATACTTTCAGTTAATCTCTAATGACATCAAATTTTTTGTGATTACTTCTTCTATATCCTGTAATTTCTTCTAGAAATTGAATTTTCGCTACTTTCATTTTTCGCCGGTATCCCTGTGGTTTATCAATTTTAATCCTGGACTTACACATTATAGATAAAAGTAAAGGTTTTTATACAATTTTAAAACTGCCCCAACTCTTGCTTTCGTAAGTATATTCTTCATTTTGTTTCACACATCAGAGGAAAGTTATACTTAATATCTAGGTCATACGAGTTATCAAGACATATAACCTAAATATTTGAAAGAAACGAATTTGAAGAAATTTTGCGTCATATACGTACTTTTCCTTGGAAGACTTTTTATTTTATTTGATATTAGTAATTCTTTGTCATATCCAATGTTTGCAAAATAATTTGTTAATTATTTTCTGAATTTTTGGTATTACGTGGATGTCAGCAAATAGTGTCACAAAGACCCTTTTTATTATAATATATTTTTAAAAGGACCACCATTCGTTTCTCTTCAATATACACCTAAGCTTAAAATATGGGCAATAGTGCACATCGCTGTCTCGGTCATTAATTTATTATCATTGGTCTTAGGCTACTAAAGCCAGAAGCGTAAGACTAATCTTAAGTAGAATATTAAATATATTTACTTTGCCGAGGAAATGGGCCTTAATGAAAATACGAATTTGAAAATACTTTTCCATGATCAACATTCGACAGAAAATACATAGGCATAAAATAGGCCTGCTCTTTTTACATTTTCCGCAGCACGTATTCTGTGAAATTGAGCACAAAATAGTGAAGTGTTTCATGCTGCACCTTGAACCCAATTTCCTTTATAGCGAATATCATATTTCACTGCGAACACAAGTTGTGTCATCTCGGCCATTAATCTTTCTCTTCCAATGTTTGCTATCCCTATTCCCATTTCTCTTTTTTGGCTTGAGTTGCAATCCTGAGCTTTAGGTGACCACGTACTTTAATTCTGAAGTTTTTCGCTAAAACCAACGCAGTTAAGGGGAGACTGAACTGAGCAATGTGATTTTCAAATATATTTAAGCCAGGGTCTTACGTTTTAGCTCGGAAATCATTAGGAATGAAAAAAGGGTATCTACAGAGTCTTTTTTCCTATATCATTGTATTTTTCGGGTATTCATTTGTACTTATGAAATTCAAAAGTATTTCCTCCAATTAATACTTATTACCAGTAAAATATCATATTTAAACCTGATATTCTTATTTCCTCTGTAATAAAATGCTCTATTGGAAATTTTTATATTGTGAAGTGTTCTTTAAATGTGTTTTACGTTACCGATTGTAAAAATATTAACCAAATTAGCCTACATTTGTGCAAGTTCTTTTACTAGTTCTGTCTAATACGTAGATAGAGTTCATCGGAAATAAGTTTTGAAGCCGTTGAATTCACTTTTACAAAAGGTCCATTTGCACTCGAGTGCATCTATATGTGAAGTTTAATATCTTCTGAAGATGCGATAATTGTTTTAAAAGATCTTTCTAAGCCAAACTGCATTTTACATGGGGAATTTTTCAAAACCTTTTATTTTCTCAAAAAATGCTATAACGAGTTTAAAATATCACATACTTGAAACATTTAAATGTCAAATAAAATGTACATCTTGAGTTCTTTCCAACATTTTGTGCAGCATTCCTTCATGCTGAATGAATTTTGTGTGATTGGTAAACTGTAAGTGTGTGTAGTGTATAACGCCCGCTTTTACTACATACGGCACCGCTGGCGATGACACTGATGATACATGAGATGAAGATGGAGCACCAGTGGAATGAGATGGTGGGGGAAACCGGAGATCCCCGAGAAAACCCGCCCCAGCGCCGTGTTGTCTACCACAAATCTCACTTTGCGGTCGCCTGGGATCGAACCCCGGCCGCCTTGGTGAGAGCCAAGCGGTCTAACCACTGAGCCACTGCGCGGCCTGGTAAACTGTAAGAAGTAAGTAAAATCTTACTTCTACAAAGATAGAGATGCCGATAAAACATGCAACCTACGTCAAATATCAGCTGTTGTGGCTTTCGTTTACGAGATATTATTTTTATTGGCTTGAAATGCAAAATACGTATACTTCTTCCAAATAGTTTTTATTTTTCTCGTGATCGTGAAAGAGGCACGGCATTTCAAAGCTGCTTCTTAAAAGTCTGATTATCGATTTAATCTATTCTACCCTTCTTATAATTACAACCAAATGTGTAAATAAGTATTGAACGTTTATCTCAATAGGAAATTGAAGAAACAGCATATGTATCAGGAGTAGAATGAGTAGTGAAGTCATGTGAATGCAACATATCAGAATTGTTTAAAAAATGAACTGATATTTATGTCAAATTCCAACTGATAACTTATTAAACACATTTTATATGAATTTTAGGCGTTTTAGATCTTTGTCTCTCATTTTGAAAACGAGAAAATTGCAAGAAAATGCAATGTGAAAAACAATTAAAAAGCTTGCACGCAAACTACATTATAGCCGAATTTAAAATAACGTTAGAATGAATTGTAACTGCCCAATTGGAATGAAAGTTTGCAGAAGTATATTCTTAAGCAAGGTGCATTTCTGCACCAATGTTCGGGAAGTCTAATTATAACCACAACTGCTAAACTTACTTTGATGTGTTCACCAGAACAGGTATTATCATTATCAATCATGAATTATATCTCATACTTGTTGTCTTTTCAGCCTTTCTCAGTATTATCGATGATTTTGAGCTAACTTCCTAGTACGAAATAATAACATGAGGTTTTTTTTCCAAACACTTGAATGTCCACATATCTGTGGAGTATAGATTCATTTGCATTTGATTGAAATGACAAATAAATTCACAATAACACGAGAATAGCTAATATTTATCTTTCGGGCATTTGCGAATTAGAGTCTCCGGAGATATCTTCCGTGATTATAAATGCACGCAACACCGCTGCTTATAAAAGGCTCTAGAATGTGAAACATTACTTTTTAGAGGCACTCAAAGAGTCCCGCTACAGACATCAAATGCGCACACCGACATCTTATGTTTGTAAACGGAGCCTTATTGTTCCCAATTAGTACCAGTGTCCTGCGCTGTGGCGTAGTGGGCTGGAACGTTGTGCTGTGGTTCCCTGTCAAGGAAAGTGCCCAGGGTGGATTCCACCTCTGGATTTGCGGATTTTAAGTCCCGGATGTAGGACCGATGCCCATTCAGCATCTTGAGGATATTGAGAAGCTACGCTAGGTAGCGAATCCTGGTCTAGAAAGCCAACTTTCCGACTGGGGGTGCCGAGTTGCTGACCACATCTACTCCCGACCTCTGCCTCGAAGGTATTCCTTGTTATCTTCTTTATTTTTTCCAGTACTTATACTTCTCTCATTATCTTTGAACCCCATTTATAAATTATCTTCTTTATATCTACAATTAATCTGTAAATGTGTAATAAAGTTTATTTCGATTAACAAAAAGTATGTTGGCGTGAGGCCTGCAATCGGATTGGCATCCTTTGGCTCGCTTGGGGATGTTACGCCGCGCTGGTGTCAGTTGTTGAGAAAGTAAGTTGCCTTAGAAGGTCCATCACTAGCTCGAAACCTCAGAGGAGTGTATAGGAAGTTGCAGATTAAAAATTCGCTCAAGACATACATTTCTACGGACTGGAACAAACATCTCTAACACTTGTTCATAATTTGCGCATCAATAAATCGTTATGCATCTCTCCTATGCCACTTCACCGTCACCTTGTTACTAGTAGCTTGATGTAGAAATTATCGCTGCAGTGTTTCGCTACTTTATTCCAAAACGCACCAACTACACTCATTTGTTTACTAACCAGCCAAATAATTCAAACTCGATTTGAAGTAAACATTCATTTCATACAATTTGCTTCAATTCATTACGCCGACAAATGAGATGTAAACGAGCGGCAACCAGCATAAAGAACGTATTTTTACATCTTTGGCTGCGTACTTACGGTAAGGAAGTATCGCATTTCATCAACATTTTCGATACAGGGTTTTCAGTGGAAATGCAGATCTTTAAGGTCTCCTGAACTCAGAAAATAACTACTGCTTTACAGAAGATCCACGCGCATGGATGTTAGCATATGTGTAATGTTGGTGAAGTACCGAACTTGGCAATTAAATTAAGCTACATTCAAGGATGTAATGCAAAGATTATAAAAGGCCCCCATCCGAAACTATCCTTTACCTGGAAATATTTTGTTTGTTTAAGAGCGAACCGTTTCAGCGATATTCCTTATTAGCTGCTTCATCTCTTCCAGTACTTATGTTTCTCTCATTATTTTTGAAAACCATTTATAAGTTATCTTTGTTATATCTACAACTAATCTGTAAATGTGTAATGAAGTTTATCTCGATTAACAAGAAGTAAATATAGGAATTAAGTGTTTGTAAAAACAGTTTATAGAAGAGTGAGTCAGAATTTTTCAAAAGCTAAGTTCCCCTTCCTTAAGGGCATACAAAGTGTTTCTAATTTCAAAGCCATCCCTCTCCGACACACAACATTTGGTTATCCTTTCATTGTTTTGCATTTCTCTTGTTCCTATGACGAAATGTGTATTGTAAGCGTTTATCTCGACTAAGAAAAGTAGATTGAGTAATGAACTTTTAGCTTGTGTAGAGGAATGCATATAGGTCCATGTAAATACAATTACTTAGATTGATTTATTTTGCGTTTTACATTATTTAATGAGATATACCACTCTTAAATGAAGGAGTAATATGGTTGCAGTGATAAACAAAATACTTCTTTTTCCAAAACACACACTTTTTCTAGCATCGTCTTTTTGGATCCAAATAACTCTTTACGGTTAGGAGTTCACATTCAGAGGTGCTGGAGCACAACACCGTAAGTAGGCCATAGTATGCCCGTTTAGCTTTCAACGTGACACCATGGGAAGAAGAGCTGAAAGGGAGACCCAAATGTCGACCGAATCCGGACGATGATGTGGTGTAGCGAGAACAGAGTGCCTGATATTCCAAAATTCACCCAATCCTGACACGGCTGTCTGTATCTAATCCGTTCGCAACCGGAAGGTTCCGTAATGGATGGGAGATGTCCCAGGAAAGGGCATCCAGCAGTTCCGCCAAACGTCAAGGAGAAATCTATTCAGAGCGCAAATTCCATCGTCATGTCGCAACACACTACCTGCCGTCGCCTAGTCCTGCAATTCTGAAATAGATAAAGTGAAGCAGATGCAAGAAAGTAATGAACGGGAAATTCATGGTTGAAGGGGAACCATTGCAGCAGCATTTGCAAAGCTGGTGAAACCACGAGGAAAACATATGGTCCGAGTGTCTGGCATTATAGGAACTGAATCCGGAACCCCCCGAACGAGAGCCAGCTACACATACATAGAATTTGTTGCTGGAATATAATGTTTAATGGTTCGCTTTGCCAATCTCGTAGTGTGTAGGTACTACGGCTTCGTCGAGTACAAAGCTTAATAAATCCCACTTCACACGGATCCCCCCTGCCGTTCTTTCACCGTCCGATGTTATCTACCCAAGTGAGGTTGTTCTGCAGAAAAAAACAACAACAAAACATTATTTTACGCAGAATATGTATGTGGTATAAAGAACAACGAATTAACAGTGCTGATATATTCTATGCTGCAGCTGCAATCGTACAAAGTTGATTTCCATTCCTATTAAAGCACTCTAATATTTCTTATATTTCCTTATTTCAAGACGGAAGTGAAGCCATTGCGATAACTTAATTAAGGACTTCTGAGTAGATGATTGAAAACATAGGTTTGAAACTTAATTTCAGTGGAGCGTAGAAAATTTGAGGTCTTCAGGTTGCTAGTTAAAGTTACTAATTCAGCCAAAAGTAAAATGATATAGATATTGCAAATTTGAAGTTTCCCTCTGAGACCTGGTTTCGTTTATCTAAAAGGAACAGAAAAGAGTAGGTAGGTGTAACTTCTCATCAGCTTCTTGCAGTATATTACAGCTCATTCCAAAAACTCTCAGCAACTTTAAATTAACGTAACGTCACTGTTCGATGATTGCTTCAGACGAGCACATTTTCCTTTGCGGCGACCTTTCTCCTGTATTTTCAATATTACTGTAAATGGTCAGAGAATGAAGCTTTGTATGTGTGCTTAATGCATAAAGGAAGTCTCTTTTGTATTTTAGCTTTTCACTTGTAATAGATAAATAAAATAGTCTATCTCACAGAAGCGTTAATTGTTTACATTTCATGGGACATACATGCTTTGAGGTCCTTGAACTCTTAAATATATATGTCCCATTCACATTAATGTTTCTACACACTCTTTTACGAACTACTCTTACAAAACCGTATTATTCTATCTGCTTCTTGTTAGTTCAGATACATTTTCATTTCAAATGTACACATTTCGTTGCGTTATTTGTTATAGCAAAAGACAGGTTTTTGAAGCCTGTCACTGCCTTATGGCTCTAAAATGTCATGTACTTATCACTAAAGGCCGAGCTGTGTCCGTTTTTGCTTAGTTATACTGCACATGGACTGTACTGTTATCGCTTGCGCATGTAAGCAACTGCAGATAGTACAGCCTGACCATGACAA
>CM060950.1:193138333-193333333 GCA_030765055.1 Mantis religiosa
TGTAATATTTGCTCTACTTACCGTAAGTGCGGCGCGGTAGAGAAAGCAACAAAGGAAACGTGTGCATTGCCATGATTTCCCTATTCACTCTGGTAAAAACTATTCTCACATGTACTTAAATGCTCCATTCTTCTATTTACTTTTCGTTAATTGGGATAAACTTTGTAGAAATTGTTTTTGTACACAGTTTGTTGTAAGTAAAATTATAATTGCGGAATACCATAGAATTAAGAGATAGTCAAATATTTTTAAAGTTGGTAGATGTGTGGGAGTTCTGATATTCCATTCTCTTTTGCATGGCCAGGGCATTGCAATGAATAGTGACTTTATATTTAGGAAAAAGAAGTAATTATTTTAAAATACAGTAGTATCTTTAATCTGTTCAAAACCGCAAAAAGGAGATATCTACTTTTATGCATTAAGATTTTGTCTTTCTGTTAAGTATTACCAATTATGAAAAGTCACAGAGAATGGAGCAAACCTCTTAGGTTATTCTCCAAAAGGTCAAGATATATCGTTAATTTGTTTTATATATATGTGTATATATATATTAAACAATTGGTATTTTGATCGAAAGCGTTAGCACCAGTTTTGAGATAATTAAGAATAAGAAAGGTTTTCTATGTTAAGGGTAGTTTGATGTGGAAGGATTTTCTTGAAAATGTTCATATCGTATACTTTGTACATACTGAACTTAAATACCAAAGCTTAGTTCAAAGTTTTGTTTCTGAGTTGTACTGTTCATATACCGACCGCTATGTCTAAAACACCGCTTTTTTCAGCGTATCCCAAAACGTATATTTCCGGTTAAGTTCTCAGTATGGAACTTTGATAAGCAGCTAGAAATTAATAAGTAGGATAAAGTGTGGTTATTTGCGTATTTATATGTCGGTGAACTGTCTAAAACCAGCAACTTTCAAGAATCAGATCTCAAAACTTTACGTGCAAAAATTCCTTATGTTCCCAACAATGGCTTTTAATATATACAATGGTTACCACACACAAAATAGTTTCATTTATTTATAGAACAATAACTGTACTCTATATGTAGATCCATTTTTCACTTTTACGTTAAAGAAGTGCTCAATTTTTCGTTAGGTTCCGGTGTTGGTCTTTGGCACTGGTTTTCGAGCTGTTATAAGAGTTGAAGATGGCTGAACCTAACAGGAAAATTTATGGTACCTTCCTCTTTGAAGAAACTTTAACAGCGCTTACATATGACTACATGTTAATATACTGCAGGCGATGGAGCACCACCGTCATGAGATATTAGATGCTACTTGAAGGAGTAGTCATGTAATGGAGGCCGTTGTGCTTCAGAAGGAAGAAATGAAGAACCGATTCGAAGAGTGACTAGATTCGGATGCAAATATGCAGTAGTGAGGATGCCGGCTAGATGTGCCCTAGCCGTTCTGACCTTTTGGAGGAGAAACGTTGTGGTAGAATGAGAACTACTGCATTATTCGCCTGAAAAACCCTAATGGTCAGATGGGAATCGAAACCAGGACCTCGTTAATGTGTGTCTTATACATTACCGCAAAGTAATCTTGCTCAGAGACCCATCGAACGCGGTACCTTTATGTTGATTATCAAAGCTTCTTGCCTAACTCGGGGCATATACCTATAGGACCTAATTTTCTATCTGGTGTGATGCCTATAGAATCCCGAAAATGTGCCGTTTATCCTAGAGATGTAATAATTCATCTAGGCTGGCTCTGGATAGTCATTTTATACTACCACTGCTAATAAAATCAACCCTGCGTGGCTTCTCCGTTGTCCTAGAAGACCTTTAGAAAATGAAGGTCTCTGATATTAATTCGTATTCCAGCTGAATGTGTGTAATTACGACTAAAGTCATAACAAAACTCCATGCGATAAAATAATTAATTTGAGCCTGCATTATACGACGATGCACCGTCCGCTTGTCAGTTGCTTCACGTGATTCTGTGTTTTGTTTCCTACAGCAATGACGACAGCAGGAAACAGTATTAAAGCGGGAGGCGACAGTTAATTCCCGTCGTTAACAGCGGGAGAACAGCATTGATTCTCCTATATTGCGATTTCAGGCATCAGATGGCACACACTCCATCTAAATTGTTAGCAAGATAATCGATGTTTTCAATAAGTGAGCGTTTAAAATCTGCGATGTTCTTTATTAATAAGGTATGTTTTAACCCGCAAATGAAACGAACTTCTGCTGTTGTACTTTGCTGTATGAGATGATGTTTGTGTAATGAGCGAATCGAGTTACAAGTTTATTATGTCCTATATTATGAATATGCATATTTATTCGATAATTTTAGTCTTTTATGGCATTTTATATTTTAAGGAGCTTTCTATTTTGTCATTAGTTTATAACTGTATAGTGTTCTACACCTTTATTAAATAATTTTCTTGCATTTGCATTAAGTATATAAATAGTTGTATAGGTATTATTGGCATTTTACATAAGGGTAACTTTCCAAATATTAGAAAAATCACCGTTAAACTCAGAAATAACAGTAACTGGACATTCTGGAAGAAAGAAACATTACATTTTTATTTAATATTAGAGTAAAACGGGTGTCTTGCAAGAGCATGGGAGAAGGTATCGTCTTCTTTTACTATCCTTCAAACAGGACCAAGAAACAAATATGTATTTCAGTTAATGTCTAAAATATCTCCTTATTTTATATCTAATTTTTGTGCTTATATGACGTTATAACCAATTTTAATAAATTCTGTAAAATTCCGTTTTAGATCACATCTGTAATTATGGTGTCATTTTAAACATTTTAGGTCATAAAAATCTAGGCCCTGATCGTAACCCACTTTCATTGCACCCATCTGGTTAAAAAACCGATTGGAGCCCAAGGAAAGCGATGCCTGCCATCTATGCGCGTAAATCTATAGAAGCGGCGTCAATGTGCTGGATTTAGAAGGCAAAGTCATCTACATATCATTTGCGTCATACACAGGACAACAAATGGATCGATTAAACTGCACTGTGCCATTATTCCAAGAATTTAACTCCGACTTCATTGTGGTTGTGAAGTTTTATAGTTCATATATTTTTCCTGAGTGCGTACCACGTCTCTTAGATATAAAATAATGTATACTTTGTACTCATATTTCGAGCAAAAAAAATGTTATATTGGTATAGAAAACAAGTATCTTGGTATGAGAACCTCTTATGCACGGAAAGACCATTTATTAACCGTGCTTAGGAAGGAGCAAGTTGATCTTCTATGTAAATAAGTGTAAACGATTGTTCAAAGTCTACGTTATTGCACATATGTCTCAAACACTTACTTCTCTGGCCAGATTCTACAATTTCACAAAATAACTTGCATATCTAGGAGGAAAGAAAACGCATGACTTTGTTAGGAGAACGATCGATTTTGACAACACCCGTGTTAACTGAAGCATTTAAAAGGAAAAGCACTGGCTGCTTCTTGTATTTATTTGAATATCTGTGCTATTTTAGAATAATCTAAAAACAATTTTTAAGTGAATATTGTAAGATATATTTCTTTGTTCCATTTTTTCTATATGTTATATGTTATATATGGGCTGTATGGGCTGCAGCCTTACATTTTAGAAACTATGTTAACGCAGACATGTCGAAGAGATATTAAGATATTGTGACTTTGTGGGTTCGTGAAATGAAAAGTCCAATTACACAAACTCAACAATGTTCTTTATTTCCACCGACTTACAGTTGAACACTTGCCAATTACACAAAATTACGTAATACACCAATTACGATTCATCAGTTCGCCCGTTACCGTTCAGATGCACGTACACAATTACACACAGTCTTCTCGTTCATTAACACGGCGCTAGCACGTCAAACACTGGCTGTCTGTCTCTCTGAAACCCTTTTTATAGGCATCTCGCCGTATTCTCGGCTTTTCTAGTTTTCAGGCGAATATTCCCGGTGATGGGAGAAGGGGAGAGAAACATCCAGGGACGGGTGAAATTCCTTTAACCACCCCTCGGTTAGTGACAGAGACTAATGGGAGGCGTGGCTCCGCTCCTTTTCGTTTCCTCACAGCTGTGCCGTTATACCTTCCGCTAATTGGGTGACACTGCTCCCTCCTCAAGGCTGGTCGTCCCGAACAGCACCATCGTAGCGGGCTAGTCGATCCAGGTGCACCACCATCTTTCCTCGGGGAACCTTCTGGATGCGGTAGACCACGTCGTTAATCCTCTTCACCACCCGGTACGGTCCTTGCCATGGCTGCTGGAGCTTCGGGCAGCGTCCCTTGATCCGGGTAGGACGGTACAACCAGACCAGGTCACCTTGCTGGAACCCTTGGCTGTTGGCTTGCCTGTCATACCTGGTCTTCATGCGGTCGCTCGCCTTCTGGATGTTCTGGCGAGCCATCTCGTGCATGTCGTGGAGACGGTCCACCAAGTTCTCCACATACTCGGTCGCTGGCTGTTTCGCTTCCGGAGGGCTTCCAAAAGCCAGGTCACAAGGGAGGCGTAACTCTCGGCCGAACATTAAGCTGGCTGGCGTCATCCCAGTTGTGTCGTGTGTAGACGAGCGATAGGCCAGCAAGAACAGTGGCACCTTGACGTCCCAGTCTCGCTGATGGCTGGCCACAACTTTCCTCAGGTGTTCCTCTAAGGTCTTGATGTACCTTTCGACCATGCCATCCGATTGGGGATGTAGAGGCGTAGTGCGAGTCTTGTTCACCCCAAGCCTTTGTAATGCCTCCTTCATTAGGTTGGACTCAAAGTTGGTACCCTGGTCACTGTGTAGCTCTAACGGCACCCCAAATCGACAGAACACTTGCTCCACGAGGCAGTCTGTGATTGTCTTTGCCTCTTGGTTTGGGATGGCATACACCTCCGGCCACTTGGTGAAGTAGTCGACGACCACCATTAGGTACTTGTTGCCTCGGTCGGAAACTGGGAACGGTCCAGCAATGTCAACGGCGAGCCGTTCGAATGGCGCTCCGACGTTGTACTGCTACATGCGACCCCGGCTCCTAGTCTGGGGGCCGCGACTCGCCGCGCACACGTGGCACTGACGGCACCATCTCTCAGCATCTGCTCGGAGCCTCAGCCAGTAGTAGCGCTGCCGTAGTTTGTCAATCGTTCGGTTCGCTCCCAGGTGTCCTCCCGAAGTACCGGCGTGTACTTCCTCCAGGACTTCCGGGACCTTACTCCGGGGAAGTACCAACTGCTCTCTCTGCGTCTTCCCATCGGGTGATTCCCATACCCGGAACAGCACGCCCTCTCTGATCTTCAACGAGTCCCATTGGGCCCAGTACGACTTGTAGGTGGCGCTCCTTGGTGCGATATCCTCCCAGGTTGGTCTTGTCCCTGCCTCCACTTCCCTCAAGAGTGGCCCCAAGTCTGCGTCCGCCAGCTGCTCCCTCCTCAGGCCTGCGCTATCCCAACCGTCCGCAGGCACTGCCACAACTACTCGGACTGTTGCGGCACGCTCCTTCTCTTCCACTCTTGTGCACTGGCCGCACTCTTCTGGACAGGGTCTTCGGGACATGGCGTCTGCGTTACCGTGGCTCTTCCCTCTACGATGTTCCGAGGTGAAGTCGTACTCCTGCAGCCTCTGGACCCAAGGTGCTGTCTGGCCTTCCAGGTTCTTAAAGCTCAATAGCCAGGTTAGGGCGGAATGGTCAGTCCTCAGGTGGAATGGCTGACCGTACAGGTACTTGTGGAAGTGCTCCAAGGTCTTTACTACCGCCAATAATTCTCGTCGGGTGACGCAGTAGTTCTTCTCTGCCTTGGATAGCGTCTTGCTGTAGTAGGCTATCACCCGCTCATGGCCGTCCTGGATCTGCGATAGGACACCTCCAATGCAATGGTCGCTAGCGTCGGTGTCCACAATGAAGGCGCCACCCGGTTGTGGGAAACCCAAAATTGGAGCACTGCACAGGGTCTCCTTTAGGTGGTGGAAAGCGTTTTCGGCGTCCTCTGCCCACACATAAGGCCGGTGTTCCTCTGTCAGGCGGGTGAGTGGTTTTGCGATGTTGGAGAACCCCTTTATGAAGCGGCGGTAATAACTGCACAGCCCCAGGAAACTGGGCAACTCTTTCCTATCCTTTGGGCGAGGCCAATCTCTCACAGCCTGCGTCTTCTCCGGGTCTGTGGCCACTCCGGTTGCTGAGACTATGTGGCCTAAGTAGTTCACTTTCTTGCGGAAGAGCTGGCACTTCTTCGCGTTCAGCTTCAAGTTGGTCGCCTGCAGTCTCTGTAGCACCTTACTCAGATTCTCGAGGTGATCTTCAAAAGTCTTCCCGACGATGATGATGTCGTCCAGGTATAGCAGGCAGGCATCGTAAGTCAGCCCTCTCATCACTGACTCCATGAGGCGTTGGAAGGTAGCTGGTGCGTTGCAGAGGCCAAAGGGCATAACCGTGAACTGCCAAAGACCTTGGCCCGTCGAGAATGCGGTCTTCTCCTTGTCTCTCGGGTCTAGAGCTACCTGCCAGTAGCCCGACTTCAGGTCCAGGGTCGAGAACCACTGTGCACCAGCTAGCGTGTCCAGGGTGTCGTCAATCCGGGGTAAGGGAAAGCAGTCCTTCCGGGTGACAGCGTTCAGCTTTCTGTAGTCTACGCAGAAGCGCAGCTCGCCGTTCTTCTTCGTCACCAAGACTACAGGGGAACATCAAGGGCTGTCGGACTCTTCAATCACTCCCCTGGATCTCATGTCCTCCAGCATGTCTCGTACCGCCCCTTGCTTCGCCAGCGGAACGCGTCTATGTGGTTGCCGAATAGGCCGGGCGTCTCCGGTGTCGATGCGGTGAAGCACTTTCACCGTGCGGCCGTAGTCACTATCGCCTTGGCTGAAGACGCGCTCGTATCGCCCCAGTAGTTGTCGAACCTGCTCCAGCTGTTCTGCGGTCAGGTGGTCGGCCGCCCTCTCCAGTAAGCCTTCTAGCCGGGGCCCCAGGTGTTGCTTCGGCGCCGGCTCCTGTGTCTTGTCGATTGCTGTTACGCTCACTACGGGCTCGCACGTTCCCAACTCCGTCCCGGCCTGGACGTCGTGATCGGTGTCCGTTGGATTTAGCAGTCTCACTGGCACCTCCTCTCGGCACGGCAGCAATGCCCTGGCTACACACAGTCCGTGTACAGGCGTCTTCTGGTCCAGCATCATGTTCCTGGTTCTCTGGCCCTCAAGTCGCGCCGTCACCACCACCTCGCTCCTCGCGGGAACAACCACGTCTTCGTCCAAGACGACCCTGCACATTCCAAGGCGCTCTTCGGGTTGACGGAGTATAACCTCTTCTCCGTTAAGCCGCAGGACCTTCTTGCCGACGTCGACCGTCGCCTCATGGCTCCTGAGGGCATCCAGTCCCAGGATCACCTCCTCAGCCACCTTCGCGACGAACACCCAGAGACGAACGGCACTCCGTCCCAAGTTCAGCTCCAGCAGGGCCTCCTTCTCCACAGGCAAGGTGTCGCCCGATGCCGTGACAAGCTGGTATGGCCGGCTTGACTTCCTTGTCGGTAAACCCTTCGCCACGTCAGGTCTGATGATGGTCACGGCCGCCCCGGTGTCCACTAGCACGCGGCACGGCTTCCCTCTTACCCAGCCGTCCGCGATGAGGCTGTCATCCATACGCCGGCTGACGGCGCGCAGTGTCACTCGAGGGGATGGTGGTAATGGCGCCGACGTGCCCCTCTCCACGACGGCCCTTACTCGTTTTCCGGCTGCTCTTCCTGGTGTGGGCAGTCTCTCTGCAGGTGTCCGGGCTGTCCACACCCCCAACACAGGCCACTAGGTGTTCGCCGGCGTCCCTCAGCTGGTCTCCTGTCTCCGGCGTAGCGGACACTCCTCGTTCTCGACGTCGGGATGGATGTTATTTTGGCCGCCTCCATCCTTAATGCTGCTGTCAGCGCCTCGTGGATGGTTTTATATTCCCCGAGCATTAGGCGCTGACGAATCTCCGTGTCCCGTACCCCGTCGACAAAATTGTAGGCGGCTTCCCGGGATACGAACTCCAGTGGCAGGTCAACCAAGGCCTTGCTAGCCAGCTCCTCGATCGCAATGGCGAACTCCTGCAGCGTCTCCCCCGGCTGCTGTGACCTTGCCTTTAGCTGGCTGCGGTATGCTGCGGCTAAGCGGTGGTTCCCGAAGCGATCCTCCAGGGCTTCCCAGATGTCCTTGGGCGCCGCCGTCGTCTGCACCGCGTTTAGGACTTCCGCGGCTCTTCCCTGGAGGCTGGCTATTAACTGTGTGGCCTCCTCCTCCAGTGACCATCCGTTGTGCCTGGCCACTGTGTCGAACTGGCGGCGGAAGACCTCAAACGTTGACGCGCCGTCATACTTGGGAGGTTTGACGCGCGCAGATGTTGTGTCGCGTCCCGGCGAGTCGGCCTTCAAATCCTTCAGCTTCCTGCCGACGACGTCCTCCACCATGGCGTTCAGGGACTTGACGCTGCTGTCGGCCTTTCCCTCCAGGTTGTTAACGCGGTTAGCAAGGTCTTCTACGTCTTCCACCACGGCGTTCAGGGTCTTGGCGTTAGTGTCGGCTTTTTCCTCTAAATCATTAAGGCGGTCGTCTACTTGACCCATCCGCTTGCCCAGGTTCGTGACGTCATCCCTCATGCCGGCCAACTGTTCCTCAAATTTGGCGGCGAGGACCTCGTTCGCCTCCTTCATTTCCGTGGCCAGACTGTCGTTCGCTGCCCTCATTTCCGTGGTCAATTCGCTCTTTATTTGTTTCAGTTCCGCGGCCAGGTTGTCATTTGCCGCTTCTGTTTTTGCAGCGAGGTTTTCATTTGCCGTCTTCATTTCTTTCAGTTCCGCCAAAATCTTTTCTAATGCTGCCTCCATTGTGTTATGTCGCACTTCTGACACCAATTGTGACTTTGTGGGTTCGTGAAATGAAAAGTCCAATTACACAAACTCAACAATGTTCTTTATTCCCACCGACTTACAGTTGAACACTTGCCAATTACACAAAATTACGTAATACACCAATTACGATTCACCAGTTCGCCCGTTACCGTTCAGATGCACGTACACAATTACACACAGTCTTCTCGTTCATTAACACGGCGCTAGCACGTCAAACACTGGCTGTCTGTCTCTCTGAAACCCTTTTTATAGGCATCTCGCCGTATTCTCGGCTTTTCTAGTTTTCAGGCGAATATTCCCGGTGATGGGAGAAGGGGAGAGAAACATCCAGGGACGGGTGAAATTCCTTTAACCACCCCTCGGTTAGTGACAGAGACTAATGGGAGGCGTGGCTCCGCTCCTTTTCGTTTCCTCACAGCTGTGCCGTTATACCTTCCGCTAATTGGGTGACAATATTAAGGATGTGAAATTATTAACGAGTACTGACAACTCGCGGATTCTCCTGTTTAAATAATCGTTAGCGGTAATCACTGTTACATGGAATTAGTTTTATATGACATTTTATCTCCTAAACCAAATACAGAGTTAAGTAATTTCTTTGGTTAAGGTCTACTTTGACGTAATTTACTGTCGTAATTACTGCTGCTTGGCAATTTTTCTTTTTTTTTAAGGAATTTTACAATTTTCATAAATAACCACTTCATTAGTCGTGTATATCACTGCATGGCTAAGGTATCTATGTCGAATATTATTTCATAAAATAACTTGCATTGCTCATACATCTCTTCTTTTATCCACGACGTAACATACCACAAGTGAGCAGGAAAGTTGGTTTCCTTGACTGGAATTTGCTACTATCATATCTCCTCAAATTCCTCGGTTCTATACCCGCAACTTAGAATCCGCACCCCCTCCAGGAGTGGGTTGGATCCCGTGTGTATTCCATGGCAGTGAACCAAAGTAAAACCCTCTAGCCGACTATGTTACAGCGCAGGGAACATTTGCCGTTACATATACTGTATTAATTTATCTCTTCACAAAGTTGTAATATTTATTCTTCGAAATGAACAAAGCTGCGCCGTAGCCGAGCGGTTAAACCGTTTGACTCTCACCAAGGAGGCCCAGGTTCTATCCCAGTCACCCGCAAAGTGAGATTTGTGGTGGATAACACGGCGCTGGAGCGGGTTTCCCCCGCCATCATTCCACCAATCATCCACTTCGCCCTCATTTTGTTCATCTACTTCCCTCACTCTCATTCCGGGCACCGAGCGGTTCACCCATCCCTTGAATTTCTCTCTCTGATCCATAGTTGTCGTTTCCTTGCCCGACGCCTAAAATGGCATAACGTGTAGAGGATCATTAATGAATAAGAAGTCCTATACTAAGAGGAGGAGTAGAAGAAGTAGAAATGAACAAGGCGTTCCACATTGGAGCATTTCTCGCTCTATACATTATTTATTAGGAACCTACTCGATTAAAATTATAATAAGTAAGTAAAAACATAACGGCATAAGAGAACTGCTGAAAAAATGCGCTAATTATCTTCGCCTTACTTTTTTGTAATTTTCCTTCAAAATATAAGAAACGCATTTAAAGAGTATATTAATCATAAGTACCAACGCTGAAATCATTATAAAACATGATTTTTTTTAAAAAAATATCAATAAGGATTTACCATTTCACAAAACCATTACATTGCATACTATACCTGAAGGTGTAATTATAAATAACTTTAATTAACAAGCAAATAAAAGTAATTCAATGTAATTTTAGTTTGCGAATTTAGCCCAAGTAGTGATGTAAAATTAGAACATTCTACCATTCGTTTCTGTATATCATTCGCCATTTAAACCTTTTAGATTTGTGTGAGCAAAAGCGCGTCTTGCACTGTAGTTCTAACAGAAACCTACCGCGCCATTTAGCTTTTAATGTAACGTCAGTGCATATGTGTAATGTATACGAAATTATTCTGCCCGGCTCACCGACGCCTTAATATCAAATCCTCAGCTACTCACTTCACATTTAAGCCTTACTATCCCCTAGTGGTCAATAAAACCTACAGGTCAGCATGCGTCTTTCTTTGCTTCACTGTCTTTGCAGAATTAATCTACAAATACAGTATCCATAATATGATATATGTTTTTGTAAAAACCACGATTATAAGGAATATGCATCTAAAAGAAGAGTGAAAGAAGATATTTCGGGACAAAATAAGAAAATATTTAATCTTAAAGTTAGATGTTTGTTTACATTAGTGGCTGTCGTGGAAAAACTTGGCTTAGCAAACTTAAGGGGATGCACCTATGAGAGTGCTGATTTTTAACGTTTTCAATCAATTTGGCTGAAAATGTAACTTTTAAATTTGTTATACGTATACACCAAATAGGTTTAAACTTTCTTTCTTTACATATTTTAATTTTTCAAATTACTGAAATATAAAAATTAATTTTACTGCTCTATGCCAATGTTTCATGCGATACAACTTTTAAAATAATATTTCTTCTAAGCATTCTTACTCTTTATTTTTCATGCTTTATATATTGTATACTTCTGTATATTTGTAGACTATTTTTAGTCCAGAAGAATTATTTACGTCTCCTTCTTGCCTTAAAAATCAACCCGCAAATCTTAGCAGCAGGAAAAAATTAGTCACAGTTTTAATTATTTGAATGTTTGGAACCTACATGAAATATGTATGGACAATGCACCGAGTGGAATATTTTAAATGAACGAAAAGCCCGAGAGAAGAATAAACTCCAAATTTTATAATTTGATAGTGGAATGAATTTCAATGTCATTTTGGGACTTTATTGTATTATAAAAACATATCCAGAATACAAAAAAAAATGAAAGTACATTTTCAAAGCATATCGCTTGAATATTCTTTCCACGCACAACCCCAAGTCCGTTTTCCTGAGATGTTCATCAAATTCCATTAGTGCAGTTCCTTAACTGAACTGAACTACCTGGGAACATAAAGGAGATCTTGGAAAATGAGCATTCAGAATTGTACTCAAATGTAAATGGATTTTTAAAAATATATGGAAGCTATAATAAGAGAACGTGCAATATATAATACAAGCATATACTTATATTTCTTTCACCATTAAAATATGATAAACGAAGAGTAATTTAACCAAAATCGTGGAGCAATTTATTAGAAAATCAAACTTTCAGGGAAAATTTTCCTATAAAAGATCATTTAGGATGGGAGTCACAGTCTTGAAAAATACTGAACTAATATATCCGATTTGATATTTAACCAACTTTTCGTGTTTTGATTATGCTGTTAAAACAGACGCACATATGTATATAGACTTGTTTTTCTAAAAATCATTGTTTGAACTCAGAAAATCTCAAAACGTGTGTTTCCTATGAAATATCGATATAGAATTTTGGGTGTAATGTAACAGGTTTAATTGTTTAAGTATGCAACAGAAAAAGTAAAAGAAGAAAGAATTTATATCTGCGTACATAAAAGGGGTAATGTTTTTACCGTCTGTATCCCTGCATAATGCAATGAGGCTTTTCGATATCCAAAAAGGCATTTTTAGAAAACGTTCAAATGTATTTGTATGTGTGCATGAACTATAACACACACAAAAACAAACCGTGGGATACATGCAGAATATCACACCTACTGTCTGATTTTTAAAAGAAGATACGTGAAGGTCAACAGGCAAGGGACGCGAAGGGTAAGAAGGGAAGGTCGTCGCTATCGTAACGTAAACAAAGGTTGCCAGATTTGATACACTGGTCAAGTGGGTGAATCACATACTTCTCAGCTCAGTTATCGCTGGTTGTATGCACGAAACAGAGTTTGCCTAGTTGCGCTGTGTATTGTTAGCCTACTTTGTTAAAACACAATTAAAATACGTTTATATGGACGCAAGACATAGTGGCGGTAGGATTAGAGGTGGGCCGAGGAATCATGGCCCAAGGCTTACGGTCGAGTTGTTACACTGCATAGCTAATCTGGAGAATTTGTCTGTTCTCTTAGAACGATGACGAGAGTTTGCTCCTTAACAATGAACAGCTTATTCCTTTTATCCAAAAGCGACAATCCCATCTCAGTAGATATATTTGCACGTAAAAGAATTCATGTGGGTCAAAATTCCGGCATATCGGTGGCGTTGATATGAACATGCCAGTTAACAAAGTCATTAATAATAGTATTGTGACTTTGTGGGTTCGCAGAATTAGAACTCCAATTTGCAGAAATTCTAAGTGTTCTTTATTTCCGTAGAAATAAACTCACAGTAGCAGTATTACATAACGCACACTCTACCAAGGTAAATGATCAGAACAACAGCTTCGGATTACACCTGCTCGTAACATCAGCTCTCGTTACATCTGTTCACGACACTGTTTACCACTGACTCTTGGCGAGTCGTCACTTCCTTAAATACCTCATTAATAATTTGAGACTGTTCTGTACAATCACTAGATGCTTTTGAAATAAACAAGACATCGAATGACGAAATCTGAACCTTACAGAAGCGTAACTTAATCTGCGCCGGCAAGTCCTTTATCTGCGCTATCTTTATTTGCCGGCTCTTTGAGTACACAAGCCGCGGTATCATAGATAACGGATTCGCGACACTGCTCCCTCCTCAAGGTTGGTCGGCCCGAACAGCACCGGGCCGCGCCGTGGCTCGGTGGTTAGACCGCTTGGCTCTCATCAAGGCCGTCCGGGTTCGATCCTAGGCGACCGCAAACTGAGACTTGTGGTGGATATCACGGCGCTGGGGCGGGTTTTCTCCGGGACCTCCGGTTTCCCCCGCCATCTCATTCCATCGGTGCTCCATTTTCATCTCATGTATCATCAATGTCACCGCCTGCGGTGCCGTATGTAGTAAAAGCAGGCGTTAAACACTACAAATTTCATTTATTTCCGAACAGCACCATCCTAGCGGGCCAGACGATCCAGGTGTACCACCAATATCCTTCCTCGGGGCACCTTCTGGATGCGGTAGACCACGTCGTTGATCCTCTTTAACACCCGGTACGGTCCTTGCCACGGCTGTTGAAGTTTCGGGCAGCGTCCCTTGGTCCGAGAAGGGCGGTACAACCAGACCAGGTCACCTAGCTGGAACCCTTGGCTGTTGGCTTGCCTGTCGTATCGGGTCTTCATGCGGTCGCTCGCCTTCTGGATGTTGTGCCGAGCCATCTCATGCATGTCTTGGAGGTGGTCTACCAGATTTTCCACATTTTCAGTTGCTGCCTGTTTTGCGTCTGGGGGCTCCCAAAGGCCAGGTCACAAGGGAGGCGTAACTCTCGGCCGAACATTAAGCTGGCTGGCGTTATCCCAGTGGTGTTGACGAGCGGTAGGCCAGCACGAACAGTGCCACCTTGACGTCCCAGTCTCGCTGATGGCAGGTCACGACCTTCCTCAAGCGCTCTTCTAAGGTTTTGATGTACCTCTCCACCATGTCGTCCTACTGCGGGGTAGGGATGTTGTGCGGGTCTTGTTAACCCCAAGTCTTTCTAGTGCCTCCTTCATCAGGTTGGATTCAAAATTGGTGCCCTGCTCGCTGTGGAGCTCTAACGGCACCCCAAATCGGCAGAACTCTTGCTCCACGAGGTAGTCTGTGATTGTCTTTGCCTCCTGGTTCCGGATGGCATGTACCTCCGGCCACTTGGTGACGTAGTCCACGACTAGCATCAGATGCTTGTTGCCTCGGTCGGATACTGGGAATAGTCCAGCTATGTCGACGGCGATCCTTTCGAATGGTGCTCCGACGTTGTACTGCTGCATGCGACCCCGGCTCCTAGTCTGGGGACCGCGAATCGCGGTGAACGCGTGACATTGACGTCACCATCTCTCAGCATCTGCTCGGAGCCTCAGCCAGAGTAGCGCTTCCGAAGTTTGTCGATAGTCCGGTTTGTTACCAGGTGTCCTCCTGAGGTACCGGCGTGCATCTGCTCCAAGACTCCCGGGACCTTACTTCGGAGATGTACCGACTCTTTTCTTTGCATCTTACCGTCAGGTGATTCCCATACCCGGAACTGTTCCCGTAGGGGAAGGGATCCGTCCCTTTCAGCTGCCAAAGTGCGGGCGCTGCGGACCCTTAGCACTCGTGGTACCTCTGACGTTACTAGAGGAACCTCGGGCCGATCAGCCGAGCCCCTCCTTCGGGAGTTGTTCGGATTGGGATGGTCTCGAGGTGGCAGTGTGTTCCCGATACCCGTGGGAGATTGGGTACGTCTTCGGACGGGGTTGAGGGAAGCCATTAAGTTTCCGGGTACTAGCCTGCTTAGCTAGTAGAAGGTGTGCTAGATCACCAGGCGGCCCCACCGAGGTCATATCGGTAGTCTTCACCTTGAGTGTTGACGCGCGTAAGTGGCGTATCCACTTCCGTCCCGTCTTGTGTCCCTAGGACCAGATGGGGGGGCTTGTTAGGAAACTAGGTCTTGCCCTAATGGAAAGCCCCACGGAGGATGCCGGGCGCCCTTTAAGGGACAGCTCGGATAACTCCCTGGTTGAAAGAGGCCCGGGTCTTGTTCCTACGGGTTCAAGGCTAATGGGAGTAGAACCTCTGGACTCAACCCGGAACTGTACGCCCTCTCTGATCTGCATTGAGTTCCATTCGGCCCAGTACGACTTCTAGGTGGCGCTCCTCGGTGCGATGTCCTCCCAGGTTGGTCTTGTCCCTGCCTCCACTTCTCTCAAGAGTGGCCCCAAGTCTGCGTCCGCCAGCTGCTCCCTCTTCAGGCCTGCGCTAACCTAGCCATCCGCAGGCACTGCCGTGACTACTCGGACTGCTGTGGCACGCTGCTTCTCTTCCATTCTTGTGCATTGGTCGCACTGTTCTGGGCGGGGTCTTCGGGACATGGCGTCTGCGTTGCCGTGGCTCCTCCCTCTACGATGTTCAGGGGTGAAGTCCTACTCCTGCATCCCCGGTACCCAACGGGCTGTCTGGCTTTCAGGTTCCTAAAACTAAGTAGCCAGGTTAGGATGGAGTGCTCAGGCCTCAAGTGGAATGACTGACCATACAGGTACTTGTGGAAGTGCTCCAATGTCTTTACTACCGCCAGTAACACTCGCCGGGTGACGCAGTAGTTCTTCTCTGCCTTGGATAGCGTCTTGCTGTAGTAGGCTATCACCCGCTCATGACCGTTCTGGATTTGCGAGAGGACGCCTCCAATGCAGTGGTCGCTGACGTCGGTGTCAACAATGAAGGTGCCACCTGGTTCTGGAAATTCCAAAATAGGAGTACTACACAGTGTCTTCTTCAGCCGCTGGAAACCGTCTTCGGCGTCATCCGTCTACACGTCCCCTCTTCTTCATAAGACCGTATATTTCCTCGTGCCGCGTTCCTCTGGCTCTTCATCGCTTTCTTCTGTCCGGTACTTCCTACTTTAGAACTTCTTTGGTCCACCGTTCTTCCGGCATTCGTTTGACATGTCCATACCACTAAAGAGTTCCACTGGACATTCTTTCTATAACAGTTTCCAGTGCGTCCATTTCATGTCTAATGTAGGCGTTTCTGACACCCTTCTGATACCCTCATACTTCTTCAAAGTCCATCCATTTCTGTCGCTAATATTCTTTTCTGCATTCTTCCATTTAATGTCCAACTTTTGGACCCATATGTACAAGTATACTTTCTATTATTGTTTCTAAAATTTGTTGTTTAGTCTTCCTAGTCGAATTCCTATTCCATGAAAGATTGTTCAAACTTCTAATCGCCTTCCTCGCAAACTTTACCCTATTGATAATATCCTTTTCACAAGTGCCAATCTTTTCCAACCTTACTGTTCAAATCTTCCATAATTATTAATTATTCCTCTTGAGAAAGTACAAGGAGAATAAAGGAATCCAGTAGGTTTTAAGCGATAGTTAAGTATTTTAACAGTGGTTGCTATGTGCTGGTTTTGAAATAACGTTATCTTTGCAATGAAAAGGGTTGAATCTTTGAGTAAAGTATAAACGTTTGAACATTCAAAATAATAACAAGGTTTATCTCGAAATGGCAGCTTCACAAAAAGAAATGTATTTGAGTTAACGTGTATGTTTTAACTAGATTCACAATTTTTGTATACTAAGCCTTTCTCTGTTTCTTACGCTTTCTCAGTTATTCAAAAGTCTTTCAGAATGAAGAGAGCATAGTAGGCTATTCCCAGAAAATTCAATATATACATTTAATTTGTCATTAAACCATCTCTGCATTATATATAGCTTTAAAAAATTGTTAGATCCATTTTTAGAAGATCAAAATTGCCTAAAAGTGTAGATGATATGGGGGAAGAGATTTCCTTTGAAAATCGCTTCCCATCTTTGGAAGACGCTGAACTTACAAGGTTTCGTATTTAACTACCATTTTACTTTTAAGATATACTTTTCAAAGACTCAAAGATACTTAGACTTTTAAAATTCTTTTTTTTAGAAGTGTTTTCGTAAAATCTGGGTATCAAGTTTCTGGGCGAATACAGTACTTCCTCTACCTACTGGTACATAGTAGTGAGAGTAAGGTATAGGTAAGTTTCAGAGATTCGACGGCTGTTCAATAAAGAATTATCACTTTTTTTTGACAACGTACCTTCACTCATCCTTATACTTTTGATGGTCCTTCTCAAAATTGTCTCCCCTGAATGCGATGCACTTGTTCCAGCGTTTCTGCCAGTCTTCAAAGATATGTTGAAAACCATTTTTTGAGAGATCCTTCAAAATCGCCTCCGCAGCCGTCACCACTGCTTCTGATGATGGATAATGCCTCCCATGAAGGCGTTTCTTCAAGTCAGGGAATATAAAATTTTGTCATATGGTACTAAATCCGGGCTATAGGGAGGGTGAGGAATGTACTTCACGTTGAGTTTTGCAAGATATTCAGCAACGACTTTGGCAATATGCGGCCGCACATTATCGTGGTGCCGCATCCAGCCTGCTTCATGGAAATGTGGTCTTTTGTACCTGATATGGACTTGCAATGTTTTCAGGACAATCCTGTAGTATTGCCCAGTTACTGGTGTGTGTGCAGGTACAACATGCTGATAAACCATTCCATGAATATTAAAGTATGAGATGACGGTAACTTTCTCAGCAGAAGCAACCACTTTTGCTTTTGTGGGAGTCGGTGATGAAGGAGACTTCCACACTGAGCTTTGCTGGTTGCTCTCAGGATCAAAATGATGTAGCCAAGTTTCATCAGCAGTGATTACATCAACTTTAACTGCATACAGCTCTGCATGCCTAGGTCCTTATGCTCGGGAACCAACAGTCTTGGAACCCATCGCGCACAAGCACGCCTCATGTGTGATGTTTCTGTCACCAACGTGTGGGGGGTAGCCAATGAAACGTTCAGTATTTCAGAAAGTGATCTTAAGGTAATTCGTCGATCCTCTCTCACAATGGCAGCAGCATTGTTGATGTTTTCTTCCGTAATAGCAGTAACTGGAGCACCGGATCCACCTTCCTTTGAAATTAAATGTCTCCTCTCTTTAAACATTTTAAACCACCTTCGAGCTGTGCTGTAGGGAAGAACAGACGCTCCATAGGCCTCCTGTAACATTGTATAGGCCTCAACGGAAGATTTGTTGAGACGAAAGCAGAATTTCAAAGCCGCATATTGTTGCTCGCGTGGTACCTTCATTGAAGCGGTAGGCGATACTGAACATATCTGAACTTGCCTGGTTCTCACCGGCGGGAACTAGGAGTACCAACAATGAAACTACTACGGCGTGTTTTTTTTTTTTTCACATTAAGCTAACAGAATATAATAAGATTGAACTTTTAGTGCAAAAAATTATGACCGTAAAAAATTATGATCATTCTTTATTGAACAGCCCTCGTAGTATCTCGGGAAATGACAATGTTCGTAGGAATGTATCTACTTGTTACGCACCAGGTATCTTAATAGCAGAGCAGAATAATTATAAAAAAGAGCCAGAAAAATCCTGTGGTAACGTAATTTTACGGTGTCACTTGCGCTAAAGGATAACAAAAATAATTCGAAACAATATGCAGGAAGACACACACCTATGGTAAAATGCTCCGTAATAACTGCTGCTCATAAATGAACAGCAGAAGTTTTATTTACCCATAACAAGTATGGTGCAACTTTTGTAGCACACATGGTATGGTGGGGTCAGGAGGACCCCATTTCATTTTTGACAGTTATGGAAGATGAGGGATGATAAATCGTAATAAGCTAAACATAAGTGTAATGTTCAGTTATATGTAGAGATTAATTAGGTATAAATTACGTTGTAAGCCTCTGCATGTATGTCTACAGGATCGTTTACACCATATACACATGCAATATTTATTAGCTGAATTATGATAGTTTGAAGAATCAGCTCATTTGAATCAAATTACATGCTTTACTCTGGAAACAAGGTATGAAGTATGAAATTAAAGATGAATAGTAGCTAATAAAGGTGTTTAAATTGAAATGGATACAGCAACTGGACAAAACCGGAGTAGGTGTTTACAAGCAATCCTCACAAATACTTCTTGCGCATTCTCTACATATTGATGTACAGCAAGTTACACAACATACTTTTGTTTACCTATCTTTTATTCTAGGACACTTTACACATCTAACCCGTTTTGTTATGACTCCTAATTGATTGGGGATTTCACATTTGAGCATCCTGGCAATGTTATTTCTTAACCCTGGAGGGAGGTGTGGAATATTTATCCTTCTCTGTAGAAGCGGTTCAACTTGCTGCCCTGACAAAGACTTGGTGAACTCGAAGCGTGATTTTTTATGGTTTTCCATTAAAGATGAATATATTACAAATGCATTCAGCGTGGTAATGTTCAGGATTCTGTAGAAAATAGCAAGACGCTACCTTCTACAGCATCTATTGGTCGCGTAAACAGTGCATTGCAGCTTTTCCCCGGTCGCTTGTTCATTTTGCGGCAACCTTAGGTAATTCGCAAATTTTATTGATTGTTATTTTTTGTGGTTGATTTATTAGTGCTTGGTTCTTCTTAGATCGCGTACACGGCTGCTCACCTGCTCTGGCTTAAATGGAGCATGTTGGGTATGGAGATCTCAGGGTAGTGTGACGAGAGACAATAACAATAAATGATAGACTAATCAGTGTTTATTTGAATTTTCACTAATTATTATAATGTCCCCGATAAAATGTTTTCACTATTGATGCACCATGAATTTCCTTATACGTTCGCACACCTTGCATTTCACACTGATACTGACCATCGCGTTGTCTCCCAGTTCCCGTTTAACTGCTTTCATATCTTTGTAAGGGGGTTGAGTGTCAATGAAACACCCTAAGCCTTCGGCCCCGTTATGCACCGTTAGGATTGTCTGTTGAAATGCCTAAAGATCATTCTTTCAGATAGTGAAAACATTTGTACGGCGAAACTTTTATCAACTCATATGTTACAATTCATATTTTACACACACACACACACACACACACACACACACACACACACACACACACACACACACACACACACACACATATATATATATATATATATATATATATATATATAACCCTCTCGTCTTTCTAAATTATTATTTAGATTGCACTTATCTTAATGAGGTTCTTATAAATAATGCCTCAACATATATTCCTCCTTTTGTGGCATTGTAGTACTCAATTATCTCAGGTTTCTTTGTTTCCTGGTTCACTGAAGCACTGCAGTGCATCAAATATATCAAAGGGCCTGTCTTTTTTTGGTTTTGGTACGTAGGAGACCAATGTTAAATTGTTCCCAAATCCAAACAATAAAGATCCAGGTTTTCTGGCTTTGGATGGAAAGAACCCTTTTGGAATGTCTTTGTTTTTTCTCAATCGCTCTGTAACAACATACCATACAATAGTTTTTACGTAAGCTGTTGACATTTCCCCCTGAAACATACCGCAATACGATTTGATATACTGACGTTATCAGTAGGGTAGTGTCACCCTGACTCCACTAAGGAGAAAAACAACTGCAAATGATGTGTACGCACTCTTTTCACCACAACCTCAACGCTCAACAGCTCAAATCATACAGCCTGAAAGGTACTGAGAGCCGCAGCGCTACACTGTTGAGAAAATGGGTTTCACATAGTCAACTGTTTTAACTGGGCTTCACCTGACCCCACCATACCGCGTACGGGTTAAGGAACTCTTGCTGTGAAACTCTTCGCTCAGCAAATATTGAATCCCCCCTATATTAAGCACAAAGAAATCGTGACTTTATAGTCTCAAAGAACTGTTTTATCTCACACGTTCTGTAGTATTGACATCCATAGGAACCTGATTTACCTTTAACATTATTAATCCCTTTTGTTTAAAGCGAGCTTAAGGAGAGCAAACAGCGTGACGGATAGCTGCCTATCGACTTCATTTTTATAGGTTATCACAGGCAAAAAGGTGTGCAGTAATAGTATGTAATTTAAAACGCTTCTACCCAAAGTTTCTGTGCTCAAGTCATATGAAACAACACGTGGTTCAGGTTAAATTTAAATTTGCTATGTAAACAACTTCAGCAAATATGTAAGCGCATATGTCCATGGTGTTAATTCATCTGTAGGCTAAAGATAGAAAGTTGAATCAGCATTTAAAAATGTAATGTTATATATTCATACCATTATTCTATCAGTGGAAAGTTGGCATATAACCATTTTACATTCCCGTATTCAAATAAAGCACTGTTCTCTTATTTGCCTTACGTTTATTCGCCATATATTGTTGTTGATTGTGTGGGTGGCTGAAATAGTTAAGCACTGGCCTACAGATCCCAAGGTCGTCGTCGTCGTCGTCGTCGTGCACTCTTAGCTTCCCCATACTGATAGGTTTAAGTGTGTTTTAAAGTTACAGACCCATGTTAGTGGATTCTGCTGCACGTTAAAAATCTGTGGGATGATATTCCGGTACGCCGGTAGCGCTCATAGGATCGTGGCCAATGACGACATCGTTAACAATTATATATTAGGAATGATTACAGTTTCAGCAAGAAATATTTACTGGTCCCACCTGCAGAAACAGCTTAACTCGTTTTCGAGGGAAAATTTATTGCTGCGGAAGGAAAAGAAATAAAAATTAAAAATAAGTATGAAAACCTTCCATTACATTAGTCTTAGGTAAGACCGATTGCAAGATGGGTAGACGGGCGGGTGGGCGAGTGGGCATTTCGCTAAATTCTATGTTGAAGGTCTATTCTTTTATAAAAAAAATTGTATAAAAGATTTTGGCCATTTTTGGTCCTCCGTATCTCCGCAAAGTTGGACAGCACTTGCAGTAACTTCGGAAAATGTGCTAGGAAAACTCTAGCAACTCTTGATGGACCGAGAGAACATTGTTACAAAGTGGACAAAGGGATAAAGCGCACTGCTTGCTATTCAATTGTTTTAAATATATACTACTTTAATTTCGAGAATGGATTTCGAGAGAAATTTGCAATCTAGGGACTATTTTGGAAGGAAATATGAAAATCTTCGTATAGCATAGATGGGAAATTTTTAAATACAAAGCTTATCATTTATCCGAGAGTTCGATAATCCGACATATACAGCTTTATCATAATTTACTACTAATGCTGTTAAACTGAAGACAGTGGCATGGTCTAATGCATTCATAAAGTTCCATCGTATCCACATGTTTGCCATACTCTACTAGGACACATCAGTGTGCGGTACAACACACTAAAGTGTATTTTTTTTTTAATTTACGCCCCCTAACGTTAAGTCGTATAGAACGATGAATGGAATGGATGAAAGGATGCTCAAAATGAACCCAGAGTTATCAGAAATTCGTCTCTCATGATAAGGGAAAACCCCGGATAAACCTTACCCAGGTAGCTCACCCTGACCGAAATTCGAACTCGGGACCTTTTGAATGTACAGTGTGATGACAATCTTGTCCCTCTCACTCACCATGGAAACTGATACAAATATGGACCGCGCTCATTGTCGTCCACTGTTTTATGAATCGCGACCAGCCACGTATGTTCAAAGGAAATTCAGGACCAAATCTAAACCAATCGCGAGTTATGATAAGAGAAGCAGCAGCAACCACTGACCGTGATATGATCCTTAGGACGAACTCACCTACAGATTAAACAATACTCCGGTTACAAATGGAATTCATATTGAACATTGTTTATACTTGTACATAAACTGTAAAATTCCGTCGTTATTCAATTAAATCTAATGTATAGTTTCTGAAAATTGAATAACTAATTTGTATAACTAATTTATAATGATATTGTATTTGTTTACGATAGAATAAGCCAAA
This sequence comes from Mantis religiosa, assembly GCA_030765055.1. NCBI lineage: Eukaryota > Metazoa > Arthropoda > Insecta > Mantodea > Mantidae > Mantis > Mantis religiosa. The sequence goes on from CM060950.1 coordinate 193,161,356, forward strand.
ATGAATGGCAGCACTTAATCCCTTAGACGAAATGTGTAGTGTTTAACGCCCGCTTTTACTACACACGGCACCGCAGGCGATGACACTGGTGATACATGAGATGAAGATGGAGCACCGGTGGAATGAGATGGCGGTGGAAACCGGAGATCCCGGAGAAAACCCGCCCCAGTGATGTGTTGTCCACCACAAATCTCACTTTGCGGTCGCCTGGGTGAGAGCCAAGCGGTCTAACCACTGAGCCACGGCGCGGCCCCTTAGACGAAGTTTTACGGATAAAATCTCAAATCATTCATGAAGTACCTTGCAAATGACAGCCCTATCGTGGAAATTAATTCACATTTTCCTTCATATTTTAGGAGCGCATGCCACTAAGATTCTACAAAATATAGCTAGCCCAAATATTGGTCAGTTTTTTTTTTTTTTTTTTTTTTTTTTTTTTTTTTTTTTTTTTTTTTTTTTTCATTGAGTTCCATTGTGGTCAGTCATATTGTGGTAAACGAGCAAGTGAGACGCAGGTCACCAATAACTTGTTCCACTTCGCAATGAGTCTGCAAGCCCTCTAATTAATCACCGTCGTCATAATAAATATATTTATGAGGTTCGACGTGCTTTAATGGATGAGGCCGACAGTGGAAGCGGCAGTGGTTCATTAGGCCTGATGCCTGCATATTTTGTGAGATCCCTATCCAATACTGACGTGTCCCCTAACGATCACAGAAATGTGATGAATTGATTTCGTTCTTTCTTCCTTCTCATTTTCAGCATGTTACTTTCCCCTCAGAAACAGTATTAGATTCATTCGGCTGAATTTCTCTTGGGGATCCTGGAATGTTTCGCTAGTTAAAAGAATTTCGTTAAGCACCGTAAACCATAGACTCGGTAGATTTGTATGGCAGACCGCCAAAATTTAGTACCTACTCTTGTGCGCACAATTATTTTACATTATGAAGTGAAATATTGTTACGTTCGTTTGGGGGGAATGTGTGGCTCCAAAAGAGCTATTTCGACCGCAAGCGTCAGTATACACTGGTGGTTCTATAATTTATAGTAAAATTATGACAGAGAATTTATTTAGATGTCTTTGTGAACAGAATTATTCTGGAAAGTAATTAAAGAAAAGCCTGCACTAGGCGAAAAAATACTACTACTACTACTACTACTACTACTACTACTACTACTACTACTACTACTACTACTACTACTACTACTACTACTACTACTACTACTACTACTACTACTACTACTACTAATACTAATACTACTACTACTAATACTAATACTACTACTACTAGTACTAATACTACTACTAGTACTAATACTGCTAATAATAATAATAATAATAATAATAATAATAATAATAATAATAATAATAATAATAATAATAATAATAATAATAATAATAATAATAATAATAATAATAATAATAATAATAATAATAATAATAATAATAATAATAATAATAATAATAATAATAATAATAATAATAATAATAATAATAATAATAATAATAATAATAATAATAATAATAATAATAATAATAATAATAATAATAATAATAATAATAATAATAATAATAATAATAATAATAATAATAATAATAATAATAATAATAATAATAATAATAATAATAATAATAATAATAATAATAATAATAATAATAATAATAATAATAATAATAATAATAATAATAATAATAATAATAATAATAATAATAATAATAATAATAATAATAATAATAATAATAATAATAATAATAATAATAATAATAATAATAATAATAATAATAATAATAATAATAATAATAATAATAATAATAATAATAATAATAATAATAATAATAATAATAATAATAATAATAATAATAATAATAATAATAATAATAATAATAATAATAATAATAATAATAATAATAATAATAATAATAATAATAATAATAATAATAATAATAATAATAATAATAATAATAATAATAATAATAATAATAATGAGCTGCAGGTTACTTAAACATTCAATTAATTGGTCATTTGAAAAGCCCCAGCTTGGGTGATCCGGCAGCTTCAGTTTGATTTACTTACAGATGCAAATCTACTAGTCAATATATTGGTACAAGCTACCTTAAAACCGAAACTCTTAGGTGCATATGCGCGCGTTTGTGTAGTATAAATATAAATATATATTTCCAAGCTTGAAAGGGTGGAAAATCAAAATATTTAAATACCTCAACTGTCGCTTCTAAAAAGAAACTTAAATATGTTACATTTGCATGACTTTCTACATTCAATGTCATTTACTTGGTATAGTTTATATGAATTATACATGCAAAATCTTGTTTACTTTCTCTGCCACGCAGTTACAGAAAACATCGGGAATATTGCATTTCAACCAAAAGTTCGACGTATGTACTTCACCGAAATACGAGTTTGAATCCTCCTCAATTAAAAAGAAGAATGTTTATAAAAAGGTTCGCGTGTATGTCAGAGAGACAGAGAGAGAGAGAGAGAGAGAGAGAGAGAGAGAGAGAGAGAGAGAGAGAGAGAGAGAGAGAGAGAGAGTTATAATAGAATTTCATAACTGTTATTTTCTGTAATACCATCATCAAGAGAAACACGATACATAGTTAACCTCATCCCTTTTAAAATAACATACCATGCATTCACGGACAAGACGATTTTCTTCGTAATAATAAAATAGCAAAAGTTGTTAATACTTCCTTATACTTAACGTACCTTCACTACCAACTATTAGTGCTGCTAGCTGCCCACTTTTACTTTAATTAGGACTCCCGTAGAGGGTGCAATACAAAGGATTATATACAATTCCGACCATTTATAAACTCATTTTCAATGCCTATAATTACCATTTGTTCAATTTCTATTCTTTTTAAACACCCCCTAAGCTCTCCTGCCCACTTTTCATTTTCTTTCAATCTTCTATCTACTTTCAGATGAGCTGACAGCTGATTCTGTAACTTTTCTCTTATTTCTATTATTTCTTTTCCCTCAGCTTCAAGTTCAGCTTGTACTAACTTTAAACTTTCGTCTACTTCCCTATGCACAGCATTTCTAACAGCTCTTAGCTCATCCGTAAGCACTTTTCTAGTTTCTACATTCTCTCTTTCAAACCTCCCCTTTGCAGTTTCAAGCCTTTTGTCTACATTACTTCTAATAGCACCTAATCCTTCCTGAAGCTCAGCTATGTTCACTTGTTGTACATTTATAATTTATTTTACTTTCCCCTCAAATTCTAGTTGTCTGAGGTCTAAATATTCCCTCAATTTGGCATCTTGGCTCCCAAATCCTTCTTCCAGTTTATTGTTCAGCTCTTTACTTAAGTCAGTTATCTGTTCCGTTATTTCATTCACCTGACTGCTAATTGTGTTCTCTAAATTTCTGCCCATTTCATTTATTCTCTCTAATAACATCCTAAAACTATCTCCCGTAAAATTTGCCATTCCGCCACTGCTTCCTCTTGCCATACCTGGATCTCTCTCCCCCGAATTGTCCTCCCCGCATACAATTTTGCTATTTTTAAAGGCTTCCAATTCTGTTCTCTTTAACTGCATGCCTTTTCCCTTATCTTGACGTAAAATCTGAACTAAATGATCCTAATGACTTTCCCACTGCGAAGAAGCATTACCTGTCTGTTGTCTGAATATGCAATACTCCTCTACTCATGCATACATAATAAGATCAAAAATGTTTTCACAACAATTACATAATTTCTTAAATATTTCATATATATTTCTTATATATATTTATACATAGCCTGACCTTTTTTTATTCTTCAGTGGCTGGTTGACATTGTTCCAATGTTGCAGTTGCCTGCTGTTCTTGTAGAATTTTGGCAAGCCCTTATGCGCCGTTCCTCCAAGGTGTTAACTGTCCATTGTTTCACGTCGTACTCCTTGGTCGTGACCCCCGGTGTTCATTTTGTCTCATTCCAGCACCTCGGTGTCTGTTGTCTCACAGCGCCTGTTGTCTCAATCGAGCCCCACGTTGGGCGCCATTTACGGCAGTACTTTCTCTCCGCCTCACGGCTGCACGTACCTGGGTCAACGTCGGGATTCCTTCCTCGGTCTCCACGTCGTCATTGGCTGCTTATTATATCCTTGGCTCTAGCTGCTGTCCCCTGCATGGACTCCTTTTTTTTGGGTTATCGGGGTGTTAAGGTTGATACAACACAAACATTCGATAATCTCTGAACTCCTTTAATTTGTCCTTACACTTATGTGGAACCCGGGCACCTTCAAATAACTGCTCTTTATCCGGACATTTTAAAACACATTTTACTGGACGCGGCACATCTTAAGAAAATGAGCCGTCGGACACACCAGACGAACGCATAGAATATACTTGACTGCCATGAGGCAATGAAGCAATGAGCAAATGAAGGCTGATTGGGGTTGCTACCCTCTTATATACACAGCACGGCGTCACAAGGAAAAACCAAGAGAATATTTACCTGTGTAACGGTACAGTAAAATAGCTGTCTGACATCCGCCCTTCATAGACTGTCGCCCGGGAGTGCAATGTTCCTCGCGTATATCTGCCCAGGTTCGTTACAATATTTTACATCAAAGTATACAATTTTACTTTCACAAACGTAGCTAGTTACAGTTCTCAAATTTATGTATAATTATTAAACAAATTACATAATTAAATGAATAATTGATCCGAGGATCAAAGTTCTTGTTTCAAATTTAAGAAAAATTTAGTTAAAGCTATAATAAGTAACATGCATTAACAGCACTCTCCTCGCCCTCCTGGTCAGTAAAAGTTGCATGTATTTTTTAGTAATGAATCAATCCGAGATAATTTCATCATACGTATTTATACTTTCATGTGTGCACCTCAGTACTTCACCAAAGTAACATTAACAATAATAAAACCTTTTGACACATAAGGGATTTGGGAACTATTTGCCAAGCAACCAATATATTTTAATAGCACCAAAACATTAATAACTCATTTTACTTTAACCCTCTTAAATTTACTCCATTTGTAATACAATTTAAACTTATTTTAAATCTCATGAAGCTTACTTACATTTGAAATATAATTTCAGCTTTTGTACCAAGATGCCCTAGTGTGCGATAATCAATAATAGAATTATAAAAATGCATTTCTCCATGTAACCACATCTGTGAAACGCCCCCTTCTGGTCCTGTTGGCCCTAGTAATCGTGTAAACTTTTACTCTGAGATTGCACAAAAGTGAGCAGTTATCGTTAAGCGAACATGCAGTGACGACTGGCCAATCTTGGCTTTATGTGCCACTTGGGCGTTAGTTCTTGCAAACACCATTTCTCAGACTATTTCTCAAGTCGCGCTGCTACGTGCTCATACCAAGAAGGCAGGTGGGCCGACCGTACTCTATCGGCAGAATTAATTTTCAACTCATGACCAAATACATGAACTCCTGAATACATTAACTTCATTGAGCATAACTAGCAAGTTGTTTATAACTAACTCCATTCAACTGGTACTACGAGTTGTGGTCCTATGCATGTGTCCTACCGACGGGGATGGCTCAGGTGGTTTCGTCTGTGGCCGCATTTGGGATATCTGGTTTTGCTTCCCGTGGCCAACCTACCTGCCTCATGTAGATTTTTTGGGGTTTCCCCGGGTTACCAGGCGATTGGTGGTTAGGTTCATTACATCCCCCGAATTTTCTGTCCCTCTATTTCACTTCCTTGCCATTTCGCATCATCTCTCGCTTTCAAGGTAGCAGTGTCGACAGGAGTCTCGGCATCGCATGGCAGAATGATATGCTCTTAGAAGAAAACCTTTGTCCTCCGGCAGGCCAATCTCTGGTCTCCGAGCCGACTTAGTGGTCTGTTTCAGGACCATGTCAGGTGGGATACCGGATGTACTACACTGCCGGGGAGTTTTAAAGCGATCAATGTTAGAGGCCCTGCCCTCTGTTCTGGCCTGGCTCCTTGGGGTAGACCCCCCTCCGTCTCCTCTCACCTCGCCCTTCCTCTCGGAGGTGCCTCGTTTGGGGCATAGGTAGAAAAGATCAGTGTGGACGACGTGCCAAAATCCTTCGTAAATTCTATCCTGACCTATCTTAGACTAAGGGTCCTCCTTCACTATCAGCTCTTACTGTCAAAGTACCTTGATAGAGCCAACTTACTGTAGACCTAGTTTTTGCCACCTGTAAGTGCCGAATCACTCCGAGGGGTGAATGCCACCTCCGGTGCTGTCCAAGAAGTATTTACATCCTCTTTTTCCCTGTTGCTAATCTGTCTAAAGGCCAAATGCCCACAAATTAGCGGAGTTACAGTTAATGCCGTTACAAGCTCTGATCGTACTGTGAACATGTACTGCAAGTAAAATATAAAATTCACGGGTTCCAACCCGGTGGAGGCAGGTGAATTTAATCGGATGTAGGAATCCTTAGCATGGCTTTAATTTTTCACGCACAATATAGAATGGAACGGTCTTTTATGTCCAATATAAAATGGGACACAGAGAGACATAGTAATTAAAGAATGTCCATAAAAATAAGCAATGTCACTACCGCAAAAACAGAAGAAATAGACCCAATTAATGTGCCGATAAACCTTGTGTAAAGCAGTTTAGCATAGGTTTTCAAGGTATCATAGGATACAAGTTGCAGAGAGATAGAGACTCTGAGAGTAGAAAGAGAGACAAGGATAAAGAGGGAGATACAGAGACCGGAGAGAGCATAAACTACGGGATGAAACAGAGAAGAGTTTCAGCATTTAACGCAATTTCGGAAGTGATAAACACCATCAGTCCCTCGGTATGACCATAGAATTTAAAACGGTATGCAAAAGAAAGGAACCTCAGTAATTTAAAAGCAGTTTTAAGCTCAAGATCTTTGAAAAACTAGAAGTTCGCAAATTTTAATGAAATCGAATGTTCATCAAACTAGTATTAAATAATATTGGAGGAATTTTAGGGTACCTACCCCTAAAAATTGTGATTTGTGAGCACGGATGAGCCACGTTAACCGGGGCATAGCATCACAGGTAGGCCAATGTGGCACTTGAAACGCAACCCGCGGTAGGGAAGGAGGAGGCAGACGGCGTGCACGAGGTCCCTAACGTTTCCACGTTGAGCACATCATTCACTATTCAGTTCCCGAAACCCTGAAAGGAAGCAGTCTGACCAATGCCAGGAAGGAACATTCATAAAGTACATCTCAACCTACCAACCGCAGCACCCCGAATACCACCCAATTATTCTGCAACCCTAAAACAGATAATGATAAAGGAAATGACGGGTACAGGGAAGTCATGATAGAAGTAGAACCACCCCAGCATGTGAGGAAACCACAAAAATCCACAGTTAGAGTGGACAGTCGCCGAGAATTGAACTCGTGAACTCGTGAATACGAGCCACCACGTCACCGCGAAGCCATCTCGTTCGGTTGTGATTCATGAAACTGCTTGTTTCTATACCATTAGCTCATTTTGCCGAAAACCGCCCTTAAGCATGTATTTCAGCACGTGGAGCCAGCGGAGTAAAGGAATGAGGCAACTGCTCTTGGGTATATTTACATTGTAAACACAATTTTCTCTAGTCAGAGAAGAGGTGAGATTATGACACTTGGTAACCTCTCCAGACCAGCTTAACCAAGTAAATATTGCAATTACCGTCAACCAGTACTTTCCGATAACGCAAGTAAACTCTTCACAGGAATAGAGTAAGATTGCCTTATACTTGATACATTTTCTTCAGCAAAATTAAAAAAAAATGTTCATATTGTAGCCACTATGTTTCATAGCCTCCCGAACATGTCAAGCCAATTATTAGTCCCTTTCTTTGTAAATCCATTTTATAATTAGACCGACATCGTAGCTAAGGTGTTCCCATCATTGAAGCAAAATCAGCTCCTATTACGTAACTTATTCCATGTAGTAAGATATTTCATTAGCAAATGTTAGATATGAAACGATTCCTACTGAATGGAAGCGGGGTACAAAGAACTCTACACCAGCCAATGAAGGACGCGGTCATCCAGAAGTCGGTTCATGTCTAGGTTTAGCCAGTCAGAAATATTAAAATAGGTATCTTCCACACGAGGAGTAAATCACGTGATTACAGCTGGTTCTGTTTTACTTGTGTGAACACCTTAGCTCCGATGTTAGACTAATTTATAAAATGGGTGATATATATCATAACATCAAGATTTTAAAAAATAATTTATTCTTTTTATATACTTTATAGAACTATTCTTATCAAAGGTTATATTTTGTATCTTCTTTAAGTTAATCCAGATGAATCTTCGCAGTAATAATTACATTTAAAGTTCATTGAAGGTAAAAGAAGAATAGAACCAACAGAGTCGATAGTCAGAACTTTAAATTCGAGTAGCTATTCAAACCAATAAGGTGACGGGAATAGATCTTTTTTGTAAATTACGTTAAGTCATATTGGACGATGAATGGAATGGGTGAATGATGTTCAAATGAGCCCAGAGGCTATGGAGCTTACAGTTACCCGACATTCGTCTTTTTAGGATAAGGGAAAACCCCGGAAAAAAACCTTAACCAGGAAACTCACCCTGACCGAGATTCGAACTCAGGACCTCTTTACGGTGAGGCGCACATGCTACCATCTACGCTACAAAGGCGGGCTCGAGAATAGATGATGCCACAATAAAGGTTAAAAGAAAATAGTGTATTTCAAAGATATCTGCATCTTTAGTGTAATAGGTATTTGTATGTTTATCAATTATATAGGTGCAGACTTACATGAAATCCTTTCCGAATGAAATACATTTCTCAGGATGTTTGCATAAAATTAAATATATGTTTTATACTTCATGTAAATGTCTTAAATGTGTGGTATTTTTGTCGCAATCGCTAGAGTAATTTTTGACAAAATATAGCATTTCGAAGAATATTCTACGTGCAGGGCAGTTTGGGATGGAGGAAGATTTTTCCTAATCATGTCGCGCGCACACACACACGCGCACACGCACACGCGCACACACGGACCATTTTTAAAAATTGTTCTTGGGGACATGGAAGACCTCAAAACATGTATTTGGGTGACATCTAGAATCGAAGTTTTGGGGGGAGTGCTATAAATAATACATACCTTTCCTCTATTCGCTGGAAGCATTTTAGTGGAGAAAGTCAAAATAACTCAACACCAGCCACACACAAGTTCTATAGTTTTACTATTGGATATTAACCATGTTTTTGTATAACAAAAATGCAAATTTTTCTTTACATGTTTACCACCAACCTAGAGTACATAGGTATGGGATCTTCCATGTTACCTGAAAATTCAGTATCAAGATTTTTCATTTGTGTGACAACATAACTCAAAAGCTAAGTGTTATAAGCACTATGATTCATTCCGAGTCACACTGTTCAAGCATGCCATTTTCATTTTGATGTGTTTATTTATTCTTTTTCAGGCTCTAAAATTGTCATTAAAATAATTACATTAGTAAAACTGGCATATTAATATAACCTAAATTTTACACATTATAAAAGTCCTCTTGATGATTGAATAACAATGGATACACAAATAATTATTATAATTCAACTTCAGTAGTCATTGAAACGCATAGTTTCTGCCATATATTTATATCTTGTTGCTGCAACAAACATTTGTATGTTTCCACAATTTGTGTCGTATTGTATAGCAGTTGCTGATTACGATGATAGAGACGTTTTCTTCTGTAACATAACGGGTGTCCGGTTCTTTCAAAGGTCCCTCGTTCCTTCGGGCTTCGAAGCTACGATCTGTTGCCTTTCATCGTACTCGTCGATGTTGTGGCGCTATGATCTCAGGATCCGCCTCGACGAGTATCTGTATCACTGCTAATTGCTATGGAGTTGGTGCTCTGGTTTGAAAGAGAATTGGGGCCTTTCTCAGGGTTTTTTCGCAAAATAAAGTCCTTTAACTCATGACGGCGTTCCGATTTACGCGGATGACTATAGGTTTTCAGTAAATTATGCACCTCTCGCGGAATATGAATATAATTGCTCGAAACTTTAAAATATTCGACTTAACAGGAGAACACTTTTAATATAACACTTCCCCTTACCCGAGACTTTGCCAGACTTCTCCAAATTTTAACCCAGCACATACTTTTCTACAACCCAGGAAGCTTCAGAATTTTCCGAACTGAAGCCAATATTTTCATCTTTAATTGGTTCCTGGTTTGTTATTTTTAACTCAAACATTTTAATGACATTCAAAAACAATTTCTGTGGTAGACGCTTCTGCACCAGTAGATAAATTCTTTCTCTCTCGCTACACAGAGGGAATGCCAATAACCTTTATGGCCTCCGCTAAGAGTAGCAACAGATTTGAGGAAATTTTCCCGTTACTTGCCTCGAAAACTAGCAGATTTTTCTGAGTAACTACACACACACACACACACACACACACACACACACACACACACACACACACACACACACACATACACACACATATATATATACAGGTTGTTTCAAAAGGACACCGAACGATTATAGCCGTTGCGTAGTTTATAACTCAACTAGTCCGAATTTCGGTTTCGCAGCTTCGAAATTCTGTTAGGTGTAACTCTATGCAGCATTAAATATTACATGATTTTGTGATTAGGCAGCGCAGGAATCATTGGTGTGCGAATTTGTAATAAATAGAACTGAGAAATAAAGGAAATTTACAATGGCCATAGACCCATAAACTTGGAGCTTGTCGTTCAGTGCCAACTGAATCAACTTAGTCAATAAAAACTTATTTTTTAAATCAAAACTGCTAATTAATATTTCGGCTTTGTCTTGAACCATCAGGTGAGTTTAGAATAGTAACAAAATATTTCATTTAATATATGCTTAAACAAACCCCGTTTGTTATTCTAGGTCTCCAGTTCGGAATACTTCAGCGTGAGTTTTGAGTGTGGAGGTGCGTCTGCAGACGATTCGTTGCCGAACGAAGAGTTCATCCCAGCTACCAAAGGCGTAGCACTAGGGTAAGTGCGATTTTTCTTTCGAGGTGAGCGTGATAGTGCTTAATAGGTAGAGAGAGTAAGCAAGTTGCCCCTCAAATTTTGTGTTACAGAATTCAGAATCCACCACACGTTGGTTTAATATACCGCATTTTGATTGGATGTTGTAAAAATGTAGAAGCCAGTCATCTCTAAGCGGGCTTTATACAGGGCTCAGCTTTTGCTGCTGTTAGGATTTGCTTCGGTGTTAATCTCGGATGCCTGCAAGCCATGCGGGGGACCCGACGTCGCCTGAAGCGGCGTCTTCTTGTGGTCTTAATGCCCTGGAGACCTAACCTGCGAGTCAAGCAATCTAACCGCTGGGATAATGCGCAGCCATTAATTCATACCGTTAGCCGTTCAGATGTTCCAAATGTAGGCATAACGGGGATTGTAATTTTTAAATAAACCGAAACCTTTTATGATTTAGTGCAATATATTGCTGTATGCAAATTTTGAATTATCAGAAATTCATAGCTTGCTAATAAAATTTCTTCATCTGTTATATTTTGTTAAAATTAATTAAGTACAATAAACTATTTATATCCTTTAATTTCATTCGTTGTAATAGATTTTAGTTTGTAAAGCTTTCGTTTTATAATGATACCTATACATTATTTTATTTTTACTTCACGGAAGAAATCTAAATATATTTTACTTTCAGAACAGCAGTAATTATAGTTGCACCTGTTGCGTATGCTCCTTTACGATTTCAGACACAAGGATATTCATTGAGTTTACAACTTATTTATTGGCAATAAAGAATATAAGACCAAGATTTAATGATTAAAGGATTTAAAATATAATAATGGAAGGACAAGACTTTGGCATTAATAAAAGTTTGTAGATGAAAGTCTGTATTATAAATAATAATCATAATCCATTTTCAAATTAGACATTTTGAAATTGAGATTCTAGCACCACTGGTTCTTCTTTAAAAATCCCTGAAAGTATGTAATTGTGTAGTAACAATGTGAACCGTATTATAGTAATATTTATTTAGTAGTATTTGTATATCCACCTTGCCCCTTGTCCGTTTATCTGTGGTGCTGCGCGGTCGTAGCAACCTTTGGTATCACTCCCTTACTGATCCATTTCCTAAACAGCTCATACCCAACGACTGCCCAACGTGGTCGCTCACCGTAACATTATTTTAAAAGTTAACGTATTGTTCTCATTAAAACGTGAATATTTCAGTTACATACTGGCAGGGTTTTCTTTTACCTGAAACAGAAGAAGTCAGTAAATAAATGAATCAGCCAGTTCTATTTTCATTATAAAAAGTTTTCATTTAAGCAGATAAGTATCAGAAGGGCATCTGAATTAATGTCTTCGGTATTTCGCAAAAGCACAAAAGCGAAAAGTGGGATAAATGCCGAACTTCGTTTCAAATCCAGCATCTTCCATTATGAGATGCGAGAGAATTCCCCACCCCAAACGTCCTTTAGCATAGAAAACTATTTTGGATTTATCTCAAGAATGACTTAAGAGTTTAATAAAGATACCGCGTGTAAAATATACCTTCATGACTAATAAAATGTAGATAAATCCAAATATTTTGTGAATAGCTTCTTCTTTATTTTTATTGTCATATCGGACGATGAATGGAATTGGTGAAATGATACTCAAATGAGCCCCGGGTACATAGAGCTTAGAGTTACCCGAAATTCGTCTTTTAGGATAAGGGAAAACTGCGGATAAAACCTTATCCAGGTAACACCCTGGGCGAGATTAGAACTCGGGACCTCTTGAACGTGAGGCAGACATGCTACCACCACGCTACCGAGGCGGACGTGAATAGCCTTGGAAGCCCTCTTCATAAGGAATGAATTTCGTATAATTTTGTACAACTGATGAATTGCAATAAATAGACAAGCACTAACTTCACAAAAGTGTATACAGTTTTAAAACAGGATTTATTTCACACCCTTTTCCTGTATCATCAGCCATTTCCGAGATAGTCGTTATTGGTTTGAAATTTGAGTTGTTTAATACCTAGTTATGTCATTCTTGAGGTGCTGCCACCATTCGGTTGTTTCTGCAAAGAGCACAGAATTTGAAGGCCAAGTTTAAGCGCTAGATTATGCTTCGATCTTCTATATTCCTGCTACAACAAAATAATTAATGAAGCTATTGTATGTACATGAATATAGAAGCGATATATATAAACAATGACGGTCAGAGAAAGTGTTAATGTAATATATCCGTTTTAAAGCGCTTTCTCCACCTCACTTTTCCGTACAAAAGTGAGATACATGTGAATACCGTCTAATTCAAGAGGAATTTGCATAAGAAGATTGAAGGCGAAGGTTAAATGGCGACAGAATACGTTGACTAGAGAGTGTGACTTTTTTCAGTAAGAGCAGTGGCTTGAGTCACATCAATTTTCCACGTCGCGCTGATGTGCTGGGATAACAATGGTAAGATGCGGGAAATTGGGACTGAGCGAGACGGCTTTTGTTGGCAACGGTAAATATTTGCGTATCCAGGAACGCCAACTGCCACCACACAGGTAGCAGACTGGCATGTTGGAAATTGGTTTAAATTGTAAATGAAATGGCTGCAGCTCTCAGCTGAAACAAAAGTTTGGTGTGTAACTGATGCGAATGCAAATTAAGGGGCTGGTTTTCAAAGTGAAAACAAAACAACCATAATGAATCTTAATAAAGAAAGCATAAGAAAAAACTATAGTTGAAACTACAGAAGCTTATCTTGGACTCCAGCGCAGCTCTTATCTTGAAGCTATCGGACTTTAAATATACGTTTTGTCAATATTTATTCAAATGTATAATGGATTTATAATACACGATAAACGTTGAATAATATTTCCGTATCTTACAGTACCTAAATTCATATCATGTAAAATAAATTTGCTTTCAGGTATACAGTTCAGCTGTAATTGGTGTAAATTGGTTACAACAATTACTTTTTGTGTGAATAGTATAGCCAGTTTACAGAAAATGTAAGACGACTTGATTTATTTTATCTTGCCTTATCCCCTGAACTGTGATACTATAATCCATCCAGTCCAAGAATGGATCTTACTATAGAATGGATCTTACATTTCGTGAATGCCTCGTGGACCTTGGTCTCCTCTCCCCTCAACAACTGCTCGCCTGTCCTCTTTCCTTTTTTTTTCCGTTTATTTTACTGTCGTCTTTTCTGTAGTTTCACACATATACACTATACATATAAATAACCATGCCCAAGGCTGGACTTGAACCTGCGATCCTCTACACGGCGGAATGCTCTAACGAGCATGTCTACGAGGCCGATCTTTCGTGAGATCAACATATTTGACCTTCGGAAAGAACCCATTTGGCCATCGAAGGGAATCTATGTTCTCTAGTGGCGCACTATATACGATACACATGCACATACACAACACACATGAACACCCATGTCCAAGGCGGGACTCGACCCTCTGCGTGACGGAACGCTAGAGACATACGCTCTAACGACCATGGCTACGAGGGTCGACTTTAAGAAGTTCTATCGGTAATTTTACTGCACCAGCACTCAGTAATTAAGAACTACAATTCTCCTTAAGTACTTGTTAAAAAACTAAATTTAAGAATGGATTCAGAAATTATGTGCAATATGTTTATCATTAAAAAGCTACGAGTTACTCGAAGTAATACTGCGACTCCCAGCTCACAATAAACAAATGACGAATACCTTGAGTCATCTTCGACGTTTGATTAATCAGCCAGTCTACAAATTTGGTCTCACAGACCCACGAGTTGCTTTCGATGTTAATTTTATGCTTAACAGCAAAGATATGCATCATAATGCTCAAATAGAAAGTTGAATACATTTCAAACTATCGTTTTCTGCCACTTCTACGTTTAATTACCTACACACTCAGCAAGACGGCTACATACACAATATTCCTCCAGTATTCCCGCGTGTATACTGGAGTCTGCATGGCCTTTATAATCAGTGCCTGCAAGATCGGACCCCATGACTAGCTGTAAGCAACTGGTAAGATTGGTGCGTGTTGGGCGGTAGGATTGCCACCTGTTCCATTTTGTAGGGATCGTCCTTAGTTTTCTGTATCATGTATCCGTATATGAATATGATGGGATACCTTCGGATGCCTACTTTTGTTTTACTTTTAGTATATTGGATCGCCATCTCTTTTTCATAGCAATTATGCTGCAACAACCGCTAACCTTTATTGCAATTGCGTATCGCACTGACAGTAGGCAGCCTTAGATAAATAAACAATCGAGAACAGAAACAACAGTAAACTTCGATAGTCGATTGAAAGCGAGATGCGCTTTGCTTATTGTTGAAAAGGCAGTTGTATTTGTGCAGTAATGCAGTGTTGACGTTTTTCGTAATACTCAGTAGGAACAAAACTAAAAGGTAATTTTAGGTTTCCCGAAGCCCGATTAATATTTTAAATGCTGAGTAGACTAAGTGGAGACACAAATAACAGTGATAGTGAGCGCAATGGGGCGGACCGTCATTAAGGGCCAGGGGGGTCGGACCCCACCGATATCATGCAACTTAGCGGCCTTTTTTTCTTTTTAATTTGAACAAATCATGTATTCCTTATTTTATTCAGTGTAATAATCATTACAAATAATTTATTAAACCTGATTCTTAATGGTTACCGGAGTTTGAAACTCGCACCAGAGGCAGAACATTGGATAAGATTACATGGACCCACGGTCACTGCTCTCCCCTCTACACACTTTGTCAGACAGGTTTCTACCTACCTTGCTCCCTTACTCTCCTCTTCCTACATCGCATTCGTCAACGGTTGGGGCCGGTTAGTTGCGGCACCTTATATGAAGTTTTAGCATTCGTGTGGTTCTTGTTGCCATCTTAATTGTTTGAGGGTCAAAGTAATGTAGTTTTGAAATGAATATGTGAATTATTTACTGAAAATGCATTTTCATTCATTAAAAGTAGAAGGAAAACTTTAAATTAAACAATTAGGTGCACATTAGCCGAATAATTTTACATTTCCGCAACAAAAAAGGGCAAAAGAACTGAAAAACTTCTGTAGCACTTCAGTAAGAAATCGTGCTTTACAGTATTTTGAATCAGCTGTATCTGAAATTCGTGAGAACAGCAAAAGATACCAGGATGATGATAACTTTGCTCCTCCCTCAAGAAAGCGCCAGAATTATTGTTGTGAAGCGAACCTGAATTCAGATGCCAAAGAAGTGTGACACAGTGGTCAACCAAATGAATGGACGATTCCATCAGTCTCGTATATCCAATACTTTTGGAATTATTGACCCAAAGAAAATTATTACATTCAGAGAACATTTCCTTACTGACTTTGTGAGAAAATATGCATCGGATTACAATCCTATGATCTCCTGCGAAAAGCTACAAAAATGAACTACTTGTGATTTATCATAATGATACATTCAAAGATATCCGTTCAGTCAGAGAACTCTTCAGTTTTTCATACAACACTCCTTTGAGGAAGCGTCTTCTGAATTGCACAAAACACTGCAAATTGCACTAACAACTCCAATTCTAACTGACGAGGCAGAGAGAAGCCTCAGTACATTAAAAAGAATTGAGTATTTCCTTAGGAACACCATGAGCCAAGATAGACTTAGTCGCTTGGCTGTTTGTTCCATTCACAAAGCGAAATTAGTGAAGTCCCTAATTTCAACAACAGGGCAATTGAAATCTTTGCCGCTCAGGAGAATAGACGTGCTAAGCTCTTCTACAAGCAACACGCTACTTCGTGAGTTCTATTTTATCTCTTATTATAAGTTACTTGATGTTTTAAAACGTAGTGCTTCGACACATTTCTGCTATTGCAGTGTTTTTTGACAATGCAACTAAATGTGACCTATTTTAAAACGTATAACCCCACTTTCATTACAAGCATATTCACATCTGGCCCCACCAATAAAATTGCTCAAGAGCCGCCACTGGTTAGAATGACACCCAAAGGAAAAAAGTGAAAAGAATGCTAATTTCGTAATTAATAAACGATAATCAGCTCAAACCTTGGTTAAATAAACGTGATAATGAAGGGATGGCAAAGTTTAAAGTTCATCCCTCTTTCTTCCTTTTCAATAAACAGTGAGGATATTTGGGTTATGAAAAAGCATTGATAAACTTTTTATTGAAGCAAATTCCAAAAGTAAATTGAATCCCCAATTGAAAATGAAGTTTCAGCACCCAAACGTGACTATTATTTCATGGAATTATGTAGAAGCACAATTATGTTTTTACTTATTGTAGCATTAAGTTAGGAAGGTTTCAAGTTAAGTCCAGAACTTCACTGTGGACGTACAACGTGTAAGATGCTAGTACAAAATGTGTCGTCTCTACATTCTGTAGAAATTGTAGAAAATGATATATTTGTCTCCGTTTCCACATATGCCTCTAACAAAAGCAATTTTAAATACCACCCCATGCCTCTAAAATATATTTGAGGTATTTGGGGCTCAGGAGAAATTACCAACTTTCTAGGACGATTGTCATGGAAAACTGAAACTTGTCTTAGATAAACATGTCTTGGATGTATCTAATATTTCAAGTTTCAGTGCAGACAACACAGCAGTAATCTATGGAAAACATAAACTATTTTTTTTTTCAAATCTTTAAACATTAACATAATTGAAGCTAGTTTTAACTTTAATTTTAATTTGGCTACAACATGGCCAAAAATGAATGCAAAACGATTGAATTCGACTTGGAAAGTTTAGTATTTAAAATATACAGCGGGTTCTCATCTTCTAATAAGAAAACTCATGAACTGAATTTTTTTTTTTTTTTTTTTTTTTTAATCTTTTGAACAAGAAACAATTTTACGGAAGATTCCTGGAGGGTGGTTGTCCTTGTTGCCGCGTCTAGATCGTTTACCAGGAGGCTGGGAAGCTATTCGGTCGTACTTTCTCAAGGAGAAGAGGAGGCCCACCATTTACTATATTCTAGTGAAAGGAGCGAATGAGGAATATAAATGGACACTTCCATATTTTACGTGGAGTTCGCACATAACTACATGAGTTTCGTTACATTAATAATTTTACAACTTGAAAATCGAAAACGCATCCTAGAGATATAGGGCACTTTGGAATCCTTGCAGAAAATACCTGAATCTAAATTAAAAGATATTTTTTGTTGTGTTTTGGTTTTAATGTAAATCAAAATATGAAGAGGTTAAACATGTCAAACCTCGACAAATTTAGAAAAGTTGCAGCCGATGTTTATCGGAGGAGCCTAACTGCCTAAATAAATGGTTAAGTTTTGAAACTACACCTTTTAAGAAATTCGTTGTCCTGAGCATGAAAGATGAAATTCCGTTTGATAGTCCTGAAGATATTGTAAATGTTGTAAATATGATATTGTATGTCATAGTATATGAGTAAACGGCGCCGAACTTTACAATGAATTTGTAGAATTAAAAAGTGTCGCTGAAATTTTAAATACTCCATATTTACCACCAGACTAAAAATGGGTTTAATTCCTTAGCAAATCTTCAGCACCGAACTCATTAAAGATAGCGACATTTGTGTTTTCTATTGCTTTGAGCAACACACACCTAGAACGAGCATTTTCCCTGATGAAAAACTTGTGGACTACAAGCGAAAAGCACTCAGTTCTGTGGAAAGAGAACCCCTTGTTGATATAAACTAGGTATAACGTGAACTGCTCGGAGTTCTATCGACATGTTCTAGATAAGAAAAAACGTCTAGGCGCCTTACATCAGACAAGAATTACGTCTTTTAATTTCCAGCTCGAGGCTCATTGATTTTCATCAGTGCATTAGGTATGCACGGTTAACTTTAAAATATTTTATACTTTGAGTATGGTAACATTTTCGGTTTAGTTTCAGTATGAAGATAAAAACTGACGAACGTTAAACGGAATTGAAAATTTAATATATCAAGATAAGTTTTGTTTGAAGTGTCCGGACTTTTTATTTGCCTAAGGTTGAAGAGTTCCTAGATTTTTCTTCCAAACTTGGCAACCCTACTTCCCGGAAAGAATTAGGAAGCATTTCACTGGTTTTATGATTCAATAATTTTAATTTTTCTTTACCTTTAAAAGGGCATACATCAACTTCAATTATGTTGAGTATTAGAAACCTGCTCACTTTGTATTTAGCAGTATTGATTGATGCACATTGTATTCACAATTCTCATAAAAAAGCTAAGGGAAAAGTTTAACGAACGAGAATGTTCTGTCCTTTCTTACTGCATTGCAATATTATACAAATAATTAATTCTTAAACTGAAAATTTCTGCGCTGTTGGTCAGTTAGTCCGCAGTTTATGCTGAGAAAACTTCCTCTGTACAACACAAAGGAAATAAAAATGAAAGTAATGTGTACCATTGCTGCTCAGCTGACTTACTTGGCTCTATTATGTAGTTCCATAATTTATCAACATTTATCTGATCCCACAATACGTTGAATCTAATTGTTTCTCTGGAAGGCTGAAATCCATTTCTGACTGACGTTTTCAGTTACATTTTACAAGCACGTAATCAGTTTGCGGTCACCTTACCCACTGTACTATCACACAGAATTTTTACGTCGCTAGGATAAATGATGTCTTTTGCAATATAATTGTTTTATCTGAGCCTATATATAAATGTTATAAGTTCCATTGCATTTAAATCACAGTGATACAGAGGGAGTCGAATTATATTATGGTCATGCATTTTGCGTTATGTGATCTGTTTCATAAGTTTTAAAGCAGTCTTTTGTTCCCCACTTTATTAGGTATTATAATGCAGCTTCGGTGAAGTGTGGATGGCAACGGTTTGCTAAACCAATTTGTAAAAGTGTCAGTAGCCATTTCTTCGTAATAGTATTTACTTGATTATAATATAAAACTGAGCAGACATTTGTGAATGAAACAAAACGCTGTCCTTTGCCCATTGGGGTTCTCAGTAGGAATTCAATATCTTCTTCAGTTTTCTACAATCCCTGTTTCATATGATTTATGTTTATCCATATTTCATCAATGTAAATAATATGGCCACCGGCAGCTCTTACCCCTTTCATTTTTCTTAGAAACGCGAATATATTTGCAACAGTGTCTGGCCGTTCCATTTGAAATTTCCCTCCGTGTGAGCCTTTTTTTTTCTACCAATTTAAATTTCATTTTATGCAATGCTTTTTGCAAACTCCATAAACTCCCAATGAATAAATTTGTTTTAAAACGTTATTTATGTTACTTTCTGCTGGACAGAAAATCAGTCCAATAAAGTGCATAAATAGACTTTTTGCGGCGTCACCGAAGAAGTTTATAGCTGTTTAATGGTTTTTTATTTGAACGTTTGTTTTTCGAGTCTCAATGTAACCACTGTTCTTGCGCTTTTTGTTCCTCTAGAATTCTTTACACAATACAAAATGAAACGTCTATACTCGCAGCAGTTCTTTTAATTGTGTTCGTAATGGACATAGTTGTCTAACCCTATTTTAGCCGTCCTTCGTGCTCTAGAGGTAACATGCTAGGCTGTGGTTCCCGAGGTCACGGGTTCAAACTTGGCGGAGGACGATGGATTTATTTTTCGGGCGTGAAATTCGTTAGCATAACTTCCTTCGTCTGATAAAGGGACCTCTGAGCAAAATTAAGCTGTCTGAACGTTCAGTGTAGAATGAGATGGTGAGAACTACAGCAGTTTAAGAGTGATAGGTTTAAGATAAATACAAAACTCCGTATAAAAATGTATGGAACTTGATCACCACCTGACTTTGTAGCCTTTCATTTTCTTCCACACCTCCTAGAACTAACACAGACACTAGCACAATCCGCAGCTTTAGTATATAAAATAATCACCAAATTCTAAGAACATCGTCACATTTGCAACCTATATTTTACATACAAGAGTTGCCTGCTATGCTGCTAGCCTCACATCACTGCAGATCATTTAGGAATTTAATAGGGTTTTAAAAGGGACTGCCATTTGAAGGAAAGAATCTCAGGGATTTTCCACAGACCTTTTTTTTTCTTTCTAGGACAATGGAAAAATGACAAGTTAGAGCTTTGCAAGTATAGAAGCTTCCATTTAGGCAATTTGAGAGGCTTCGGCTTCGACATGTTTATAGAAACATTCTACTATGTCCCCGGGACAATATAAGTGAACGCTAAAGCCAGCCAGCAGTTAGTGATGGTGTACGCTAACCGGTAACCAGTTAGAGAAGGAATAGTAGAGCGAATCGGCCTGTGAGAATCAAGAAGTTTCGAAGCAGTGCGATTTGGTGCAAGAGAGGCTTAAATATACGTTAGCCCTCGGAAATAGTCATGTTGTATTTGCACAATTATAAAAGTAAAATTAAATATAAGTTAACATTATTCTAACAGATTTAGTGATAAATAAAGTTTAGCACAATTTGGTGTTGTCATTTCGTCACATTGAACTGACATTACAACTTAAGTATTCACAGCAGTTAAGTGGAACTATCTCCTATGACATAATTTACTCTAGGTAAGGAAATAGTGTGATGTGTCAAGTGGCTAATGTTCGATATCAATCTATTCCTACTGAATGGGAGCAGGGTAGCAACGAACTCTACTCCGCAATTGATATATGTGTTTGATTCGAGCCCGCTGAGAAGTGTGTGTATTGTGTATGTTGTGTGTGCGCGAGCACATACATATGTCTGTGTTTTTATCTGCTTGTTTGTGAACTGTATAACTGAGAAAACAAACATGACGGTTAAATACCAAACTTAAACATCTACTTCAACATCCTTCTAGGGTGCAACACAAAGATCATTTTTAAATCTTCCCATTCCAAACAAAGTACCATTTACAATGTTTCCAAGTTTTTCATTCCCTCATAAATGGCCCTAACGATTTTAATTAAAATAACATAGGCTCGAGATATTTTCATGACAAATAAATTGTGTACCTTGAATGTCCACGGAATAACCTCATAAGTCCTCTTTATTCTCAATGGTTTTATCATAACTGGTAAATCGTAAGCGATAGAGAAAATCTTGCTAATAAAAATGTAAATGTTTTTAAAGCACACGTTTTTGTCAAATAATGTGATTTACATTTTTATTTTTTGTGGGGTTGACCATTTTCGAATTTCAATGTCAACAGAGTTTTAATGTCATCATATAGCGACTAGCTCTTAAAATATTTAACTAATTTAAGTCTACTGCATTCACCTGTCCCATTCCTCCTATGAGGGAACATGTAATAAAACCATTTCCATAAACATCTGTCTCGATTAGCATGAATTAGATAGAAAAATAGGTGTTTGTAAAAATTATTTTGTAAAGAGTGGATAAAGTCATGTAAGTGCAACACAGCGTAGTTTTCCCCTCTGATTTTTACTTCTGTTACTTTTTTAAGTTAAGAGCAAGCTTCTTCTCTAGAATTTAGCCATGGCAGGTGAACGAGTAGCGGCAAAACCTTGTAGCCATATTCTACCACGGAAGTTATTTCTTTACCTTTTTAGTTCTATAAGGTGAGTAGTTGCAACTTGTGTTTACACATTCATATGTTCATAAATTCTAGATGCTTCTGTGAACGTGCTATTAGATATCACTGTTTATGGATAAATAGTTGCTGAACTATTGTTAATATAAATTACAGTAAACAAAACTCCTGCTGGCACGTACAGTAACATGTGCTAAATGTCATCCAAATAGCAGTGTCCTTACAAACCTGGTGCTGTGTGGACGTTTCTGTGTTGCCTGTGCGCCATTGTGTGCAGTGGGGTCCTGTGACGCTTGATGTTTGCGTTTTGCAACTAAAGTATGCGATGTATTCAAATAGATGGGAAGTGAAACGTGGCATGATTGTGGGGATGTGGAGGACAAACATTAACCCTCGTGATATTGCCAGAGTAGTATCTACCACACTCTGTACTGTACAACGATGGATAGCAGCACGAAGAAGGAGATCTGCGTTATCACAGAAGAAAAAATTGAAAACCACGCCTGAGGAGGAGGCTGCTATTTTAGCAGAGGTGTAATCCCATCCTTTTGATTCACTAAATGATACGATTGTGCAGTTGGAGTTGCTCATTACCAGGGCTAGGAAGTTTGTACCGATTTCCTTGAGCAGTGTAAGAACGGCCAGGCATGACTACACCACGCAGCGCTACTAGCAAGGGCAAGCTTCGTCGTAGAATGCAACTCATTACTCTAACTTTTATTCTAAACTAATATACATTACATGTTTAGCACATGCTTTACACCGAGTGGTGGAATCAATCAAATGTAGTTATGCAGGTGTAGACAGCTTTGTAGCTCACATGAAAAAGATATTTTTGAAAGTACCTTACAGGAAAGTTCAGAAAGTTAGCACTAGACCTATTGCTAGCACCACGGCCAGTTGTCACCAGATAGGGAACTTGGCTAGAGGCTGTAATCTATTATGCCGAACATTATCTGTAAATCTGTAGTGTTTAACGCCCGCTTTTACTACATACGGCACCGCAGGTGGTGACACTGATGATACATGACATGAAGATGGAGCTCTGGTGGAATGAAATGGCGGGGAAAACCGGAGGTCCCGGAGAAAACTCACCCCAGCGCCGTGTGCTGAACATTATGACAAAATTGTTTCGGTACTAGGCAATTTACAAACCGATGGCCCTTCTAGCATACCGACTGCCAAACGTCTAGTAACAAACAGTTTCGTAGAAATATATTATTGATTGCACATTTGTTCAAAGAGTTACCCACAACTATCCCACTGTTACAGCCTAGAGGTATGGAGCTGACTGAATCTGAGTGGCATGTAGAACTGTCAAAACGGATTTACCAAACCCTGAGTATTCTATCTGAAATAAAGATGAAAATGAAAAGTGTAGTTGGAAAGAATGCAGGGTTCGGTGCGATTTACTGCATACGAGATGCACTTTTAGATCCCAACAAAAGCTATGATACTGATACGGAACTGATAAAATATTTCAAATATGCCCCGATCACATAACGTCAGGCCAAAGGAACATTTTCACAGAATAAATCTTGTTTGACGGGACGTAGAATGAATTTTTCATTTGCAAGGCTTCAGAGGTACATTATTGTTTTTAGTAATTCGGCCGCAGATGAGTAAATATATAGTAAAATTCCTGCTTTGGTATTTTGTCTAGTAAGAGTCTTCAGATATTTAAGAAATTAATTTTATTATTTGGATATTATTTTACATTCGATCAGGAAATATTACAACCCACGTTATAATTACTTGGGTGTTGCCGCAATGTGCCTATTTAAATAATGAAATCAGCCAGAAATAAGCCCGTATGTACTATATAAGAATTTGTATGTTGTGCATAATCTAAATAGGTGTGCATTTGCGAATGTCTCATAGGACACTTTTGTTCTCTGGGCATCCGGTTCCAGTGCCCCTCCGCCGTGCGCTCTTATCTATGACTTCTTTGGATGCCGGGAAAAGGTCGGTCGCAACCTGTGGCATACGCAGACGCCGTGAGGTTGCAGAGGGACATCTTTCTCCTCACTGTAGAGAGCTGCGAATAAAGTTTGTTTGGAAGAGCTTCCAGCCTCCCTGGATCTAGGACAGTACCATATAGCTTCACCAGATGATGTCCTACACTGATCATCATCGGTAATTGACTGTTGGTGACTAAATGGTTTCAGGATAGATCAAAGCATATCAGTTGTTCACTACTGGCTTAAATAAGTGGGGCTGGGCCTGCAGAGCTAGTTGAGAAACCCTCAAGAATGAATTCGGTTGAGTACGTGGCCATATTGAGAGAGTTGTTCTACCAAGTGTGATGCTGCTATATCCCGTGGATGAAGTTCCTACGATTCACCTGGTGCAGGATAACAGCGGCTTGCTTGCGTATTAGTATACAGAGGAATTCTTTGCGAAACAACCGAATATGCAGGTCCTGAGCTGGGCCCCAAAATTTCGGGACTTCAATATTATAGAAAATGTCTGGCAGGTGTGGTCGCCCAATCAAAAGCGCACTACAAATGGATTATTGGAGCTCTGCATAAACCAATGGGAACATCTGAAACACGTGCCAGACTGTTTATAACATCTCATTAGGTCTGTGCCTTCCCGGCTTAAGTGCTAGGTAGGCAAAGTAACTGGATGAACCACTGACTACCTCTGTCTTTGCCAAATGGTCTCATAAGTTAGTTGAGACTGTTATAATTACGAGAAATATTAATAAAACAAATAAAACTTTTGTTATTCTTCAATATGGCAGTGGAACGTGTATATTTCTATGATGTCACCGTGGAATTTCGGTTTATTTCCTATTAGTTTTCGTTACACTTAAAATAGTGATTATGGTCTAAAGAAATGCTTGTCAGTGGAAATTGTATATGACATATTATCCTGTATTATATAAATATAAAAGATTAAACATACATACTATTAACAGTTATGCTGTAAATTTATTTGTATAGTTCTTAGTATTCGCAGCCAATAGTATGATTGTTTAAGATTGCTTAGAACACATTGATTAACCTTTAGTAGGCCACCACTGATTCGATAGCTGATACATACCAAGCATCAGTAAAGTAGTGATTTCCAGCAAATATTTAGCTACTTCTTTGTTTCAAGAATTACAGCATGGAGCTTATAATTAAAGCTAGAATTAGTCATTGGTAAATCTATAACCCTCTATGATCTAATGCTGTTTTGTATTCTTTATAAATGTTCTGTTTTAGTTATTCTTTGGCAACAATATCTAGGTGTCATTTTGACATCACGGATGTATAAGATTACTAAACTCAGACTCCATCTTGCAAGTTAGCATAAATGCCGACCTGTGGGGCGCCACTACATAGGCAGCGCTGTTTACATAGTCACGCAGATAAACATACGCACGTCCATACAACGCTAGAAGTGACACTACTTCCATTACGATCCCATTAACGCGGGTGAGTGTGCACCGGTATTATGAGACGTAGAGATCCGTTTATTTGCCATATTGCGGTGGAAGGCCAGCGCATGTCGACAAAATAAAAAACATATTTTGTTATCTAAGAACGCGTAAATTGCCACGAGCATATCAGTGCCGCCAATGTGCAGGCTGTCACTTTCAAGCACAATTAAAAACTGTCGGTCTGGGCCGAGTGTGAACCTGGGACCTCGGGATTAATATTCCAGCGCCAAACCAACTAAGCCATCCAGAATGACAGTATGGTATAATGCACACATTCCACGTTGTAAGCAGGCGACAGTGCTGCCAATGTAAGTACCCCTGGGTGGCTGGTGTGCACACCTGTTGTTTAACACCTGGTTAAGTTTAAAAACATGTTAAAGCCGCTAATCAATTGTTGTGAGCTATTTCCTACGAAAGCTTAAACATGTGTCCAGTTTAACGAGTCCATCAAAAGCACATAATCTCCTGGCGTGTATTTACTTCAACGCCTTTTACTCCACTTTTTTTTACACTTTCTTATTAAAGCTGCTGTGTACGATATGCAGTTTTTAATTAGTGTTATTCAAATTTTCAGGATACCTAAGAGAGAATACAGTTGAAAAATAAATCCACATTGGTGTGCCAGTATTTCTATTTCTTCAAAATAGGCATTTCTGCATCGTGTGCAGTACCTGGTTAATTACCATAATGAAAGTAAATTACAGATATATCAGAGCTATGATAGAGCAACATTTTGAAAATATTTGGTTAAAGAGTGCAAGATTTTGGCTTATCAGTTTAAGCTACTATCCGTAAGTTGAGTTCTTGTAGCAAATCCCTCTCACATAAGTAGTTACGTAACAGTATGTGGAAGTAACTCCTTTGAAATTTTAAAAGCCTTGAGCTGTCGTGCACCTGTAATTTATCTGAGAAGGGGCTTTCTGTGTCTTTCCCCTCTCCTAACTTTAACCATCGATCGATCGATTGTACCTAGTAAGTTCTCGGAAGACCTTTACTGCCTCGGCTCTACGAGGAAGTTCTGTAAATCAAGCATTTGGATATATCATCTTAACCTCTATGTGGTACAAGGTGGAGGTATGGGTGCATACGTTGCTAAACCGAAGTTTAGAAGCGTGTTTCTATTAATTAAACATTTGATCGCATGTCAACCCTTTATTGTTTAATATGTTGGCCCATAGATTCTGACATGTTTTTAAGTAAAAGTTTTGCTTGCTAAACAAAAGTTTCTGGCAATTCGTTATACGTTATGCAATTAGAAAATTATTTGCTCTACAAAATAGTGTGTTTAGTTTTTGTATGTGTATATACTGCTTGTTCCTTTCGGTCAATATAGTTGAGTATTAAATCGAAGATTCTAATTATCTGGCAACAACGCTTAGGGTGGTTTACACTGAGCGAACTCGCTGCTTATCTGTTTACCGTTTGGACTGCCCAGCGCTTACCTCCAAATAACCTTGGGCCGTAGCAGCTGCATTTTGAGATCCTTGTAGTAAGCAATAGTTGCTGTAATCCTTAGAGTATAAAAGCAAGTAACGGTTACATTTTATTCCAAACAATATTGTGACAAAAAGACGAAATTCGCTTCACACTTTTTTATTTTCACCAAACTCGTTACACTACTCGCACTCTTCCAGTGAACAGACCCGCTATAGCGGCTAACTTGCCGGACTTCTCCTCCACAACAGCTTCACGTTCGCCAATGTGATACGTATATATGTATATTGCTATGATTTCAACACTTAAGGAAACATAAAACAGAGCATAAAAAGCGACAACCGTTCCTGTTTATAGCGGTAAGAGTCGTGTATTATATTTATTTCTTTAATTACTATAATTAGCTACAGAGAATATTAATGTTTTCAGTGGTCGCAAGCTAGGAATACTTTTCACAAAATTAATCTTTATGTTCAAATATTCTGTCATTCTTGGGTGAAAATGGTGTGCGCACACATACACACAATTTAAAGGTAATATTTTGGCATTAGGCTAATTTATTATAGCAGTATCGACTTTTTATTCAAATTAGAAAATTACCAGAATCATTTCGTTTAGTATTTTAGTATATTCCTGAAGATATTTCGGAGTTTCTTACCAGTTTGTGATAGCGGCTCTCCAATGAGATATACGATATCTACCCGGAGTTAAACGACAGCTAGTCGAAATTAGCATGGCATTGAGTTTCGTAAAGGCTTCGAAACGCAAATCTAATTAATTTAATTTTTTAAATTCACTTCATATTGCGTTACGTTAAACGAATCGTAATCCCCTCTTAAGGCATTCCCTGAAAATTATCAACGAATGGGGTTGTTCTAAACAAAAGAGAAGTTTAAATATTTGAAAAAGTTGCTCCAATGCTGGTGTGCATGTTACGCATTTTAAATTAACGAGTTTTAAAGCACCATCAAGACTATCTGAAATAAGTTGAAAGTGAACACCAGTCTCCTAGCTGCATTCGACTTGTTTTAGCCTTAGCTAGTCCACCATTAAGTACTGTAACACTAATGTACTCTTAGCTTGCGGTGCGACTTCTATGGAGGGCAGTTTTTGTCAACGAAATGTGAGGGAGAGCAAAATAAACTTTGACAGCTCGACTATGTTCTGTGCATCCCGTGTGTCAACAATAACAGAGAGCTGTGGTTTGACGTAGAATGTTCTGTGCATAGTCAAAACTTTCCGAATGTTAAAACGTAACTGTTGTGGTGGTTTAACTGCTCGGTTATTTACAAGTATGCATTGTATTTCCACTAGTCGAGCAAGAAACAACCGCAATAGGACCAAACCACAACTCCAAATCTAAACAGTTTAAAAACTGTATGCTATTCAAGAAGATGACTGCAAACAACTAACTTATATAATCTCTTAATTACTAGTGGACCTCTTAACTCGTGAAACTTGCTAAGCGACAGATTTGCCCTAAACCCACTATCTCCAAACTCGAAGAAAATCTTCCTCTGGAATGTAGGCCTATCTAAAAGAACATTACTTTCTCTACACTCTGTCGTTTATTAATGGAGATACATGCTATTCTTACGGATAATTATTTTGCTATCCACTTCGTCTACATAATAGTTACATTACGTATTTGGTTAAGCGTAGTTATACATGGAACAGCGACACTGAACTGTTAAGAACTGGACGTCATTTCCTGAGCGCATTAATGATAGAAATCTCGAAAGTGACTTATGCCACAAGAATTATTTGAAAAATACATTTTAGCTTTAAATAAATCTACATTATTTTTAATAGTTTGTTTTCGTAAAAAATTAAACTTTATTAGTTATAAAATATAATAATGAGCACTTCACAGACTACTTCTAGAAAATTCAAGATGCACACCTTATTTCTCATGTAACTATTTTAATATATGTCATTTTAATCGAAATATTAAGTCGTCTCTTTGATATAGCGAACATTTTGAAGTATGTTTCTTGTAAAGGGTAACTTGGGGTAGGCGGAACTCTTAAAGAATGTTCATGTGGCTTTTTTTTTTGAAAAAAACTTAATTGACTTTACGTTTTTGAGTAATGTCGGACGTACGCACCATTCTCTAAAAGCACTTCTGTTTTATTAAAGAGGCTTCAAAACATTTCCAGTGAAATCTCGAAACCAAATTTTTGAATGGAATGTGATACTTATCCTACATACTATAAGACAGTAGAAAATGTAATAATTCCTTTTGCTGAAAGCTGCATGAATCCATTCTACCTAGTTATTGTGTTAAATATGGAGTATAGTTGAATCATTCTCGCTTTCTTTCATGTCCGCCCTTACCTATCCCTACTCTGTCTTCTCCGATTTTCTACTCTACCACATTTACCTACCATCAACTCCTTTTCCTCCTCCGTTTTATTTATTGCTTATGGCTGAAAAAAAGAACGGAGAGAAAACGCTTTGCCGCGTGTAAAATCAGCCACATAAGAGACATGGCTTTTGTTCATGCTGACAAATGGGCGAAACGTAATTTGTACATATGTGTTTCATGTAAAGTGTTAGGTATTTTTATGCAGCTACTATGTACGGGGAAACAGAGAAAACCACAGATGGAGTGTAAACTCGCCTCGGTAGCGTGGTGGCAGCATGTCTACCTCACGTTCAAGAGGTCCCGAGTTCGAATCTCGGTCAGGGTGAGTTACCTGGATAAGGTTTCTCCGGGGTTTTCCCTTATCCTGAAAGACGAATGTCGGGTAACTCTAAGCTCCATGGACCCCGGGCTCATTTGAACATCATCTCACCCATTCCATTCATCGTCCGATATGACTTACCGTTGGAGGACGTAAATTATATAAAAAAAAAACAACCAACCTTAGTCTGTTAATTTTGAGCTAGTTGACTCCTTCGGGATTGTGATACATATTGAAGGATTATTCAATAATGAAATATAACGTAAGAGGCCTACGTATTATATAGTGCATTAACATTTAGTTGCTTAAGTTTTCCCGACTTAAGAATAGATTCGCACATGAGCAATGCGCACTCCGCGTCTGACATTTCGTGAACGAGTGCAGGTTTTTTCTTTTTTCAAACTCAAACTGCTGCCATCGTTACCTCTTTTAAAATAGTAATAAAATAAACAGGTGCTTAACAGCGGACCAGAGAAGGCCAACCGACTGCCGGCCTCACGCCCACATATACAAGGCAGAAGTGGACGATCATCCAACCAAAACGGGGAGGAGATCTGGTCAGTATCACGCACCTCGAGCCAGAAAGTTGGCTTTCTTTTACCAGGTTTCGCTACCTATCGCAACTCCTAAATTTACTCATGTTGCTGAGTGGGCACCGGTCCTACACCCGCGAATTTAAATCCGTAACTCACAAGGGTGGGATCGAATCCGAGCGCCCTCTGTGGCAGGGAATCAAAGCACAATGCTCTAGATCACTATGCCACGGCGCAGAACATCTTTTCCTCTTAGTTTTATATTAACACGTCCTATGTTTCATTGCACCAGTAGTGAATGTTAAAAATGTACTAATGTACTAATATAATAATTCTGGAATGGATGAAGTAATTTTATGAAATATTCTATCACCGTTTTCTGCAGAAAGCATCTTATCTACTAGTAGGGGTTTATTGTGTTACAAAACCTAAGCACTTTTAAGCACGTGGTAATTTTCTCAAAATCGTCCACTATGCATAAAAATTTGTACGTCGATTACTTTTCTTTTTCGGAACTTTTACAATTCCCACCTCATTCACTTCCTTCCTCGCAATGGAAAAAGCATTTACAGACAAATTGGTTCCTTTTTATGTTGATTTAACGACATCCATAACAGCGAGAATACCACAACGCTCAGGCAAATTATTAAATACATTATATTATAGGAGCTGTAGCTTTCCTGGCGGCGTGAATATTTGAGGTCCTCCCGAGCTTCAAGCCACCATACTGTGAGCATACTGTGACTTTGTGGGTTAGTAGAATTAAAAGTGTAGTTTGCAGAAATTCAAAATGCTCTTTATTTCAAGTAAAACGACGTTTTGTACAACCCTGGTAGCAGCAGAATGACGTAACACACAAGCGCAGTCCTCAAGGTCACACGTCCTGACAGCTGCACACTTGATTAACAACTGACTTGCAACTAAAACTTTGCCGGCTTTTATGCCTCCATTCCTTTTCTAGAATTTAGTGGATCGTTCGGTAACAATCAGGATGGCAGCGAGAAATTCCAGACTATCTCTGTCTCTTTCTCTCTGTTTCTCTCTATCTCGTCAAGCGTTCAGCGCTCGCGTAGCTCTCTGTCTCTTTCGCACACGCCCAGCACTGGCTTGTCGCGGCTCCAACAGAAAAAATGCGATCGGTGACAATACCCTGAAGACGGGAACATTGTATGCTCCCGAAACGTTGGTACCTCGGGCTTGAAGCCCGAGAGAACCTCGAATATTCTATTGTTTTTACCATTTAAAGGGCTTTTCCTCTTTTCCGTTTAATTATATTGCTCTTACATGCTATGCATCAGTCATGATAGCGACATTGTGCTGATTAATCAAAACCTTAGCTTTACACCTGTGAAAAACGAGGGAATACCATGGCTGCGTAGGGTAATTATTTAAGTTCTGTTTAAATGAAACCATTATTAAAATTCTGTGCTTATGCAACATTTTTAATGAACAATTTTGTTAACTTGAAAGGTGTGCAGAGGCGAAGGCACGTAGATTCTTTGCACCAGAATGATGTATACTGTGTCGTATGGCTTGTGTCAAACCGCCATGCTTGGCACTGCCTCTCTTGCCTGTCCTTTCAATTGCCTTCACAGCAACTGTAATCTACCACTTTCGTTCATCACGCAGACTATAGCTAGGCCTTGGAAACAGTAGTCAGGAGGTATCGAACCATTCCCCTACTTCCCCTCTTTTCGAGCTCTCCAAAACAAAAATCCAGTAAAATGAATAGTGTGCTAGTAGCTACTGCAGGTAAGAATGAGAGCGACTACTCCATTCACACTTTCGGAGAGCGCTGCTCCTTTATCTCCTGTAGTTGATCCACATCGTGTTTAGGTAACACTGTATTCTGAAATACTCTTCTGTAGCAATAACTTGAATAAACTTCCGTCTAATTCATGGTCTATGAATTATCCGTCATTTATAATTATCTGTCACTTTTGTGTCACTATACCTTCATAGCTTATTTCAAAGGAAGCGGATTGCCGGAAGTTGGAAAAACAGATAAATTCTTTCCTATAAGCTTCCCCACCCCATTTCAACAGTACTGTCAGTCCAAATACTGGTATGTTCGTTTCTTTTCCAAATGTCGGAAACTATTTGGTGTTTCACTATAGGAGCACATTATGGATGCCTGCTTTTTGCATATTCTTCCATGTAATATACTAATTGTAGTGTATATCTCGTACCACGTTGTCTTCAAACAAGCTATATTTGTGCGCTTGCTTTCTTTCCAGAGCCATACTTCTTAATTAAGTAATCCAGCGTTGCATAACTCGTAACCAAGCAGCAAAATCAACGCTAATGAGAACTTTGCGTTCAGCAAAAATAGTTATAGCAGCAAATAAAAGAACTACAAAATGAAATCACGCAGACACTAAACAGAGGGGAGCTACTAAACGAGAAGAGTAGACGGATTTCTTAATGAGCAATAATTAAACCTCATGATAAAAATCAGTCCAAATCACATAATTTTTCACATTGCACAGCATCTCCTAAGACTACAGAAATTGAACAGAAATGTGAAAACTACAAAGATCATGTAGAATATAAAAATATGGAATAAGCGTACTGACATTTTTTCCACCGCAGTACTTTTATCCAGTTCTCACAAATATTATCTTGCAAAGAAAGTTGAAATTTCTGTATTTTGTGCTTCACTTTGGCCCCAAACCTTACTAAAATGTACCGAGTCATCCAACTGTTGCTATATAGTTGCAGACATACAATATAAGTATACATTAAAGGTGAATTTTATCATTTGAACGTTGCTGTCTTTACTTTTATTTGTTAAATATCTTTTATCTGTCTTTTATTTTATTTATTAGTTCATGCAGCACTTCAGTTTAAAACTTTCGATGCAAAGAGCCATCTTACCTGCATTCGTTGAGCTTGTCAACACTAACAGGCGTGACTAATTCATCATCGTTTCGCGGAACCTAGCATGCTCGACTTGATACTGCTTTAGTGTGGCTGATATGAATGCATTTTATTTTCATGAAATATGTACTTGTATTATTTTTTATCGTTGAAAAAAATGTATGAAATACACATACGTTAAGTGATTTGCAGAAACCCGAAAGTGTTTGGACCTCTTCCTGGTTCTACAAAGATGCACTTACCGCACCACTATCACAATATACTATTTTATATTACTAAATTTAGGAAAGTTTTACCATCATGGTGATGTTAATCATAGTCTCCTCTTTCTGGTCTAAGCGAACTAATTACTTAATGATGCCAAGAATAAAAAGGATGCCTACAGAAATGAGTATTGAGGGTCCAGTGGGAAAAAGACTATTTTCAGTCAAAATTCTCATAATTCATCTCAGTGAATAAAAAAGATATGCTTAAATTTTAAATAAATAAAGACGGAAGCTTTATAGTAGATAAATAATAAAATCTGTTCAATCTTACACATAAAAATATGACTAATAAATGGAGTCTACGGCCTTGGGCTGAAAGTCTCCGTTTGTTTTAGACATTTTCATTAATACTATTATTTCACTGAACCATTTTTGAACCGTTTTGATTTGTATTACTCTATCTACCACTCACCTGCTGTAGATGTTTATATTATAATTAAAAATTCGATATTGGGGTTTCACGAATACACATTTTGAGAATCGCTTTAGAAAAAGGTGGGAGAGAGGGCAATATTATTCAGAAACGAAAAGTTGGATAATTGCTGAACTTGGTACTTTGCGTTCCAAGAATGCGACACAAAGGAAATCCCCGTCCCCAACTCATATTACCCTTTACATGAATGATTTGGCCCTTTTGGAAATAAGTTTTGCTAGGTTGAACTGAGTTACGTGATCTATGAAAATCTTAGAAAGTACTCATTTTACCTCCAAGGTTCACTAGTGAACATTCACGTCCACTTGTGCAAGAGATGTTTCTTCAAATCAGTTATTTTATTGGTGTTAAAATTTAATTTAATTTATCATAGCTGCTACGTTACGGACTTCTCTTAACGTTATTTTTCCACTGTAACACAGGTATTTCATTGAGAGATATCCGTAGCAAGACTTAAATCTACATAAAAGTTGATGCTGCTTATCTGAATTTATCTTCAGTATCTTATATGATTTTGATGAGATACTTATTGATAGCAAGTCTTTAACCAGTAAATTTGCATTGTATGAATTACAAACAAAATGCTATAATTTATTATCCTTTTTCATTTTTCCATTATGGTCACATTATGTGGGTCGTATTATAAGACCCAGTACAGTATATGTTTGTTATGTCATGCTGTTCCTATTTCAGACCCTTGGTTTTCCATATCACTTTCTGGATCTCAATTCATCTGACAGGAAAAGACCTTGGTTTTCGAGTACTTATATTAACCTGGTGTACCTTTGTAACAGTATTGTAATATTGGAGTGATTTGTTGAGATTCTTCTTCGTTAACATCCTCAAGCAGCATATTTGGAGGAGGATTTTGCCCAGCGGATCGTAGGCTGGTCCTTTAAATGCTTACTTTCGACAACAGTAACTTAAATGTTTTTTTTTTTTTTCAAATAATTAATCAAGTGCTAATTTAGTTTTGTATATTTATTTTCAGTGAATCACTCAGTGAATACAACTGCTTATTGTACATCCAGATGAACAGCTAAGGATGAGTTGTTTTAAAGAGTGTCAAGCAGTCAGTGTGGTACGTTGAACTACCAGTGCTGAGTTCTAGGTTCTCCTGTTCCAATGATTTGTCCGATTTCCAATATCTTTAACTTGCATATCTGATGCAGAACGGGAACGTGTTGAATAATTAACTCTTGGATGCCTTTTATACTGCAGGATCTTCTGTGATGTTCAAGGTGTTCTCTTGCTGTATGTTTAAGAATCGTTTCACAAATGTAACATTTCGCACAGCCTTTGCTTTCAACTTTCCATGATCCAAAGTAAGTTCTCCTTAAACCTGTGAATTCATCTGCTATCTTGATCCATAATGCGAGATGTTATTCCCAATAAAAGCATTACACCATGCTAGTAAGTCATTGAGTTTATTCTGTTAACGGAGCTTGAAATTATACTTCTCGATTCTCAGAAAGAAAGTTGTGGATTCTTTTCTGGCACACTATTGTCCAAACGTCTAGGGAAAAAACACATTTTATTAAGCATATTCTGAATTATTCCGAAAACAGCTTGGGTTTCTCTTTCCTGTTTCAAAATGAAAAACATGCTTGGATCAGCATCTCGCAATTGCAATATGTCTATGACTGAATGACTCAATTTCTGTTTACAGCATGATGCCTCAATGGCCTCATTACAATTTCTAATATGGCAGTTCTTAATAGTATGCATTACGCAAACATTCGGGGGCATACAGTATGTCAAGAAGATCACATGTTCTTGAATTTGGGTATGAACTACGCTAAAATAAAAGTTTCGTGGAGGATTTTACGTATTTTACAGTTACTACACTAATTACGCGTTATTTTCCCGTTTTAGTATAACGTAATAAACTTCTTATAAGTAAATGCCCAATCCTTTTACATGTAACAGATTTATCAATACATAAAAATAGAAGAATCATCTTTTATTGTGAATACTGTAATGCACAATGGATTATGCAAACTTGTAATGGATGGACAAACCTGTATGAGTGCTTTACATTGTAGCTTCATGAATCGTGTTTTAAACATATTTTCGCATAAACAAGCGCTTGTGTTGTAATTTTGTAAGGTACAGTGGTAAATATCAACTAATATTTCAGAGAGACATCTCAGCAGAAATATACGATACTCAAAATATTTCATACTTTAAATATTTTTAAACGTATCTACATATTTTTCTGTTTTACATTTTTCACTTTGTTACCAGTTTCTCCTAAATTGGAGAATAATTGAAATCTGAAAACATATTCTTTGTCAGTATTCGACCTAGATATTTCTTTAAATTAAGTAAACATAGAATTTATAACACATTGTGAGATCGCAGCGGTGCCTTGTAAAAGCCTGTAAACCAGCGTGTATTTCCGGTTAGATTGAGTTGACCACCGAGATTTTTATTACGTTGTCCCCTTTCTCTTCTTTCGGTCGCTAGGATGAATATAAGTCGTCTCCGGGATTACATATTTGTGTATTCAGTCCATTTTTCCTTGCTTCAAATGCACATTGCATGCGAATGATGAGCGAATTATAACAAAATCTAGAAATAGTTTTAAAATATGATTGATGACAGCTAATTGTAATATTGCTTATTAATACCTGGTTAAATTATCAAAACGGTTAGACATTAGTACTGTATATGAATGCTTATTACTTTACCGAATTTATTTTCAAATAAACGCCATATCGACTGAAATCAAGCCACCAACGTGCAGTGCCATCGATTACTTTCACCTGATATTTGGAAAGCATTAAGAAGTTATTTCATATTGGAAAACTGAGTCAGAACTTATGTTCCTAATAGATCAAAATCCAGGTATGGTAGAGCATGCCAGCAAATGAAAAACAAGATTATTGGCTGTTTTGCCTAGTGGGCTGATGTCAAAATCAAATTCATATGAGAATTAAATTCATATTAAATAAAAAGACACAAAAAAGACTGAAATGTTAAAAATTTAACTAAAATAGTTATATTATATTATATTATATTATATTATATTATATTATATTATATTATATTATATTATATTATATTATATTATATTATATTATATTATATTATATTATATTATATTATATTATATTATATTATATTATATTATATTATATTATATTATATTATATTATATTATATTATATTATATTATATTATATTATATTATATTATATTATATTATATTATATTATATTATATTATATTATATTATATTATATTATATTATATTATATTATATTATATTATATTATATTATATTATATTATATTATATTATATTATATTATATTATATTATATCATATCATATCATATCATATCATATCATATCATATCATATCATATCATATCATATCATATCATATCATATCATATTATATTATATGCTATATTTCATGTCCATAATAATGAAAACATTAAAACATTATGACTGTGGTACTAGTACCGACTACAGGCTGCTAAAGGGGCGAGTAGTTTAGGTATGCCGCAACGAATGCGTCGAAACCGACTTCTCAGGACTGTCATGATGGATGGTAAATTTGGAAATCTTTTTTGTGTGTGGTTCAAATAAGTATTTCAAACGCTGATCTGTTCCAGTGAATTAACACAGATGTTCTCTTAGATGATTATACAGAGGAAGCCGTAAACGTTCCATTTGGTATTCCATTTCGTATGACCAGTGTCCATTTAGCGAGCGCTTATTGTGACACCAAGTGCTTCTGTCCAACGGTGACCACCTCCCTTGTTAGTCACGGCACATCGTGTGATACCATATTCATGCTAAACTATAAGAGGATCTGTATCTCACAATTAACCCCTCCTCTTTTCAGTCATGGCATCAATGCTGTCGACGATAAACCAAGAGGATGGCCCTACTATGTAAGGCTGCTGAGAACAATTACGCTTTCCAAGCTCTTGAAATAGCTTCAACTGATTATGCCATTATAATAAGGCT
Source organism: Mantis religiosa (assembly GCA_030765055.1). Taxonomy (NCBI): domain Eukaryota; kingdom Metazoa; phylum Arthropoda; class Insecta; order Mantodea; family Mantidae; genus Mantis; species Mantis religiosa. The sequence goes on from CM060950.1 coordinate 193,199,355, forward strand.
TTGAAACTTATCTGCATAATGCATATAATTTTTTCACAGTTTTGCTGCGTTAACAAAGATGTAACAGGAGCTAGGTGTGTTTAAAGTAAATATATATTATACCGTTACCAATAAATACGCTTTATTCTGCCACATGGGTCTAAGCGTATATTGCAGTACAAATGTATTAAGGTTGTCTTTACAGAACAGTTCACAAGTATGAAAATACGAGACTTCACTTCCGAGTTTCTGCAGAGGGCTTTGTGCATGTGTATTCCTTACTATTTTTTCAGTTATCTTGAATAAAAGAAATATTTTCCGCGAGAATAAAATTAATTATTCCCATTGTTGAAAAACAGTATCAAGATCGGCCAAAATCAGTCACGCCTGGTAGCGTTGAGTGGACAACTGAAGGTTAAATGACTACTTGTGCTTGTAATTATACTTAAATGCTACATGAATTAATCATTAGTAAAAGTAAGTAAAGGCCGTAAGATGTAAATTCTAAAATGATTACATAATGTGTCTGCAGCAATATATATTTTGACTATTAAATGCATTTTATTAATGTTTGATATAAAACTGTAAAACGCAAGGAATGCAGAGACTTCTAGTTACCATGCATTATAGCATGGGGAAAAGCTGAATAGAGGCACTACAAAAAAACAACTGCCGCCTCTATAGCTGGTTGTAGATTGTCTACCTCACATTCAAGAAGTCTCAAGTTTGTATCTTCGTAAGGGTAACTTATCTGGATAAGGTTATATCCGGGGTTTCCCTTATCCTGATAGATGAATATCGGATAACTCTACCATTTCACCCATTTCATTCATCCTCCGATATGACATATTCAAGGACGTTTATTTAAAAAATCGAGAAAATAAGATTATGCACATATTTAAATGCCGCGTTGTTTGTTACAGCTCCAAGTGGTGTATGTCAGTTCTTTGTTATACCCTTCCTTCCATTCAGTCCGGCATTAAACTGTACCCACGCTTCTTAGTCAAAGCAATATGCCAGAAATAAGCATTATGAACATTAATTTTGATTACAAGGATTGGAAGTGAGGTTTTAAGGATGAGTGGATGTTTTGGACCATAAAAATCTCTTAAGTTCTTTCAATTCTTGTAATGTTTTATTTTTACTATTACACTTCATTACTTTAATAAGTAAATAATATAATAATATAATTTAATAAGTAATTTTACTCGTGCAGTATTTAAATTTCTAATCCCACCTCCTTCTTTGCTTTCAGTGGTTAGACGGATTGTACCAACTTTCTAAATGTTATAAAATTTTCAAATAGATAGAGGATTTATTCATAATATTTATATTGGGTACACCTCTTATTTACTATAAAATAGTCTGGGAGTAAATAAGAAGGATTAGTATTACATTTTTATTATCTTTTCTTATTTACTGCAAAATTCCTGATTAACCTTACTTATTTACTATAAAATAGTCTGGGAGTAAATAAGAAGGATTCGTCCGAAACTTTCTATTGTTACATTCATTTATTTACTTATGAAACTTCTAATCAAACTTATTCATTATTTATTATCACGTTGAAAATGGCTCCATTTTGTGAATATAGCATGACTGTAATATCTTTATGTACTCAAATGAGATCTATACTCTATCCGGCTCAAGAAAGTATTCTGTTGTAAAGAACCATACACGTTACGGTGTCAGGAGAACTTTCATGTAAATCTTACCGAATTGCAAGTATGATCACCAATTTTGTACTTAAAATTATACTATGAGTATACTTCATTTAAATATGACTTAAATAAGAACTTTCTATTTATTATGAAGGTCATGGAGACTTCAACATTCTATTGTTGTTTATTGGAAGGTCGAGCTAAAGCAGTAGATGTTTATGTTGCGATCATGGCTGAGTGAATTCCTAGTCGGAGCTGTATAGTTTAGTTTAGCACAGAAGTGGCAAAATCCTTCAAAGTGGCGTAAACAATAGTTTGAAATTTCTTCAAAGTGGTTTGCGCATCCTTGGCACTAAGGAAGTCACATTGGCAGCCACTAGTAGGTCCATGAATGTTTTGCGACCAGCTGTTAAGAGGATGATTATAACCCCGAAAAATGATGATTCAAGACTATCATCGCTTCTAATTCCGAGTTGGGTGTCCACTTTTACTGGAGGACTCCGATTAACGTATAAGTTTTTAATTTTAAAAGACACTTCGTAACATTTCTTCCCCCTCCTTGAATTAATACATTTAGTTTGTTTAACAAGTACTCTTTCTTTAACACTGAGTATCTACTAATGGAGTAAAATAGGCAATATATGGAAAAATGCCCTAATGGCAATTGCTTGAGCTCCCGAAAGTAAACAGCTATAGATGAAGAAGTGGAGAAAGTTCCACCATGAGCGAAGTGATGCTACGTACTTTGTTTATGTTAGGAACCATTCTAGGGCAGAAGGGTTGTACTATGAAATAAAACAATGTAAATCAAACATAAAATCAATAAATATACCAAAATACAGGTATAACTTTCACACGGCTTTATCTGCTAATAATGTTTTTAAAGAGCTAAAATGGGAAGGTGACGTGCTGTATTGATTTAAACTTAAGTTTTCCCATATCTATAACCTGATAGAAAAAATCATCTATCGATATAGTCTCTCTTGAACAGTCTGCACTTGCGGCTCAAAATCACTTTAAATGAGTGTGTCACACGGAGCATCAAACAACCACTCTGACATGTTCAACTCTTCAAAATGGAGCCCTTGGCAGGTGTTTCTTTAAAGCTCTGAAACGTGGAAAATCAGATGATGCCAATTTGCGTTTGCTAACACCCACGGGTTTACTATCCTCCGGAAATTGGTCTCTTCCTGCTTTGTTATTTTTTCTCTCGTCTTCCTCTCATTTGTGCTTGTTATTCTCTGCTGCCCACCTTCTGCAACAATTCAGCTGTAAATATCTGCTCTGCTGACATCTTTTTATAGATAAATCCGGATTTGATAACCCTGTTTGGTGCCTACACATATCAGAATAACGATTGCGTCTTAAAGAAGTGCACTATAATACATTTATTTACTTCACCAGGAGTTAAACCACGGTGTTAACTACCAGCAACAAATGCGTTTAATATTGTTAGTAACGATACAAAAGTAAGTGTAAATCTACATAACATGTATATTGTGTATGACTGGGAAAATACGACTCAATGGAAAATTTAATTTCGTGCTGGCATGTTGCCGTCCTACGAGGGAAACCGGAACATTCGTGATGGAAATCACGGCTATGGCATTGAAGTTTTTAGTCTGATTTTACTTCCTCATTTAACTCTTCGATCTGTTTTTTCCCTTAGTTTCTCAGTTATAGATCACTTCGAACGAAAAATATGGGTTTCGTCAGAGAGATTTGGATTTTCAATGAGTTACTTATAATCAAAGTTGTGAGTTTGAAAAAAATACAGAATACCTTTCTGTGCAAAGCCTAGAAAGGATATTGGAAATTTCTTGAAAATGTACACATCTTTACCTTAAACCCTGCTTGAATTAAATATGAAATGATATCCATTGTATTTTCTTTCTAAATAACAGTTCTCAGACACGCAGACCCAAGTAAACCTTCATCCGCCTCTTTGTATTCAGCAGACCTCAAAACCTGGATTTCGGTAAAACCCAATCTCAAATGCTTTACTGTATTACTAGGTACAGATGTATTTTTTTATCTTGAAAAGTGCAGAGGGATGCGCTGTGGTATCTGGACGAGTCCACCTCAGAACGGTTACAACTGGAGGGGAGGCTAGGTCAGTTGCGTACCAGTTGCGAGCAAGTGAACACGTGCAAGTGCTACTCGGTAATACTACAGCTTGTTTCAAAATGTGCTTGTCTCCTGGTTCCAAGAGAGCATTTATAAATGACGCCTCCTAGCAGCACATTAGGAAATAAAGTGCTACATTTAAAAACACGAGCAGTAATAACCAATATCCATAGACTTATAAAAAAGGAACAATGGTCTGGGTCAGCTATAAAAATCTGGGAAGGGTATCTGAGGCAACAGTTGTGTCTGAAAGCAGTTTAGGAGAGTTATTAAAGAAAGAACAGCCATTGTTGCTAGTGCAACAACGTCCTTCTCTATGCCCAGTAAACAAAGATTAAGAACATGCACAAAATCTAATTTGGATGTTTTAATTCAGAAGTAGTTAGGCGAACTATGAATAATTTTTAAAGCACAGTAAAACAAAGACCAACTTTGAAGAAAGTGCTTATTAAGCTAAAAATTCTACTGACTTCCAAGGCAGGGTCTGAACATTAAGAAGAGTTCTTTTGAAGCTAGGATTATTTGAGAAAAAAAAAACACTAAGCGTGACAGACAAATTTTAATCGAACATCGCACCATACGTGCAAAAGGGCTTAAGTATTTACGAAATATTGTGAGATATCGAAGTGAAGTTTATATAGTTTATATGGATGAAACATATAAATAGAGCACATACTGGACCATATGCCTGGAGTGAAATACGTTACAGGGACTCTGCAGCGATATTGAAAGGCCGACAGTTGTTTATCATGCCTGCTGGAGGAGAACGGGGTTTTGTTCCAAATGCCTATGTACTATTTTAAGATCCAACAAAAGCGTGGATATTACTACTATATTAAGCATTACAGCTTAGTTTATAAGAGCTGCAAAACTGGCTTCGAGAATGAAATTTGTTTTTAGACACCTTATGCACCGCCCTCCCCTCTCGTAATCTTACGCTTGTGACGCATTGTGGCGATTGGTGCACTATCCCCATCACAGTTGCTACTCATCCCTACCGCGCAGGATTCCTGTCAAGATAAAATGATACATCTGTACTAATAGCAGGTTGGGGAAGTATTACATTCCACCCAAAACTTGTATGCTGAGAATTCGGGAAATACACATTTTGAGACTCCTTGAATGCAAATTGTGTTTTGTATAAAAATTTGTGTCTCTATGTATATACCTTTAAATAACATGCTTTAGAAACGAAATTAGGATAAATATCAAACTTGGCATTTTATTTCAGTATCTTCCAAGGATGCAACACAACGATTTTCAAGAAAATATGCATAAAAAACTATCCTTTACTTGCAGAATGTAGTTATTTTCTCTCAAATTGTTCAAACGCTTTCATTAAAATACCATGTGAAGTTCTAGTGAAAAATATGCCAAGTCACATTTTATGAATTTTGCAGTAGAGCGTTTTGAAATTTGTAAAATTTTCACGCCTAACACAATTTATACATTTTTGTTTGAAAACCTTCAAAATATTAGTACTATTTTAGCAAATTGATGAATAATGTTTAATAATGAATATTCTATATCATAAGGAAACTGAGAATAAGTAAATAGTTTCTGTATAAAAGTATTCTAAGTACATATATTAGGATATTTTTTCCTTTGAACAATTAGTTTTTTTTTAAACACCAGATAGTATATAAGTAAAATTCAGATTAATACAACAGGAATTAAATAATCCAAAGAACATTTCTCGATTTTCTCTTCCACTTGAACTAACGACTTCATCGACCTTTACCGGGTTTGAAACCGAGACCACGGGGAGCAGAGGCTAGCATATTACCCCTAGACCACGGAGGACTACAGGACGACAGGGGATGACCATCTTGCCTATTACTGTGAAACCCTTTTGACTTTGATGGAAGAATTTGTCCATCAATTCATGTACAAAGAGTGTAACGTACTTATAAGACAGAGACAGAGACAGAGAGAGAGAGAGTGATCTTCAAATATTCGAAAGCCGCTTATTGAACGTACTACAATGGTAAAGTAAAAGTATTGTATACTTGGCAGACTCTTTCCCTACTCTTCAAGGAGTTGAGATATTATTCCCGCGTATGTTTCCTTTCATGGCTCTTAGCTTAGGACTGAACAGAGTTCTCCCTTTAATTACGCAAGGGTCTAACACGTTCTTCTACTGAATGTACCATCTTAAAACTCTTTTCTGGATCAAACATGGGTTATATAACACCCATTCCGGCTTTGTTCCAAGAATATATGGCGATATAAACAAAAGCAATTGTGTTTGTCTGGGGTCATTGGATGACTCATCCATATAACCAAGGAAAATATAGTTGGCAATCTTATTTCAATGATTGCTTGCATTTATCACAGAAAAAATAAAAATGCCACTCTGTTTCACGTTCGCCAGTGACATAGTTTCAAATTCTGCTGTTTCAAATGCACAGATAAACTTATTCGTAATTCAGAACGCATACTGCGTTTGCGCAGAGAAGAGGACAAGTAAATGTGACATTGAAACTGTGCGATAAATATCCTACGTCAACAATTGAGAGTATACCTAGTTTGTCAGCATGTTAATCGGTGTTTCAGTGCCAAGTACTATTGATTCATATTAAGCACATTATGCCTGTAATCACATATCAGTTTTCAATCTACATTTAACAGTAGAAGTATCGTCAGTAGAATCATTTGGTCAACAAGACTACTTTTCTCTATCTATACAAATATATACTTAAAACGTAAATAAAGGTTGAATTAATCTTGCTTCCTACTTGGAGCATAACTTAAAAATTAGGAAACCTTTTCTAGCGAAGCTTAAAATCACAGCCATGACCAGGACCCAGGACATAACAGCTCGAATCGGGTATGGGCCTGCTAAACCTAATGCCGCTTCTCGCCCACATATGCAAGGCCGAAGTGGGCGATCATCCCGATTTGGGGAGATGTAGTCATTGTCTCGGCATCCCCAGTCGGAAAGTTGGCACTCTTGACCGGGATTCGCTACCTATTGCAGTTCCTCAAATTCCTCAGGATGCTGAGTGGACACCGGTCCTATACCGGGACTTAAAATCCGCACCCAGCTGGCGGGAGTCAATACTGGTACCTGTAACAAAAGTGAACAAGTTAGCCTAAAGACAAATGAAAACACTACTTCTGATAGTACAGCTCACACACATTCAGAAAATTATCCATTGGAACTTGGTCGAGATCAACTCAACCCATCTACAAGGTAAAATTTCTCCGATATGACAGTCAACTCCTACCAAAGAGCAAGCTATTGCTGTCGAGTCCAATGATATTAGTATCAAAGATAACGTTCTTGGGCTAGGAAACTAACAAACTCTAGAAATGTATTATCATCATGGTAATCTCGTATCACATCACCCAAAAAAGAGCAAACCTAAGATAATCATTGATAATGTTTCGTTAGAAATGAGACCATTTATAACAAGAAACGAACAAATCATTCTGCTCACTGTTTGCCCCGTAATGCCTATACGTGTGATCGACAATGAACTAAATAAACATGGCATTACTTTTACTTATTAGAGTAGGAGTATCAATTCCAGGTTTTTCTCTCAGATAGATATTCATTCTATAAATATTTCAACAAGGCTTCTGAAGCATTACGATTCCAGTATTTTGAATTAACTACTTCGTGTACCTTCTGATCTAACCGCCTATTTTCTATGTAAAAGTGAAAGGCTTTAGCCTAAATTATATGAGTGCTGCACCTAAAGATGTGCCTTTAGATCCTTCTCACAGCATCCTCAGTGTAAACCTGAAGTTCTCGGAATATCTAGCACTTAAAAGGAAGTTATAGATCCTAAGGGAAATAATAAAAATTGCACACTCTATTCTTCACTAAAAGCAACGGTAGTGGCATGCGATAACCCTACAAAAGGAAAATATCATGACAGGCTTAATCAAAGTAAAGCTGCATCAAGTTCTCGCAAGAATGTCGCAGATCTCGCTACTTCATATCATCGGGAACATTACAAAGCCTGGTAATTAAATAACTTCAACATCCGACTTAAAAAATGTTAATTAGCGATGCAACTTGCCAAGATCAGAGGTTATGCCCTAGCCAATTTAGCCAGTAATTGAAAATAGACCAAACTTCTTTCCTCAAAACTATTTTCGGCCGCAAAGTTTCTTTGAAAATACATTAGCAACTACTGTTATAGCAGCAATTGCTTACAAAACAGAAGGTCTCACCTGCGAGCTTAAATAACTTCATCCTTGCTTCACCGACGAAACCATCAAAGACAGGTGTAGACATACTGTTTAAAAGTTACTTTAACTTTTACATAAATTTAACTTCTACTTTTATGTACGAGTGAGTCAGAACAATGACATAGCTATAGAAACCTCTGCACCTGACTTCTCAAATGATGAATCTCCTCCCTTAGCCAACAATGAAGAACACCACACTTCAGATAATTATATTAATTGCATATTCAATAATACGAGTACAATGGAATCTAAACGGATTCCAACCATAATTTTAAACTTTACAGCTCCTAATTAATCGTCATCAACTTGGATTATCTACGGAAAACAAACGCCAATAACAATACCTTTCTTTATTTCAACCTTGTTTATAGTCGCTAACTACATGGTCATATTGCGACTTTACACAAATTAGTTACATAATATATATGTTAACACAATAATACATCCTGAAACAATATTCAAAAAGTTATATGAATATAACATTGACTTAATATATAACACTAAGTATAAAACTGGTATAACTTATAACATTGTTTTGTAGGTTTACAATAAAGTGGAATATTATCAACAGTACAATAGTGAGAACAGCGGTGATGCACTAAAGTTACAGCTGAAATAATGAAGCGTCTTTTGTAAATTGTAGAATGTTACTGATAATTTTAGGATCATTAAGTAAAGAATACGAAGTGAAGGTAAAGCAATAAAATTTAAAACTACAGCAGGTAAAACTGCTCAAAGAATTTCAAGATATATTCCATCTTCAGATGGAAGCTTGTTCTTCGTCCGCCACTTTGTGTATCTGGCACATTTAGTGACGATATGTACAGTTGTTAAAGCTGTCTGACACATCTCACATATGGGGACTGGATCCTTGGATATGATGTGTGAATGCGTGATTCTGTAATGACCAATTCTTAGCCTAGTTCAAGCCACTTGTTCTTTACGTTTCAGTTGTTTAAGAGAAGGTCTTCCGTTAGTCATTATATCATGCAGTTTGCTGTTTGAGTTGTTATACCACTGATTTTCCCAGTTTCTTCTGATGTAATTGTTGATATAGACAATATAATCTTGGTAAGTTATGCTTGTAATTGTTTCATCTGGAGGTAAACGAGTTGGTTCGCGGGTTGCCGCATCTAATCGTCCATTGCCATTAATTTGTTTATGTGATGGTATCCACAGTTTGCCAGAGTTGATAGCTTCATTGGATAAGGTTTATATTTCTTGAACCAATGCATTTTTTTAATCTTAATGGCTATAATTGCACACACTGTGTGTTGAGGGTAAACAATTGCACATCCGCATTTTCCATCAATAATAGTGTGTGTGTGTGTGTATGTGTGTGTATGTAAGTCATTCCGATGAAGCTCTTGAAATTCAAGGAAAAGTTGATTATATGTAGTATTGGTAATTTCACATTTGATGTGAGAGAGCATCTGTAAGTGGAAAACTGGTAATGAAAGCTTCCAAGGCGGTATTTGGTGAAATACTTTCCTTGCCGAAATTGTAGGTTATTTAAAGTTAAGGTAATGAAAATAAGTAGATACTTTTTCATAGAAAGTAGTATGGTTTTGATGTCGATTTGTGGGAGTATTAAAGCGTTTTTTTTTTAAATTGCTCCAATATTTTGGTTTCCTGAACAGATGCTTGTTTGAACGCATATATTAAACTTGGTTGAATTCTTCTCATTTCTAGTGGAGCTTCATCTGTCTCTATTTGAAGACTCGAAGAAGGACTTGTGCAAAAGGCTCCTAAAATAAGACGTAGAATTGTAGTCTGTATTGAATTGAGCATTTTGAGAGCAGTATGAGAGGCTGAGTTGTATACCATTGCTACGTAGTCTAGTTTAGATCTGATAGTAGTTTTGTAAGTAGATAATAAAACGTTTGAGTCTGCACCCCAGTTTTTTGCTGCTAAAACTTTTGGGATACGTAATCTCCTAATACAGTCTGATTTTAGATTTTTAATATGAGGAATCCCTGCCAGCTTATTGTCCAAAAGTAATCCCACGAGTTTTAGTGTCTTAACAACTTCAATAATATTAATTCCCATATAGATCTTAGGATCCTCAGTAACTTCTTTCCTTTTGGAGAACATTATGTATTTTGGTTTTTTGCGAGAACTCGAATAGGTTAAATCTGATAATTCCTGTAATGCATTCATAAAAGTTTGAAGAATTTCTTGGGTGGCGGTTAGATTTTTTCCCTTGCAGTAGATGTTTAAATCGTCCGCGATTAAATTAGCTTTGACTGATAGCTTTATGTGAGATGTAATGTCATTGAAAGCTACAAGAAAAGCTAAACACTGAGCGAAGATAATTGAGGTACTCCATTTAGAATATCCTAAACGTCAGAGTAAGTTCCATTGGCCAGCACTTGAAATTGCCTTCCTTTTAGAAAATTGCCCACATACATAAGCTTTTTTTTCTATTGATCTGGTTTTGAGGTAGAATTTTTAAGACTCTTTTTCCAAACCATGTCGTACGCTTTTTTGATCTCCAAACTGATCATTACACGGTGCTGGGAATTTTTAAAACTGTCTAATAATTTCTTTTTCAATAGTAATGAGACTATCCATTGTTGAATGCCCTTGTCGAAATCCATGATGATCTTTGTTAAAGAAGTTTTTTGTTTCGAGAGTCCTTCGACGTCTTTTACATATTACTTTTTCTAATACTTTATTCAAAGTACAAATTAGAGTAATTAGACGATAGCTCTCTGGTTTAGAGGACTCGCCATTGGGTTTAAGAATGGGAATTACCGTTGCTTTTCTCCAACAAGTAGGAAATACTTTACTGTTCCATATAAAATTGTATAGGTCTTGTAAGTATAGAATGCAATTGTTTGGAAGATGTTTCGACATCTCATAAGGTATTCCATCAGGTTCACAAAATTGAGATTTATATTAACTTAGTGTATCCGTAATTTCCTCTAGTGTTATTTCACTCTCATTTCCTGTTGCTCAGTGGAGGAGGGGAGATCTACATTCATGGCTTCACTTTCAAATCTTTGTTTAAATTTAAGGAGTTTGGGGTTGCAATTTCAATCTCTGGAAATGGCCGCAAATGTATGACTTAAATTTTCTGAAATTTGTTTATTATCACTCACCATTTTATCTGATCCTTTATTTCGTATTGTTGGTATCGTAGATGATCTGTTGGATCCATTTATTTTACTATTTTTTTTTTTCAAATGTGTTCTAGAGGTGCTTGACGATTCAATGAGGATACAAAATCTAACCATGATTTCCGTTTGCTCTCTTTTTTTATTCTGCCTGCCAAAGGTCGCAATTTTTATACTGAATTTTGTTTTCGGTAGATGGGTGTCCTTTAAATCTAAAATATGATTTATTTTTGTTCTGAATTCTATTTTTACATTCATCGCTCCGCCATGGAACCCTTCGTTTACGAAACGGGCCTATACATGTTTTAGGAATGGTGATGTTAGCGACTTCTATTATCATTTCTGTAAAATGTTTGACAATATTGTTGATGTTTGAGTCTTCTTTAATTAAGGGTAAAGATGCCGTGGCTTGGTTAATTAGGGCTTTAAACTTTGCCCATTCAGATTTTACAATTATCCACATTGGCTGTTTTATGAACTCAGAAATTTCATTGTCCATGCTAATAATAATCGGGAAATGATCGCTTCCATAAGGGACATTATAAACTGAACAGCTAAATAGATGTGCATTGCTGGGAGAAGTTATTGACCAGTCAATACTAATAAAGGAGTCATCAGCAAGGTCAAAGTGAGTAGCTTCAGAAGAATTAAGTAATATTAAGTTTTGCTCTAATAATATAGATTCAATAAGTTTCCCTCTTTGGTCAGATTTCTTACAACCCCATAGTATATTGTGACAATTGAAGTCACCCAGGAGTAAGAAAGGATTAGGTAATTAGTTAATTATATGTTGAAGGTCTTCAAGTTTAAGCTTATAACGGTTAGGTAAGTATACATTACATATACAGAAAGAAGTTGGCATTATTACTTTTACTGCTGCTGCTTCAAGGGGAGTAGTTAATGGAATTTCTTTATGAATTGTGTTATCTTTGATGAAGGAAGCTACTCCATCACTGGCGTGAATTGCTGTTGCTCTGTTCTTATAATAAATTGAATATTCAGGCAGGTTTGGTATTAACTGGTCGTTAAAGTTGGTTTCCTGTAAACAAATCACATTTGGCAGGTGGATTTTAATCAAAATATTCAAATATTCATGTTGCACTCGAAAACCTTGGAAATTCCATTGCAATATTGCACATCCCATTTTTTGTGAAATATATAAACGCTAAATAAGAAGACAAACAACGGAGCAGATAGAATTAAGTTAAGTTAGAAGAACTTCTGGCATTCTAGATTTGTTAATTTCTAGACCTAGCTTCTTTTCAATACGTGTGAACCGATTCTTAATTCCTTTATTTGTCAGTGATGGGTGGATCTTTTTAGTAGTGTCCAAAAGACTTTCCAGGTTATCTGTATAATTGAGAGCTATGGACACTATATCTGACGTTCCTTTTTTGTTTTCTACAAAACTCTTAAGCTGTTGGAAGTCTAAATTGTAATTTTCTGGGCTTTCTTCCATTAATATTCTAACGGGAGAGAGCTGACTGTCTAGCGTTGCTGTAGAGTCTGTTTTAGTTTTCTTATGTGTATGTTGGATCTTGTTTGGTTTTATATTCCTTGACTGATCTTCGTTGCTTTCTACGGATGAGTCGGAGAGATATTGTTGCTCACTTTCTGAGTGCTGACTTGAAGTAGAAATAGGTCTTTTAAGAGGAGTATCCTTGTATTCCTTTTTCTTTATTGCATTAATCTGAGCTGCCTCCATAGGGGTTGGATGTTTTAAGATTTCCAATTCTGACATTGTTATGCATTCAGTCATTGAGGGTTTTTTATTTTCTTCAATTAAATGACCATTAAAATCTTGAATGATTGGTTCTTGCGTTGTAACATTATTTGGTTCGATACCACTCAAATTTGTTTTAGGAATTACATTCCTTGTGTTTTCCGAAATTTCTTGGTCAGTAGGAGATTCCAAGGGCGATTTGCAATGCTTCGCAAAATGTCCTTTCATTTTGCAAAGGAAGCAGGCCGGGGCATCTGATGAAAAGTAAATCCAGTATGTGGTGCCTTCAAATTCTATGGACATGGATTCAGGAAATTTATCAAAAACATCAGATTTTACATAAACTTTTCGGCGAAAACTCATTATATGTGTATACCCTGGTATAGATATCCCTTCTTTGATGTAGGAAATTGCAAAAGCTGTTTCAAAAGATTTTTCTCAATCACATGATTTGGAATCACAGGGCACACATTTGATATTATAACCCTTTTATTTTTATTTAGGAAAGGTCTGATTTCCAATGATATGTCATTAATTGTGATCTTTAAAAATCTTGAGTTTATCTCTTCCCCCAAGGTTTTGTTTGTCAAGTAGATGCAAACTCTGTTGTTATAAATACGTGATACGAATCTAATACTTATGTGATTAACTTATTTGCCTAGAGCTAATACATATTCTTTGAGTGATAAAATGTCATTCACTTCAATAATTAAAGCTTGTTCTTTATTTGGCATAGATTGAACAATTGAAGAATAACTGCGTGCGGTAGTGTTGCTTTTGTTTATCTTGTTTTGGTTTTCAGAAGTTGGATAGCAGACCTGATTTTCGAAACTCTTAGCCACACTGCGGCTGAAACAGTTGACTGCTGAAATATCAGCGATGCGTAACTTTTCTTGGTTATACCGTAATTATAAATCAATAACATTGCGTTTAACAAAATATATAATTAAAGTAAATAGCTATCTTTACTCACAGAGCTAAGTAGGGTAGCGTTATACTTCCATTTGTGATGAAATCCTCAGATATTGCCTGTATTCAGGGAAAATACCACTCAAAACGTGAAACTAAACTTTTAGTTACACTCCGTATGCAGTCCACAGCCTTCTGTCTAATAACAATACTATCAACAGTTTAAAACAACTTTAACGTATACTATATGAATAGCACTGCTGAAATTCATACAATTGAAGGGGTAGCAACATACTTGTAAATTTATTTAAACTTTCAGGAAATTCCTATAACAACTGACCTAGAAGCAATCGCAGTATATTAGTTTACCTTGTCCGTTATGCATTTATAATATCTAAAACATCAATAACTTTTTACGTTGTAGTGACACAATAGTAAACTTAATACACTAAGTGCTTAAACCTTTCTTACAGTTGAGCGATTTTATCAGCTGTAGTGTACTATAGGGAAGCCTTCATACCGATACAAGAGGAAAAACATTAGAAAAACTAATAGAAGATTTTGATTTGATTGTACTTAACGCAAACGACCCAACCCGCTATGATCTGGCTCATGGATCATCTAGTACTTCCGGTGAGTACCTCTCATCTATGAATTAGAGGTAACACAACGAAAGCTGGCCAACAGGAACTGCGCTAAGCTTCGGTTCTATTCGGACAAAGTCGGGTTGTCTCAATCTCGATTGAAAGCCACGCGGTTTAGCACTCCTCAATCTTGATTTTAAGAAAGGTATGCTATAGAAGTAATATATCTTAAACCAGTAAATAAATCATCACCTATCAATCCACAAAACAATACAACCGCTCAATAATATACTCATCCATTGCCACATACATATCTCGAGGCGCTTTTGGGTACTAAGGCCCCTAAAACGAATGTCGCCCTGAACAGGCATAACGGTACGTACGGTACGGACATAGTATTCTGTACTTCTGGCACATTGGGAAGCTTATGTTGCGCCAGGTCTACCAAAAGTTCCGTTTACCCTTCACTGATTGATGTGACTACCTACTCATCACTATTTCGATAAATAATTCTATATTCTTATACCTCCAAATCCAAATTGAGTTTTCATGAATCCCATTGTCTGCCTCTGTAACGTAGAGATTTTGGTCAGGGTGGGTTACCTGGATAAGAACGTCTGATGACGTTGAAGGACGTTAATAAAAAATATATCAATAAATGTGATTCGCTGATGTACCAAAATCTCGTCAAAGGGGGAATGCAAAAATATCCTCGACTGAACTACAATTCCATCAATGTTATGCATTCTATTGTTTCAGAAAGTGAAAGATTCTTCTGTAGAATTAAGTGTAGGTACCATACACCACAGCTTTTAACCTTAAAATATAACTGCCATAGTGGAACGAATCCTGAAATTTTTTCAAAACAATGAGCGCAGAACGTTTTATTAATATAAGAAATATATTAATACAACATCAGAGAACAACATTAACCTTCTAAAACTTATATCAAAAGTAAGAAACGTAATCAAGGAGAGCAAACAACTGAGCTGGACATCCTTCCCATCTTCATCCCCTTCTATTTATGATGAGATGAAGTTTTAAAATTTAACAGAACGTTCAGGATCTCTCACCACTAATTTCGAAAATCCCAGACCAAAATTATATGCTGCTCTACTGAAATTTCTAATACGCTTGTTGATACTGTCGCAGTAAACGCAAATGGTTATATGATGAAGCCTTTCAACAATATAAATGGTGCTGTGAAAGCCACAATAATAAATTATTTTAGATGAACTTACGGAAAACCTACACCAATTTAAAACATATGTTCCTGGACCGGACGGGTACAGGACCGAAGCCTAACGTACGCTTAGCCTCCGGCAAGCCTAGCATGTAACAACCCCTAAGCCTCCGGCAAGCTTAGCATGTAGCAACACCTAAGCCTCCCAGGTAAGCTTAGCATGTAGCAACACCTAAGCCTCCGGCAAGCTTAGCATGTAGCAACACCTAAGCCTCCCAGGTAAGCTTAGCATGTAGCAACACCTAAGCCTCCCAGGTAAGCCTAGCATGTAACAACTCCTAAGCCTCCGGCAAGCTTAGCATGTAGCAACACCTAAGCCTCCCAGGTAAGCTTAGCATGTAGCAACACCTAAGCCTCCCAGGTAAGCCTAGCATGTAACAACTCCTAAGCCTCCGGCAAGCTTAGCATGTAGCAACCCCTAAGCCTCCCAGGTAAGCTTAGCATGTAACATCTCCTAAGCCTCCGGCAAGCTTAGCATGTAGCAACACCTAAGCCTCCCAGGTAAGCTTAGCATGTAGCAACACCTAAGCCTCCCAGGTAAGCTTAGCATGTAGCAACACCTAAGCCTCCGGCAAGCTTAGCATGTAGCAACACCTAAGCCTCCCAGGTAAGCTTAGCATGTAACAACTCCTAAGCCTCCGGCAAGCTTAGCATGTAGCAACCCCTAAGCCTCCCAGGTAAGCTTAGCATGTAGCAACACCTAAGCCTCCCAGGTAAGCTTAGCATGTAGCAACACCTAAGCCTCCCAGGTAAGCCTAGCATGTAACAACTCCTAAGCCTCCGGCAAGCTTAGCATGTCGCAACACCTAAGCCTCCCAGGTAAGCTTAGCATGTAGCAACACCTAGGCCTCCCAGGTAAGCCTAGCAAGTAACAACTCCTAAGCCTCCGGCAAGCTTAGCATGTAGCAACACCTAAGCCTCCCAGGTAAGCTTAGCATGTAACAACTCCTAAGCCTCCGGCAAGCTTAGCATGTAGCAACACCTAAGCCTCCCAGGTAAGCTTAGCATGTAGCAACACCTAAGCCTCCCAGGTAAGCTTAGCATGTAACAACCCCTAAGCCTCCGGGCAGCTTAGCATGTAGCAACCCCTAAGCCTCCCAGGTAAGCTTAGCATGTAACAACACCTAAGCCTCCGGCAAGCTTAGCATGTAGCAACACCTAAGCCTCCCAGGTAAGCTTAGCATGTAACAACCCCTAAGCCTCCGGCAAGCTTAGCATGTAGCAACCCCTAAGCCTCCCAGGTAAGCTTAGCATGTAACAACCCCTAAGCTTCCCAGGTAAGCTTAGCATGTAACAACTCCTAAGCCTACGGCAAGCTTAGCATGTAACAACTCCTAAGCCTCCGGCAAGCTTAGCATGTAACAACTCCTAAGGCTCCGGCAAGCTTAGCATGTAGCAACCCCTAAGCCTCCGGCAAGCTTAGCATGTAGCAACCCCTAAGCCTCCGGCAAATTTAGCATGTAGCAACCCTAAGCCTCCGGCAAGCTTAGCATGTAGCAACCCCTAAGCCTCCGGCAAGCTTAGCAGGTAACAACTCCTAAGCCTCCGGCAAGCTTAGCATGTAACAACTCCTAAGCCTCCGGCAAGCTTAGCATGTAACAACCCCTAAGCCTCCGGCAAGCTTAGCATGTAGCAACTCCTAAGCCTCCGGCAAGCTTAGCATGTAGCAACCCCTAAGCCTCTGGCAAGCTTAGCATGTAGCAACCCCTAAGCCTCCGGCAAGCTTAGCATGTAACAACTCCTAAGCCTCCGGCAAACTTAGCATGTAGCAACACCTAAGCCTCCGGCAAGCTTAGCATGTAACAACTCCTAAGCCTCCGGCAAGCTTAGCATGTAGCAACACCTAAGCCTCCCAGGTAAGCTTAGCAGGTAACAACTCCTAAGCCTCCGGCAAGCTTAGCATGTAACAACTCCTAAGCCACCGGCAAGCTTAGCATGTAGCAACCCCTAAGCCTCCGGCAAGCTTAGCATGTAGCAACCCCTAAGCCTCCGGCAAGCTTAGCATGTAGCAACTCCTAAGCCTCCGGCAAGCTTAGCATGTAACAACTCCTAAGCCACCGGCAAGCTTAGCATGTAACAACTCCTAAGCCTCCGGCAAGCTTAGCATGTAACAACTCCTAAGCCTCCGGTAAGCTTAGCATGTAGCAACCCCTAACCCTCCGGCAAGCTTAACATGTAGCAACACCTAAGCCTCCGGCAAGCTTAGCATGTAGCAACCCCTAAGCCTCCGGCAAGCTTAGTATGTAGCAACCCCTCAGCCTCCGGCAAGCTTAGCAGGTAACAACTCCTAAGCCTCCAGCAAGCTTAGCATGTAACAACTCCTAAGCCTCCGGCAAGCTTAGCATGTAGCAACCCCTAAGCCTCCGGCAAGCTTAGCATGTAGCAACCCCTAAGCCTCCGGCAAGCTTAGCATGTAGCAGCTCCTAAGATTCCGGCAAGCTTAGCATGTAGCAATCCCTAAGCCTCCCAGGTAAGCTTAGCATGTAGCAACCCCTAAGCCTCCGGCAAGCTTAGCATGTAACAACTCCTAAGCCTCCGGCAAGCTTAGCATGTAGCAACACCTAAGCCTCCGGCAAGCTTAGCATGTAGCAACACCTAAGCCTCCCAGGTAAGCTTAGCAGGTAACAACTCCTAAGCCTCCGGCAAGCTTAGCATGTAACAACTCCTAAGCCTCCGGCAAGCTTAGCATGTAGCAACCCCTAAGCCTCCGGCAAGCTTAGCATGTAGCAAACCCCTAAGCCTCCGGCAAGCTTAGCATTTAGCAACCCCTAAGCCTCCGGCAAGCTTAGCATGTAGCAACACTTAAGCCTCCAGCAAGCCTAGCATGTAACAACTCCTAAGCCTCCGGCAAGCCTAGCATGTAACAACCCTAAGCCTCCGGCAAGCTTAGCATGTAGCAACACCTAAGCCTCCGGCAAGCTTAGCATGTAGCAACACCTAAGTCTCCCGCGAGCTTAGCAGGTAACAACACCTAAGCCTCCCAGGTAAGCTTAGCACGTAACAACTCCTAAGCCTCCGGCAAGCTTAGCATGTAGCAACCCCTAAGCCTCCCAGGTAAGCTTAGCAGGTAACAATCACCAAGCCTCCCGCGAGCTTAGCAGGTAACAACCCCTAAGCTTCCCAGGTAAGCTTAGCATGTAACAACTCCTAAGCCTCCGGCAAGCTTAGCATGTTGCAACCCCTAAGCCTCCCAGGTAAGCTTAGCATGTAACAACACCTAAGCCTCCGGCAAGCTTAGCATGTAGCAACCCCTAAGCCTCCGGCAAGCTTAGCATGTAACAACCCCTAAGCCTCCGGCAAGCTTAGTATGTAGCAACCCCTAAGCCTCCGGTAAGCTTAGCATGTAACAACCCCTAAGCCTCCGGTAAGCTTAGCATGTAACAACAGCTAAGCCTCCGGCAAGCTTAGCATGTGGCAACCCCTAAGCCTCCGGGAAGCTTTGCAGGTAACAACTCCTAAGCCTCCGGCAAGCTTAGCATGTAACAACTCCTAAGCCTACGGCAAGCTTAGCATGTAGCAACCCCTAAGCCTCCGGCAAGCTTAGCATGTAGCAACCCCTAAGCCTCCGGCAAGCTTGGCATGTAGCAGCTCCTAAGCCTCCGGCAAGCTTAGCATGTAGCAACCCCTAAGCCTCCGGCAAGCTTAGCATGTAGCAGCCCCTAAGCCTCCGGCAAGCTTAGCATGTAACAACTCCTAAGCCTCCGGCAAGCTTAGTATGTAGCAACACCTAAGCCTCCGGCAAGCTTAGCATGTAACAACTCCTAAGCCTCCGGCAAGCTTAGCATGTAGCAACACCTAAGCCTCCCAGGTAAGCTTAGCAGGTAACAACACCTAAGCCTCCGGCAAGCTTAGCATGTAACAACTCCTAAGCCTCCGGCAAGCTCAGCATGTAGCAACCCCTAAGCCTCCCAGGTAAGCTTAGCATGTAGCAACACCTAAGTCTCCCGCGAGCTAGGCAGGTAACAACCCCTAAGCCTCCCGTGAGCTTAGCATGTAGCAACACCTAAGTCTCCCGTGAGCTTAGCAGGTAACAACCCCTAAGCCTCCCGTGAGCTTACCATGTAGCAACACCTAAGCCTCCCAGGTAAGCTTAGCATGTAACAACTCCTAAGCCTCCGGCAACCTAGCATGTAGCAACCCCTAAGCCTCCCAGGTAAGCTTAGCAGGTAACAATCCCCAAGCCTCCCGCGAGCTTAGCAGGTAACAAGCCCTAAGCTTCCCAGGTAAGCTTAGCATGTAACAACTCCTAAGCCACCGGCAAGCTTAGCATGTAACAACTCCTAAGCCTCCGGCAAGCCTAGCATGTAACAACCCCTAAGCCTCCGGCAAGCTTAGCATGTAGCAACCCCTAAGCCTCCCAGGTAAGCTTAGCATGTAGCAACACCTAAGCCTCCGGCAAGCTTAGCATGTAGCTACCCCTAAGCCTCCGGCAAGCTTAGCATGCAGCAACCCCTAAGCCTCCGGCAAGCTTAGCATGTAGCAACACCTACGCCTCCCAGGTAAGCTTAGCATGTAGCAACACCTAAGCCTCCGGCAATCTTAGCATGTAGCAACACCTAAGCCTCCCAGGTAAGCTTAGCATGTAGCAACCCCTAACCCTCCGGAAAGCTTAGCATGTAGCAACCCCTAAGCCTCCCATGTAAGCTTAGCATGTAGCAACCCCTAAGCCTCCGGCAAGCTTAGCATGTAGCAACCCCTAAGCCTCCGGCAAGCTTAGCATGTAGCAACACCTAAGCCTCCGGCAAGCTTAGCATGTAGCAACCCCTAAGCCTCCCAGGTAAGCTTAGCATGAAACAACCCCTAAGCCTCCGGCAAGCTTAGCATGTAGCAACCCCTAAGCCTCCGGCAAGCTTAGCATGTAAGAACCCCTAACCCCCCGGCAAGCTTAGCATGTAACAACCCCTAAGCCTCCCAGGTAAGCTTAGCATGTAACCACTCCTAAGCCTCCCAGGTAAGCTTAGCATGTAGCAACCCCTAAGCCTCCCAGGTAAGCTTAGCATGTAGCAACACCTAAGCCTCCGGCAAGCTTAGCATGTAACAACCCCTAAACCTCCCAGCTAAGCTTAGCATGTAGCAACACCTAAGCCTCCGGCAAGCTTAGCATATAACAACCCCTAAGCCTCCGTCAAGCTTAGCATGTAACAACCCTTAAGCCTCCCAGGTAAGCTTAGCATGTAGCAACACCTAAGCCTCCGGCAAGCTTAGCATGTAACAACCCCCAAGCCTCCGGCAAGCTTAGCATGTAACAACCCCTAAGCCTCCCAGGTAAGCTTAGCATGTAGCAACACCCAAGCCTCCGGCAAGCTTAGCATGTAACAACCCCCAAGCCTCCGGCAAGCTTACCATGTAACAACCCCTAAGCCTCCCAGGTAAGCTTAGCATGTAACAACTCCTAAGCCTACGGCAAGCTTAGCATGTAACAACTCCTAAGCCTCCGGCAAGCTTAGCATGTAACAACTCCTAAGGCTCCGGCAAGCTTAGCATGTAGCAACCCCTAAGCCTCCGGCAAGCTTAGCATGTAGCAACCCCTAAGCCTCCGGCAAATTTAGCATGTAGCAACCCCTAAGCCTCCGGCAAGCTTAGCATGTAGCAACCCCTAAGCCTCCGGCAAGCTTAGCAGGTAACAACTCCTAAGCCTCCGGCAAGCTTAGCATGTAACAACTCCTAAGCCTCCGGCAAGCTTAGCATGTAGCAACCCCTAAGCCTCCGGCAAGCTTAGCATGTAGCAACTCCTAAGCCTCCGGCAAGCTTAGCATGTAGCAACCCCTAAGCCTCTGGCAAGCTTAGCATGTAGCAACCCCTAAGCCTCCCAGGCAAGCTTAGCATGTAACAACTCCTAAGCCTCCGGCAAGCTTAGCATGTAGCAACACCTAAGCCTCCGGCAAGCTTAGCATTTAACAACTCCTAAGCCTCCGGCAAGCTTAGCATGTAGCAACACCTAAGCCTCCCAGGTAAGCTTAGCAGGTAACAACTCCTAAGCCTCCGGCAAGCTTAGCATGTAACAACTCCTAAGCCACCGGCAAGCTTAGCATGTAGCAACCCCTAAGCCTCCGGCAAGCTTAGCATGTAGCAACCCCTAAGCCTCCGGCAAGCTTAGCATGTAGCAACTCCTAAGCCTCCGGCAAGCTTAGCATGTAACATCTCCTAAGCCACCGGCAAGCTTAGCATGCAACAACTCCTAAGCCTCCGGCAAGCTTAGCATGTAGCAACCCCTAAGCCTCCGGCAAGCTTAGCATGTAGCAACACCTAAACCTCCGGCAAGCTTAGCATGTAACAACTCCTAAGCCTCTGGCAAGCTTAGCATGTAGCAACCCCTAAGCCTCCCAGGTAAGCTTAGCAGGTAACAACCCCCAAGCCTCCCGCGAGCTTAGCAGGCAACAACCCCTAAGCTTCCCAGGTAAGCTTAGCAGGTAACAGCCCCCAAGTCTTCCGAGAGCTTAGCAGGTAACAACCCCTAAGCTTCCCAGGTAAGCTTAGCATGTAGCAACTCCAAAGCCTCCGGCAAGCTTAGCATGTAGCAACCCCTAAGCCTCCCAGGCAAGCTTAGCATGTAACAACCCCCAAGCCTCCCGCGAGCTTAGCAGGTAACAACCCCCAAGCCTCCCGCGAGCTTAGCAAGTAACAACCCCTAAGCCTTCCGTGAGCTTAGCATGTAACAACACCTAAGTCTCCCGCGAGCTTAGCAGGTTACAGCCCCTAAGCCTTCCGTGAGCTTAGCATGTAACAACACCTAAGCCTCCCACGAGTTTAGCAGGTAATAACCCCTAAGCCACCCGTGAGCTTAACAGGTAACAACCCCTAAGCCTCCCGTGAGCTTAGCATGTAACAACCCCTAAGTCTCCCGCGAGGTTAGCAGGTAACAACCCCTAAGCCTCCCGTGAACTTAGCATGTAACAACCCCTAAGTCTCCCGCGAGCTTATCAGGTAATAACCCCTAAGCCTCCCGTGAGCTTAGCATGTAACAACCCCT
The DNA here is from genome assembly GCA_030765055.1 of Mantis religiosa. NCBI lineage: Eukaryota > Metazoa > Arthropoda > Insecta > Mantodea > Mantidae > Mantis > Mantis religiosa. The sequence goes on from CM060950.1 coordinate 193,221,873, forward strand.
AAGTTTCCCGCGAGCTTAGCAGGTAACAACCCCTAAGCCTTCCGTGAGCTTAGCATGTAACAACACCTAAGCCTCCCACGAGTTTAGCAGGTAATAACCCCTAAGCCTCCCGTGAGCTTAGCATGTAACAACACCTAATCCTCCCACGAGTTTAGCAGGTAATAACCCCTAAGCCTCCCGTGAGCCTAGCAGGTAACAACACCTAAGCCTCCCACGAGTTTAGCAGGTAATAACCCCTAAGCTTCCCGTGAGCTTAGCATGTAACAACACCTAAGCCTCCTACGAGTTTAGCAGGTAATAACCCCTAAGCCTCCCGTGAGCTTAGCAGGTAACAACCCCTAAGTCTCCCGCGAGCTTAGGAGGTAACAACCGCTAAGCCTCCCGTGAGCTTAGCATGTAACAACCTCTAAGTCTCCCGCGAGCTTAGCAGGTAACAACCCCTAAGCCTCCCGTGAGCTTAGCAGGTAACAACCCTAAGCCTCCCGCGAGCTTAGCAGGTAACAACCCCTAAGCCTCCCGTGAGCTTAGCATGTAACAACCCCTAAGTCTCCCGCGAGCTTAGCAGGTAATAACCCCTAAGCCTCCCGTAAGCTTAGCATGTAACAACACCTGAGCCTCCCGTGAGCTTAGCATGTAACAACACCTAAGCCTCCCGGGAGCTTAGCATGTAACAACACCTAAGTCTCCCGCGAGCTTAGCAGGTAATAACCCCTAAGCCTACCGCGAGCTTAGCAGGTAATAACCCCTAAGCCTCCCGGTAGCTTAGCATGTAACAACACCTAAGCCTCCCACGAGTTTAGCAGGTAATAACCCCTAAGCCTCCCGGGAACTTAGCAAGTAACAACCCCTAAGTCTCCCGCGAGCTTAGCAGGTAACAACCCCCAAACCTTACGTGAGCTTAGCATGTAACAACACCTAAGTTTCCCGCGAGCTTAGCAGGTAACAACCCCTAAGCCTCCCGCGAGCTTAGCAGGTAACAACCCCTAAGCCTCCCGTGAGCTTAGCAGGTATCAACCCCTAAGCCTCCCGTGAGCTTAGCAAGTAACTACCCCTAGGCCTCCCGCGAGCTTAACAGGTAACAACCCCCAAACCTCCCTCGAGCTTAGCATGTAACAACCCCTAAGCCTCCCGCGAGTTTAGCAGGTAATAACCCCAAGCCTCCCGCGAGCTTAGCAGGTAACAACCCCCAAACCTCCCGCGAGCTTAGCATGTAGCAACCCCTAAGCCTCCCGCGAGTTTAGCAGGTAACAACCCCAAGCACCCGCGAGCTTAGCAAGTAACAACCCCTAAGCCTCCCGCGAGTTTAGCAGGTAATAACCCCTAAGCCTCCCGCGAGTTTAGCAAGTAACAACCCCTAAGCCTCCCGCGAGTTTAGCAGGTAATAACCCCAAGCCTCCCGCGAGCTTAGCAAGAAACTACCCCCAAGCCTCCCGCGAGCTTAGCATGTAACGACCCCTAAGCCTCCCGCGAGTTTAGCAGGTAACAACCCCAAGCCTCCCGCGAGCTTAGCAAGTAACAACCCCTAAGCCTCCCGCGAGTTTAGCAGGTAACAACCCCAAGCCTCCCGCGAGCTTAGCAAGTAACAACCCCTAAGCCTCCCGCGAGTTTAGCAGGTAATAACCCCTAAGCCTCCCGCGAGTTTAGCAAGTAACAACCCCTAAGCCTCCCGCGAGTTTAGCAGGTAATAACCCCAAGCCTCCCGCGAGCTTAGCATGTAACAGCCCCCGAGCCTCCCGCGAAACCGGTGTAATTAGCCAGCAGGTGGGTGAAAATGGGTATTCCTAATTTTTGCCTTGATTTATTTAAATTTACAGCAAATAAGTTCACTGCTATGTTTTCCGACGAGACCGAAATTATGGTGAGTAGGACAGGAAGGAAAGTTCTACTTCGGAAAGGTTACACTTTCGGATTCCAAAAGTGTTTAAAAAGCGGGATATTGCGATGGTCGTGCAATGTATAAAGTTGCAAAAGTTTTATTAAAGCCTTTTCCATTGAAGAAATAGATGTCCTGAATATTCAAGATGACCATAGCCAAGCGGCAACACCTAGTAGCAAAATTCAAAGACAGAAAGTACTTTGTGATCTGAAGAGAAAGGCTACGGAAGATATATGTGAAAGGCCAACAAAACTAATATACCAGCATCTGAAGAGGGAAAACACAGAAGTAACCAGTGTAGTTGTCCACAGTTTACGTAAGTCCATATACAAAGCTAGGCGTAAAATTCTGTCAAAATTACCCGCAAGTATAGAGGAGGTTCATGATGTTCTGAACATATTAAGTGTGAAAATTGTAGAGGGAACCGAGCTGTTGCTACACAATGATGCTACAAATAACGTTGTAATATTTCGTGAATCCGGAAGTCTCAGAGTACTCAGTGTGACACAATATATTTTGACGGAACTTTCAAGTATTCCAAGGTTTTTTGCCAGTCATTTACAATCCATGGGCTCGTTAATGGACATTACATTCCAATGGTATTTTCTTTGTTGAAGGACAAGAAAACTTCATCATATGAGCAGGTATTTTCAACAGTTGTTGATAAATGTCATAAGCTTGGTCAGATATTCTCTCCATCAACATTGTTTTCTGACTTTGAAGAAAGCATCATGAATGCTGAGAGAGAAGTATAGACTGATGTTAAAATCCATGGATGTAAATTTCATATATTACAAAGCTAGTTGGCTAAAGATACAAAACTTGGGACTTGCACATGTCTACTATTCCATATATGAAACCGGGAAAATTCTGAACTACATATTTGGTTTGCCAATGCTGGATCCTGGTATGGTTGGTGACTGTTTTGCGAAAGACTTCATGACAGTGATGCCTGTCTTGGAAAAACTACTGATGTTTTGCGACTATTTAGTGGAAACTTACATAGACGAAAATGCACTCTTTCCTCCTTCCATGTGGGTAGAACTATGTTGCAATAGACAGAGAATTACCAACGCTTGCGAAAGTGTCCACAATAAATATAACAACCAGTTTTACTCCTGTAGCCCAGACCTGTATAAATTTCTTGAAGTACTCAAGCAAATGCAGCTGGATACTAAAATTGCAATTAATTCCTCAAGAAATAAAAAACAGGAAAGATCTTATCCGCAATTAAAATGTATGATGTAGCAAGTAGAAAATTTCAAAGTTGAAAAAATTTCAAGAATGGAATACTTGAAGTCAATTTCTTGTAGAAGCAAACCTAGAGATACATGGAAATAAAATCTAACAGAAAAAATAGCACTTATTTTAAAGACGAAAATACATGTTACTGTATGATATAATGATATAAGTTTAAAATTTCAAAATGACGAAGCATCTAAATGTGGATCCACTGTGGGACAATTACAGAAAATAAAGAAAAAATGACGAAGCTGATAAATGTGGAATCTTTTAGGGTGCGAGCCAGTTCGCCTCTTCGTGGTACACCCTCTTTAAAACGCTAAACGAACTGGAACAACTACTAATTCAAATGTAAGCATTAGAGGTTCATTTTCTTTTGGTACTAGAGCCGTGTTTCTTTGTTATTAATCATAAATGCAAAATAAGTAACCTCTTCCATTAGAAGTATGTAATGCTTCATCAAATATTATAAATACCACACTGGAACTGTTACCTGTTTCGACCGGGAGGCTTTGGACCTATATAATTAGGGAACTGGAACCGGGAGGCTTGGGGGCTATGTAATTACCCCTAATGCTTCGGTACCGTACCGACCGGACAACATAGTATGAATTACTTCAACTTCATGAAGGAATTGTATATCTGAATGAAATACATATCATTATCTGGTAAAATAACATCTTTCCCACCAGTATCAAACTAGCAACAACAATAATAGTAATAATAATAATAATAATAATGATGATGATGATGATGATGATGATGATGATGATGATGATGATGATGATGATGATGATGATGATGATGATGATGATGATGATGATGATGATGATGATGATGATGATGATGATGATGATGATGATGATGATGATGATGATGATGATGATGATGATGATGATGATGATGATGATGATGATGATGATGATGATGATGATGATGATGATGATGATGATGATGATGATGATGATGATGATGATGATGATGATGATGATGATGATGATGATGATGATGATGATGATGATGATGATGATGATGATGATGATGATGATAATGATAATGATAATGATAATGATAATAATAATAATAATAATAATAATAATAATAATAATAATAATATTAATAATAATAATAATAATAATATTAATAATAATAATAATAATAGTAGTAATAATAATAATAATAATAATAATAGTAGTAATAATAATAATAATAATAATAGTAGTAGTAATAATAATAATAATAATAATAATAATAATAATAATAATAATAATAATAATAATAATAATAATAATAATAATAATAATAATAATAATAATAATAATAATAATAATAATAATAATAATAATAATAATAATAATAATAATAATAATAATAATAATAATAATAATAATAATAATAATAATAATAATAATAATAATAATAATAATAATAATAATAATAATAATAATAATAATAATAATAATAATAATAATAATAATAATAATAATAATAATAATAATAATAATAATAATAATAATAATAATAATAATAATAATAATAATAATAATAATAATAATAATAATAATAATAATAATAATAATAATAATAATAATAATAATAATAATAATAATAATAATAATAATAATAATAATAATAATAATAATAATAATAATAATAATAATAATAATAATAATAATAATAATAATAATAATAATAATAATAATAATAATAATAATAATAATAATAATAATAATAATAATAATAATAATAATAATAATAATAATAATAATAATAATAATAATAATAATAATAATAATAATAATAATAATAATAATAATAATAATAATAATAATAATAATAATAATAATAATAATAATAATAATAATAATAATAATAATAATAATAATAATAATAATAATAATAATAATAATAATAATAATAATAATAATAATAATAATATTAATAATAATAATAAACCGATATTCCTAAACACAACAGGATGACAATATTTCTGGAAACTTCCGACTTATTGCTCTCATTTGCACTATGATCAAACGTGTGCAAAAAATCACTAATTGCTTACCAATTCTCAGAGTGAATTTTGCCGCTATCTCAGGTACGTTAGTCACGCTTGAAACAGAAATCCTCAAAGCCTTCCTGGAATTTTAACACTTGCCTTGTATACAACTAGATTTTGATAAGGCTTATGATATGATATGGAAGCAAATCCAAACATCAGAGGAAGAATGGTGGCTTTTATGTAGAACTTTCACCAGTAGTATTCAAGTCCAGGCCAATGCTATACTCTTCAAAGAAGGCTTTATTGAAAATGGCGTTCTTCAAGGTACAATGTTGCGCATAGCACTTTTTCTTGCACCCATAAAAACTTGGTTCAACTCTTTGTCCACTAGACTATGCTGATGACCTTACAGTACTCTATCAAAGAAAAAGTAGTCACCATACAACAAGTCTTCAGTCTGTCCTGAAACAACTACAAAAATAGTCATTAGCAATTGTGTTTATATTCTCTACCTTGAGTACAAAATTCATCAGTTCATCACCTTCTCAAGGAAAAGAATACCAGAGGAGAACCTAAAACTGTATCTTAATGAGGAATCGCTCGAAAATATCGACTTCTGGCTTCCACAGCAGACGGATCAACCCTGATGATGCTAGGCGCAGTTCCTGGCGAAACGTCAGTTCACTCAAGAACTTCTAGACCATGGCCCACAAGCGCAGAAGACAACATTTTCTTCACTATAGTCTGTTCAGATATCCTACAAGTCGGCTTTATTTGCTGACTTTGGAATTTTGTGTTTTTCCATGGCATTACGAAACACAACTGAATGGTCGCCTCCAAAAGCGTTAAAAGTATTGAGAAGTGCAAACTAACAGCAATCGAAAATGGAAGACACCTAAATATTAGCTAAAATATACTGTGCTTTATTGATGTCTTCATTTGCTGTTTATTAGCTTTTTATCTAACCTTTATGGTCATACAGCACTACGTGGTATACAAAGTTTATTTCGAATGAAGAGAGCTTCACAGGCAATTCATATCTTAATCAGTGTATTTTCATTGAAATCATATAGATATTTTAAATTAAAAAAAAAGTTTTCCAGTCAGGAATATGTACTTTGTAGTAGAGAATTTTCCTTGAAAATCCTCGTGTCGCATCCTTGTTAGATAGTGAACTGAAGTAAGATGTTTGCTATTTTTCTCTGTTTATTTTTTTATTTGCTTCTTTGTTTATTGTTCCTTTCAGTGACGAAGATCATGAGGACCCACAGTAATACATACTTTTAAGTAACAAAAGGCAATTTAAGATACAAACTGTAGTGTAAATGTATTAGAACTGTGATCATAAACGCGATAATTTGACTTTGGTAATAGAAGAATCTAGTATTTGTACATTGATATTTTTTATCAAAAGCTTGTTTTAACGTATAAAATGGCATTATGTAAAATACAAAACAGCTTTAAGATCTCAATCAAGAATATTAAGTTTCTGCATCTTTCAGCAGTGTTCAACGGCCTACTCTAGAAGTTTAAGACCCTTCTTTCGTTCAGTAAAGCCGGACACTCGAGGGTAAGGTTGTGAGCTGAACATTAAGGTCATAGATCATTAATTGCTTTCTTCATCAGATAACCATGGCTGAAGTTGAAGTGGCTGATGTGCCACTGGTAAGCAGAATTTTTTTGTTTTCTTCGGAAATTAAAGTGTGATATAACCGGCACTGTAATAAATTTCCTAATAAATTTCAGTTTTGAGGGTGTAGATTTACATTGATTGTTCCAGAGATCCACAATTCAGGCCATGAAAATATTTTTCATATACTAAAAAACATAAATTACTTCAGCTTCATTCTGTTGCTGGACCTACAGGCCTACAAACTTCTGGAACTTGCAGTGCTGATAATGGGTTCAAGTGATTGGTGGAGGCGTTACTGATTGAGCTGAACACTACAGCTCCATAGCCTAATTTGAACTGCATCAGACATCTATAGATGTAGATTAAACACATTGAGTGTTGGAAATTATATATTTTCAGAATGTTTAATCGGGATGCCCATTCTGGTTTGAGGGATATAAGATGTTGTTTCCACGCCTGTTTCTGGCCGAATGTCATTACAATATTTTACAAGTACTTTTTCTACATAAAATATGGCCACCAATGTTGAGATTGATGTTGGCTTGGAAAGGCATTTTGATTCTAGACAAAATTATAAATTCAGCGTTACTTGTGGATATAATGGAAGCCTGAATTGTTTTTCCAGGTGTAAATATTATTCAAGGATTTCTAAATGATATGTGTTGTCAGCTGAGATGTTTTCACTGCTCAAAAGAGTTATATACTCTGCAAAGAGGAATGTTTTTACTGAATGTTTAGCTAAACTACTTAATGTACTTACGGTAGCTGGGAATAAAAGTACGTTCATTACAAATCCTTGAGGTAGACCTTTCGCCATTTCCTTATAGGGGGGCAGTGTGTTTTGTATGGGCCCTTTGAGGTATCTATGAGCCAAAAAATTAATGATCAGTACTAAGTTATTTCCTTTTTTCACATTTTAAAGATAGGCTATAAGCTTAAGTCTAAATATAATTTCATAAGGCTTTCCAATATCCAGGGTAATAACAACTATGTGATTTTTCAATACCAGAGCATTACAAATTTCGGTATCTAAGTTGACCAAGTGATCACTTGTGGAATTAAGTGACCGAAAACGTTTCGGTAAGGTGATATTAACCTTTTGTTTCCAAAATCCATCTAATGTGACTGCAGACTATATTCTCTAAGTTTCCACAAAGTACTAGTTAAGGAAATTGGGCGATAATCGACAATTTTGGAATGGTCTTGGTTGACTTTGTGAAAGGAAATAACTATGTTTCCCTGTGATGATCAGGAAAGAGTAGAGTCTCTCATATAAAGTTTAACAACAATTATAGCTACTCAGGTGTTGCTTTTATCGGAAGAATTTTAAGCAATATCCATAGAGCATGTCATCCAGTCTTGGAGAAGAATTTTTGCTTTTATTTAAACACTGAAGAACTTCGTCCAGGGCAAATGATTGATTAAACTGATCTTCATTACACGAAACCGTAATCTTCATTACATGAAACTTAATGTATTCATTAGATGTGATTTTAAAGAGATCCGTTTAGAAACTGTTGAAAAAAGTTGTTATTAATTGAACTATTTGTCAAAGACGTGAGCAAACAGCGTGCTAATAGTACTCGTAATTGGATCATTGTATTTAGTAGCTTTATTATACTTCAGACTTGTCTGACTCCTCTGTGATCGAGTGGTCAGCATTCTGGTCTCTCAACTCAGACCTCCTGGGTTCAATTCCCGGCTGGTGTTGGAAAGCTTCCTTGAACCATAATAATTCCTAATAACCCATAGAATCTGTAAATATAAAGGTGGAAGCAAATGTGAGTGTGTTTTAAGTTAGAAGTGATAAAAAGAGTTATGTTAAGAAACCCTAGAATTCAGCGAGTAATAATAGCATCGTTGTTTAAGTAAATGTCCCTCATATGAGCAAAAACGTTGCAGGGAGTAACACAAATGGAGCAATAGTTAGAAGTGATAAAAAGAGTTATGTTAAGAAACCCTAGAATTCAGCGAGTAATAATAGCATCGTTGTTTAAGTAAATGTCCCTCATATGAGCAAAAACGTTGCAGGGAGTAACACAAATGGAGCAATTTAAAATGGATTTTTTCTCCACTAATTGATTTTAACTTGATCCAAAGAGTTGAAATCGGATTTTGATTTGACTGCCTTAATCAACAGTGAAAGTACTACTTTATTGTAGACTTGTAATGTGTAGTGTTTAACGCCCGCTTTTGCTACATACGGCACCGCAGGCGATGACACTGATGATACATGAGATGAAGATGGAGCACCGGTGGAATGAGATGGCGGGGGAAACCGGAGGTCCCGGAGAAAACCCGCCCCAGCGCCCTGTTGTCCACCACAAATCTCACTTTGTAGACTTGTAGATGTAACCTGCTTTTTCCCTAGCTCTTTTATATCCAGTGTCATTTATGTAGCTCTATGGTTCTTAGCGTTTACGACTGACAGACAAATGGAAGTTTGTGTAGTATTTCAGAGATTTTAGCATTAGGAAACTGATCTGCAGATATAATTCTATTAGTTAAGTGTTGGAAAATGTCTGTAACATTATGTGATTGCAAAGTTTCTCTAGTTCAGTTAATTTATGAATGTTTTCATTGACATAGTAATGAAACATAGTCCAGTTTGGTTTGCTGATGAACCGTTTCTGGTTAGTTTTAAGCTCCCTAAGTTATTTATAATGAGATAATTGCGTGTCTTTTGGATAACGGTTGCTGTCTTATATGTATTTATTTCGTGACCAGGATATTTTTCCCAACATTATTGGATGAGAAACTGTCATTTATGGAACTTATCGAAGTGGCTTGTATTACAGTGCGTGGCAAAACGTCATTTAACACAGCAAAATCTTAATGATTATGCAACCACTGTTTAATAATATGTCATCTTCTGTTTTTAAGATCTCCATAGACGTCATTGCAGTTAACGTCTGTTATTGTTAAGGGTGGTCTGTGGCGTTCCGCAAGAAACTGTCCAGTTCATTGATATTTAAGTCGTGGCTGTACGGAATACCTACTATGCAAATGGTCATAGCGAAATTTATTTTAACTGTTGTGGCTGCAAGTGTATTTGGAAGAGGAATGTCATTTATAGCATTTATGGTTGCACAAAATTTCCTACCCCAGCATTCGCAACCTGTCTGTCAGAAAAGCACGTTGCACAACCAGGCAACTGAGCGCAGTTTTGTTCTTTAAAGTTTGTTTGTTTGTTTGTTTGTTTGTTTGTTTGATTTTGTAGTCATACTATCTTTGATTTGTAATCATTGATAAGAAGATTTAAGTAGGTTCTTGCAAAAAGCCATTGCAGTTCCACTTAATTAAATCCATAATGATTGTATGTTCGAAGTGTCTAACTTTTTAATTAATAGCAAACATTGGCGTTTAACGCATTTGCTAGACAGCTTCCTGGACTGATCTTGGCATCGTTGCTAAACCCGACTGATCATTTGTGAAATTTTTAACGATGTTTGTGATATTTGTGACATCCCTGGTTCTGTCGAAAAGGTTCAAAAGTTGGTTTACTGAGAAGGAAAAATGGGCATTCTGTGAGTCAGTTATTATTGTTGTTGCCATCTTGTTATTATTCCATACACTCTATCTGGATCATATGAACTTCTTTTCTGAGGGGTTTGTTCCTTTTTGTTTTATTTTTCTTTATTTTTCCTCATACGTGACGTTTTCATAAGTAAAAATTCTCAAGTGGTGGTTTCTTTCTTAGTTTCAGATAAATTAATAGAGAAGGGCATATCTGAGTTGGTGATTATCAGTTTCAATTTTATTGTTGCCGATGGTAACTGACGAAGTTGTAACTAGTATTGGAAGTTTGAAGGGCTATTTGAAAAAGAAGTTAAAGGAGTTTACACTGTTAACATCCTCTATTAATCGTGGTTGATTTAAGGGAGAACTTTGTTTTGCATTATTTAAATGTCACTAAAGCTGATTGGGTGTCTGAAGAGTAACTTTATTATACACTGTTGCATTGTATCCATGATACTCAATACTGTGTGTGAATGAGTTTGAATTCTAATTACCCGCTCTATGGCTTTGATGTTTACAGTGAAAACAAATGGGAACGTCAGAAAATACAGTGTGATAGACTATCTTCTATTATCACTTGGAATGTTCAGGAAGCTTCTCTTCAGCTTCCGGAGCATTGAATGTTTGCCAGCGAAAACTTTAGATATGCGATAGTCTAGGATCAAAGGAACCCGCTGCTAAAAGATATTGGTGCAAGCATTTGTATTCCAAATAACAGCAATTGATTTAATTAGTACTTAATGTGGAACGGTTTAGCACTCATTAAATAAAACTACCCTCTTGTTACAGGATAATAATGTGAAATAGGAACTCCTTACCAGCTATTAAACTATCTCATCTACAATTTCCTTAATGCTAAGATAAAAAATCATCATTTGCTTGAAATGTTTGAAGAAACTCTTATGAAATTCATTAAGTTTAGTGACTGACTGTTGAGTGTACAAATCCAGTGGTGCGGAGATAATCGGCTGAGTCAGTCATAATGACCCTTTGCTTTGTGATGCTTGAGCATAAATAATTGATGAGTTGCTATTATACGTACTGGTAGATGCTACCGTAGTTAAGCTCGCTAGGAGATAGAAGCTATGATTAGATTAAGCGATTCGAAAGCCGAGTGTAGACAATATTTCAATTATTTATTCTCAAGCGGCACCAAACTGAAGCGAAATACTAGAACTATTGGTAAACCACTCAAACAAGATAAAAGTCTAGTCTGCCGTTATGATTCTCTTGCTTTTGTTCATCCAAACCTTCCCTTTTTAAGTATGCAGTACACAGACGTTCTAAAAATGTTTTATTCGGGACCTCAAAACATGTATTTTGATATAGAATCTTTGGTATATTTAAATAATTCTAGGAACTCTGGGTAAGCGTAAGAGTAAGTCAAAATTAGGTTACTTGCTGTTTGGTTTCATATGGAGGAAGGTTTCATCAAAAATTAAACCTACGTAAAAGACATCCGAGTATCACAATTCTTTTGATCTTAAAGTAGAGAAAACGTTTTGGCAATGGTGATTTATTGCAATATTGTATGCAGTAGATATCAAATCTAACATGATTGTGTTAGAAATGAACGGCGGGGCCAAAATATATTTGTACGTACTAGGGTAATTGTTTCATGGTGCTATTAAAGTAGAAACATATTTTATTGCCACCTACCATCAAGAACACCAACTACTTTGACAGTCTTTCAATACATCTGCCCCAGTTACTTGCAGCTACTTCTGTTATGTGAAAGTTTGTGGTTCAAACAAAGTTATATTCCGCAATGCGTCATATATTCCTGGAAAACAAATACGAACTATTAGATTTGATTTCTGTATTAAAACATTTGGTTTGTTACATCTGTTACTATTAATGTTTTGAGTCAGTTTTGAAGTATTTGCACAGGCCAACAGATTGCACATTAATTTCTGAAAAAGTATTGTTGATGCTATTGGGGTTTTATAGGAATACGCCGGTACACAATTACTCTTTAGCCCGTTACGCACTTTGTGGTACGCGAGAAATCAATGTATTTTCTGGAGATGACTGACGTGATCATTCGCAAAACATATAATACATAAAGTTTTACATCATCTACTAGATGGTTCCACATACCAGGCTTAAATCCAGGAGTTCCTGGATTTGGGAAAATCTTGGGAGTTCCCCTTCTATCATTTCGTTTCATCTGTTTCACTTCAACTGTGCCGAGATTTTAGAACCAGCCAATGCGGTCATTGTGATGCGGCAGGACGGTGTAATTTGCTTTTTGGAAAGATTTCTTCCTGATATTTGGCGAGTTTACTAGTGCCCTCTTCCTTTCTTGGAGTTGTCTCGCTAATTTCCGGAACTCTCAGGTCGCGGATGACCTAGGTGGGCCTAGTTGCTGTCAGCTTGGTGTTATGTTGAAATTGTTAAGGACTCCGACCTTTCTAGCACACATACCTTCGAAATTCGCCTTTATCTCTTAATAGCAATGGTCCCATCAGAAGCACAAAGGAACCATATAACCTAACTGTGATTCTGTGCTCCAGTTACTGGAGGCCCCTCGTCTGAATAATCCTAATGTCCGTCTGCAAACCCCATATAGGTATATTTTGGTTTTATGCCAGCAGCAAGTCTTAAATGTGTATACTAATTTTAATTCTATGACTCTCCTTAATGAAGAACAATTTAAAGCAAACGGTCCATAGTAGCATATCACTCTGTTAGAGAGTCTAATTTGCCAGCCGTAAGCTACCTGAGCATACCTGAAGATATACTTTCAGAAGTTTCAAAATTGTGCAACATCATAGTAAAAAATATTTTACTTCAATCCTCAAAGTCCGTGAATATTTTAGACATGCTTTTTAACAAGAGAGGGATGTGAAAATTATCACGTTTCACTATTTAAAAACTAAGGGCCCAAATATATTATATAGTCTTAGGTATACCTCCACAAAGTATATCTAATCAAATTATTTGGCAAAATGTATTTCAAAGTAGCCTGCGTATTTTTAATTCCCATTTGACTACAATTTTGTCCAGTCACTCATCAGTTGCTTATTATTTTTACAAATTTGTTCGTCAAAACTGTAGCAGTGGTTCCCCTTTGAATTAGACGATTATGAACATCGTTGATTCAAGCGGCAAACATAGCTTTTCTTTAGCTCTATATATACAATTAGATACATGAAATAAGTATTGTCATGTAGCATGTGTTACCAAACTTCGGGGTTCATTTTCCAAAACTTTCATTTTTCTACCTAGGGAAGACTTTCTAAAACTATTAGAGAGAAAACAATGAGATTGCCCAAAATTCTTTATATTTAATCCTGAAAAATTACCAGCAGGCATTTTGTTCTAATGTAAATTTATAGTACTTGCCCTGGAGACAGGATTGAACATTTTTAAAGAATTAAAAGTATTCATATTTACTATTTTCTGGAAAACATCAAAATTTTGAAAATGTAAGTACTTACAGGACATTTTCTCCATAGAATACATGCAAACTATGTGCAAAATGCCAGTTCTATATTTATAACAGTTTTTGTGAAAATGTTCTATATATTGAAAATTATCAGGTTAGGTTATTGGAATTTATAACTCGGGACCATGAACGGTAAACATTCTGGACAAAATTAAAGACCTTGCAATCCGTTATTGTAAACCATGCCCCAGATTATATAATATTTGTGGTAAATAGTCACTTGGATGTATATATTCTCTTAATAACCAAATAGGCATGACTTCGTAGTTGGTAATTTATTTCAATATGCATTAATTTCGCACGTCCTTCATAAATTCATTTTCAGTGCAAATGTTGAACTAATCACGGAATGTTCTACAGTAGTTTAGAACGTCTGATAACCTTTGCTGCCTATTGTAAGAGCTCTCACATTTGTACTGCAAAAAGGGCTGCAATACCCACAGTGTTACACGCTGCTCTTCCCCCAACATAAACATCTAATTTATTCATGCACAGGCTATGGTTCAACCGGAGAAGCTCCAATCCCCTCCACCTCATTGCATCAATCCGAGCCGGACAGGAGGTGAAAGTGGTGAATATATTGTGAAGGAAAGGGACCAAATTTCCCAGAGCTCCACCAAAATAGAATCTTAATTGAAATTCGCATGCACTTCTCTGGAGGATCTCTATTTATTTTACATGTAATCCAATTTTCCACGCATTTGGAGAATTTCTTTTTCAATTCAAGCAATCTACATTGTAAAGACTGATAAGATCTGAATCCACAATACAGCGAACACCTGCTGAAAATCATGTTTTCCTGTTAACTTAAATTTTCCAAGTGCCTTTCTGTAATCGATATTGTCACCGAGGCACTGTTCTGCCGCGGCCGCAAGCCGCAGTCGGCGCGTGGGCGAGCGCTGAACGCTTTCAAAGAGAGAAAGAGACAAAGCGAGAAAGAGACAAATCTCTGGATAGTTCCGTCTTTGTCTCGCTGTGTCACGAGCGATCGACTGCATTCTAGAACTATGACTGGAGGTATAAAAGCCTACAAAGTGTTACAGCAAAGTCAACTGCTAGTCAGTTGTTTATTCAGTTGCAGTTGTACAGGTCTACGAATCCACAAAGTCACATTTGGTGTCAGAAGTGGAATACGACTATGGAAGCTGCATTGCTCAAGATCTTAGAGGAGCTGAAAGAAATGAAGTCAGCGAACGACAGCCTGGCCACGGAAATGAAAGCGGTGACCAACAGCCTGGCCACGGAAATGAAGGCTGAAATAACGACCTGGCCGCAAAGATGGAAACGGTAAATAACAACCTGGCCGCGAAGTTGACCGAAATGAAGGCCAAATTAGCCAGAGGAATAAAGGCTGCGAACGACGCTCCCACCGCCAAATTTGAGCAGCAGTTGTCCGGCGTGAAGAAGGACCTCACAAGGTTGGGTGAGCGCGTCGAAGACCTGGCGAAACGCGTTAACGACCTACAGGGAAAGGCCGAGAGCAACACCAAGTCCCTGAAAGCCATGGTGGAGAACATCGTCGGCAGAAGGTTGAAGGATTTGAAAGCCGACGCGCCGGTACGCGACACACCTGCGCGCATCAAACCACCTACCTACGACGACTCGTCAACTTTCGAAGTCTTCCACCACCAATTCTACACAGTGGCCAAGCACAAAAAGTGGTGACCAGAAGAAGAGACTGCACAGCTAATAGCCTGACCCCAAGGACGGGCCGCAGAGGTGCTGAACGCGATCCTGACAGCGGCGGCGAACAAGTACATCCGGGAGGCCCTGGAGAACCGTTTCGGAAACCACCGTTTGGGCGCAGTCTTCAGCAGCCAGCTGAGGTTTAGAACGTAGCAGCCAGGGGAGACGCAGCAGGAGTTCACCCTGGCAATTGAACTGCTGGCCAGCAAAGCCTTGGTCGACTTCCCACCCGAATTCGTATCCCAAGAAGCCGCCTACAACTCCGTTGACGAGGTATGAGACGTCGAGATACGTCAGCGCCTAATGCTCGGCGACTACAAGACCATCCACGAGGCGCTAAAGGCCGCATTAAGGATGGAGGCGACCACGGTGACGGCTACCCCAAAATCGAGAACAAGGAGTATCCGCTACAGTGGAGACATAAGACCAGAACAGGGATTCCGACAAAGACCAAGTGGCGTATGTTGGGCCTGTGGCCAGCCGGGACACCTTGGGAGAGACTGCCCACACCAGGTACAGCAGCCGGAGAAACGAGTAAGGACCGACTTGGTGAGGGGCACGTCGGTACCGTCACCACTATCCCCTCGAGTGATACTGCGCGCCTTCAGCCGACGGATGGATGACAGCCTCATTGCGGACGCTTGAGAGAGAGGGAACCCGTGCCGCGTGCTTGTGGACACCGGGGCAGCCGTCACCGTCAACAGACCTGACGTAGCCAGGTGTTTGCCTTCGAGGAAATCGAGCCGACCATACCAGTTTGTGCCGGCAACGGGCGACACCTTGCCTATGGAGAAGGAGGTCCTGCTGAAGTTAACCTTGGGACGGAGTGCCGTGTGTCAGTGGGTGTTCGTCGCGAAGGTGGCTGAGGAGGTGGTACTGGGACTGTATGCCCTCAGGAGCTACAAGCGGTCGGCGACGGCAGGAAGGCCTGCGAATAAATTCAGAAGAGATAATGCTCCGGCAATCTGAAGAATGCCTTTGAATCTGCAGTGTCATCCTGAAGGAAGATGTGATTGTCCTCGCGAGAAGCGAGGTCGTGTTGACGGCGCGACTGGAAGGCCAGCGGACGAGGAACCTGATGCTGGACTGGAAGACGCATGTGCACGGACTCTGTGTAGCCAGGACATTTTGTCCGTGCCAAGAGGAGGTACCTGGGAGGCTCCTCAATCCATTAGACACCCATAACGACATCTAGGCTGGGACAGAGTTTGGGACGTGCAAGCCCGTTGTCAGCGTAACGCCATTCGACAAGACCCAGGATACGGTGCCTACGCAACACCTTGGGCCCCGGCTGGAAAGTTTACTGTAGAGGGCGATAAACTGTAGAGACCTAACCGCAGAACAATAAAATGTGTAGTGTTTAACGCCCGCTTTTACTACATACGGCACCGCAGGCGATGACACTGATGATACATGAGATGAAGATGGAGCACCGGTGGAATGAGATGGCGGGGGAAACCGGAGATCCCGGAGAAAACCCGCCCCAGTGCCGTGTTGTCCACCACAATTCTCACTTTGCGGTGACCTGGGATCGAACCCGGGCCGCCTTGGTGAGAGCCAAGCGGTCTAACCACTGAGCCGCGGCGCGGCCTCTAACCGCAGAACAGCTAGAGAGTGTCCGATAACTGGTGAGACGATAACAGCGCGTCTTCAGCCAAGGCAAAGGCGACTAAGGCCGCACGGACCAGGTTCTCCACCATATGGACACCGGAGATGCTCGCCCTATTCGGCAACAACTCACACGCGTACCGTTGGCAAAACAAACTGCGGTACGGGACATCTGGAGGACATGAGATCCAGGGGAGTAATTGAAAAGTTAGACAGCCCTTGGTGTTCCCCTGTAGTCTTGGTGAAGAAGGACGGCAAGCTACGCTTCTGCAAGGATCACAGAAAGATAAACGCTGTCACCAGTAAGAACTGCTTCCCCTTACCCCGGATTGACGACACTCTGAACACGCTGGCTGATGCGCAGTTGTTCTTGACCCTGGAACTGAATTCGGGTTACTGGCAGGTGGCTCTAGACCCAAGAGAAAAGGAGAAGATCGCATTCTCCACAGGTCAAGAGCTTTGACAGTTCACAGTTATACCCTACAGTCTCTGCAACGCACCAGCTACCTCCACTGCCTCATGGAGTCAGTAATGAGAAGTTTGCCTCAAGACGCCTACCTGCTATACCTGGACGACATCATCATCATCGGCAAGACATTCGAAGTCCATCTCGACAACCTGAGCAAGGTGCTACAGAGACTGCAGGCGACCAACTTGAAGCTGAACGCGAAGAAGTGCCAGCTCTTCCTTAAGGAAGTCAACTACTTGTGCAACATAATCTCATCAACCGGAGTGGCCACAGACCCGGAGAAGACACAAGCTGTGAGAGATTGTCCTTGCCCGAAGGATAAAAGAGGTTTGCGTAGTTTCCTGGGGCTGTGCAGTTTTTACCGCCGCTTCGTAAAGGGCTTCTCTAACATTGCCAAGCCCCTCACCCGCTTGACAGAAGAGCGTCGGCCTTATATGTGGACGGAGGACGTTCAGCAGCTGAAGAAGACACTTTGCAGTGCTCCTATTTTGGACTTTCGTCATTCTGGCGGCGCCTTCTCTGTGGACACCGACGCCAGTGACAATTGCATTGGAGGCGTCCTATCCCGGGTTCAGGACGGCCACAAGCGGGTGATAGCTTACTACAGCAAGACGCTGTCCAAGGCAGAGAAGAAGTACTGCGTCACCCAGTGGGAGCTACTACCAGTAGTGAAGACCTTGGAGCACTTTCACAATTACCTGTACGGTCAGCCATTCCACCTGAGGACTGACCAGTCCTCTCTAGCTTGGGGCTACTCAGCTTTAGAAATCTGGAAGTCCAGACAGCCCGTTGGGTCCAGAGGCTGGAGCACTACGACTTTACCTCCTTACATCGTAGAGGGTAGGCCCACCCCAGCGCAATTGCCATATCCCGAAGACCCAGCCCAGACGAATGTGGCCATTGTACAAGAACGGAAGAGAAGGAGCGTGCCACAGCTGTCAGAGTGGTCACGGCAGTACGTGCGAACGGATGCGATAGCGTAGGACTGAGGAGGGAGCAGCTGGCGGACACCGACTTGAGGCCAATGTTGATAGAAGTGGAGGCAGGGATACGACCATGGTGGGAGGCCATCGCACCAAGAAGAGTTACATACAAGTCGTACTGAGTCCAATGGGACTCATTGAAGACCAAAGTGGGCGTGCTGTTCCGGGTATGGGAATCACCTAATGGGAAGACGCAGAGAGAACAGTTGGTACTTCCCCGGAGTAAGATCCCGGAAGTCTTGAAGGAAGTGCACGCCGGCACTTCAGCAGGAAACCTGAGAGCAAACCGAAAGATCGACAAACTCCGACAGCGGTGCCACTGGCTGAGGCTCCAAGCAGACGCTGAGAGATGGTGCCACCAATGTAACGTTTTCGCAGGCTGTTATTGTAATAACTCTTAAACGCAATATAATTTCTAATTCGACTGGTCTCTTCTAGTTAACCTTTACCTCGCCAAGTACGTAAGCATAAAATATACAGCTTTTCTAGAGATAGTATTGTTAAATTATAGAATGTTACCTGACTCATCTAGCTTTTTAAACCCGGAATGACGGTTTCATTATTTTCATGTTCCTGGCTCTGTGTTTGTGATTTTTTGTTTAATAAAATGATTGCTTTCTGATCTAGAATACTTTAATAGTGATAATGAAGAATCTGAAAGAAATAAGAATACATAAAATATGTAATATCGTTTATTCTTTACGCATACTCAAAATAAGAATTTTCTCTTGTTAATGCGGAGGCGAGATTTCCTTCTATTTTTAAAGCAGAAATTACTATTTTCTGGCGATATATGTACCCCATTTTGTAATTGGACTGACATCCCAAATAAGACGTCAGTCTAATTGTAGAATAATTATAGACCTCTGTTGCATTCTTTAGAGACTGGAGTAGAGTTCATTACTTCCATCCCGTAGGAATCTATTCATATCTAACTTCAGCTAAACAGAGACATCACTTGGGGTTGAACACACTATGGAAGCTGTTTTCGCTTTACTGCTGTCAACTCGTAAGTTGCGATGTCAGTGTAACTATAATATGGACTACACTGTACACGGTGTTCATGTTTATCTGTAATTTTACCGCGCAAAATTTGACGTCATCAATAGCATTGCTGATAGAGCGAGTTTGTATACGATTCCCCTAGCGGCTTGCGATCCTATTAGACGTGTTGACAGCAGCTTTGAGCCCCCCCCCTCTTCCTGCAGGTAAATATATTATTTGAGAGGTGGGTCTGCCCGCGTAACATAACGGTGCGTAATTTCGCCTGGTGCGTGGATAAGGTAACTGTTTATAAAAAAAAACATATACTGAAATGCAGTACACTGCACGGCTAATTATGCAGCCATAAAAGTATACCATGAAGAATATGTGAAATGTTAAGTCAATGAACACATATTTCACAATGAATATCTGTTTTTCTATTATAGTAGACATATATGCATATTGTAAACCTGTTACATAAAATAGAAATATTTCAGTTTGATCTGAATTCTTTTCTATCACCCACAGTTTCCTTACAATTTAACTTCCTTACAAACCAGAAAATTAGTAGAACGTGTTCTAGGAATGAAAAATACATTAGTGTTACAATATGTAAAAAGCTTTTATCCCAGTCTAAACAGGAAAGTATCTCAAGTACATAGTCTTATGTATCTATTTTCTTATATTTCATTTCTCTCTTCCCCTTAAACACTGTCTGTATTGCGTGAAAGTATGTTTGAGGCCTCTCTATCATAACATTATTGCTTCTAGATTGGGACCAGTCACTTTCTGGCGTCCAGTGTCTTTCTTTTTGCGAGTAACTGATCCTGTATGTTGGAAATTTTGATGCACCTATTGGTTTTAAAAGACATAAGGATACCAACATTAATAGACATTTTAATTAAACGTGAGAATGACAAAAAATTTATATCGCATACTGATAGATCGTAAGACGTTTATGTTGCAAACAAAAGTATGTCAATTTGACGTTACCTTGTCACTTTTGACATTAAGCTCCAAGGGACTTGTCTGAATGCTGGATAGCTTTGCATGAACTCCTCTGTGCGCGGTTTAAATTATATTTATATGTCACACCAACTTTAATGCCTGTACGAAAGTAGCATTCAACCATGAAGACGTGGTGGTCTGTGCTCATATCCAGGAGGAGCTAGTTGTATTAGTTACCAGTGCAACCACACTCAGAGTGCTGTAATTTGCTTACTTTTCCGCAAATATTACCGCTTCTTCTCCATGGAGGGCACCATGATTTTAAGATACTCACCAGTAAATTATGACGTCATTTTTGTTCAATCACAGGGCGGGAATAACTAATAAAATGAACACCGTGTATATCCAATGATGATTTTGAATGAGAAGAACACGTTGTTATACCGATAGAAGCAGAATAAAGTTTTGCTGTTAACATATCTTAGTCAGTGAATTCCCGACTGTAGGCTTCACTCTCTTTTTCATTTCTGAGAGAAGAATTTCAAAACCACATGCATGGAACGAAGAAAATATTGGGGTGGGAGTGTTCAACAATGGAGGATTGTACTTAAAAACTTATTGCTCTAGTTAGCTAGCAAAACACTTAAGACTTCATATACTGTATATGATAATGCAAATTAACAGTTATTTTCATCAGTAATTAAACCTCATTTAATTACCAAACTTTGAAATTTGAGTAGATAAATGTTATTTGGAATATTATGCAAATGTTTTCGAAGTTAAAATTTAACATTGCTACAATATTGTGTAGTCTTATTATGCCATGAAATGTAAGTGTGACCGTGCCACTTTAGTGGAATGGTGGCAACCGAAAACACAATTGTCTCCTTTGTACCAGGGAATACTTACATATTATATGTATACTCCCTGGTTTGTACCAACGCAGTGAAAAATAATAGAAGTATAAAACTAGAACATATTAACGGAGGGAGCTCAGCACCCCCTCCTGAACATCTGGGGGAGGGAGCTGAAAGAGCCACATCTCAGTGCCCCTATTGGTCTGTTTTCGAATACCGTCCAATTATGATGTGCTCGTCAAGGGTTCAAAGTTCACATTTAATTCTGAACCTCGAATGGCAATAAATTTTATTTTCGTGATTTCAAAACTATCTTGAACACAGGCTTTCATAAAATAAAAACATTGCAATATAATTTAGCAGAATGCCATTAATGTAGATCATCAGAGAGTTCAATAATGCAACACAGGGTGATATTTTGTTTTAAATTACGAAAGGAAAATTGTAAACTAAAAATATTGTATTCAAAAGATTTTTAGTTCACAAATTTTCTTCAATTATTTAAAATGTAGCTACCTCTTGGAAAATATATGCTGTGACATAGAAATGCTTTTAGCTGTTTATTGATGACTAAGGTATCCAAAAATTGCAAATGGCAGCAAGCAATTAGTCACCCCCTCGGGTGCAGGATATCGAAGAGGGCCGGAACGTTTACAGCTGTTGCCCAATGACGTCAATCATTACCGACAGACAGTCACGAGTCGACACCATTCTCCACTCTCCAATGTTTGCAGTGCAGATTACACGCTGTTTGTTTTCTAAGTTCGCTTTTGTTCCGACTCTTACATTGCTGCTCACCAGGTATTTTTCTTTTGTTCGCTTTGCACATTTGTTTATTCCTGGATGAATACATTAAATATATTCTCTGTACTACATAGGTAATATTACCAAGAAAGGTAATTCGTTTGATCACATTTTTTTTTTTTTTTTTTTTTTTTTTTGACAACGTACCTTTACTCATCCTTATAATTTTGATGGTCCTTCTCAAAATAGTCTCCCCTGAATGCGATGCACTTGTCCCAGCGTTTCTGCCAGTCTTCAAGGACATGCTGGAAACCATTTTTCAGAGATCCTTCAAAATCGCCTCCACAGCCTTCACTACTGCTTCTGATGATGGATAATGCCTTCCACGAAGGCGTTTCTTTAAGTTAGGGAATAAAAAATAGTCACATGAGGATAACTCCGGACTATAGGGAGGGTGAGGGATGCACTTCACGTTGATTTTTGCAAGATATTCAGCAACAACATTGGCAATATGCGGCCGCACATTATCATGGTGCAGCATCCACTCTGATTCACGGAAATGTGGTCTTTTGCGCCTGATATAGACTTGCAATGTTTTCAAGACATCCCTGTAGTATTGTCCAGTTACTGATATGTGTGCAGGTACAACATGCTGATAAAACATTCCATGAATATCAAAGAATGAGATGACCATAACTTTCCCAGCAGAAGCAACCACTTTTGCTTTATTGGGAGTTGGTGATGAAGGAGATTTCCACAGTGAGCGTTGCTTTGTGCTCTCAGGATCAAAATGATGTAGCCAAATTTCATCAGCAATGATTACGTTTGAAAGAGACTCCGGATCTTCCTCTAACACAACTTTAACTGCAGTAGACCTGCATGCGAATGTCATTTTGTTCGGAAATCAATCTTGGAACACATCGTGCACAAACACGTCTCATGTGTAATGTTTCTGTTACCAACGTGTGGGTGGCACCCATTGAAGTGTTCAGTATTTTAGAAAGTGATCTTAAGATAATTCGTCGATCCTCTCTCACAATGGCAGCAGCAGTGTTGATATTTTCTTCCATAAGAGCAGTAACTGTAGCACCGGGTCCACCTTCCTTTCAAATCGATTGTCTCCCCTCTTTATAAACATTTTAAAGCACTTCCGAGCTGTGCTGTAGGGAAGAACAGACGCTCCATAAGCCTCCTGTAACATTGTATGTAATATGTAATATTTATTGAGGTACTAAGCTTTTACAATTTTTGGACTGCCCTCTGTTTTGGCCCAGGCCACTGCTACACAGGACAGTCCATTAAGTATATTTACAGACATGTTACAATATGTATTATTACATAATAGTCACTTATTATTCCTTCTCTCTTTTTACAGTCCACACCCACTTGTTTTTAACCTTACTTAAAAACTGACCTATGTTATTATAATTTTTACTTAAAACCTTGATTAAGCTGATTCTCCTATTCATTTTTGATATTTGACATTCTTTCCTCCACATCTCTGTTTCCTTACAATCAAACAATATATGTTTTATATCCTCTTTATCTCCACACAATTGGCACTCGTCTTGTGGGTATCCATTTCTTTGACCTCTTAATCTCCATATCCCTGCTCTTAACCATGCTAACCCCTTTCTTTCTTCACTGTTAGTGCTATCTATATACCTCTCCCTCCCCCAACTATTTTTCAATTGAATATAGAAAACAAGTGATCTCTTCTCTGCTATTTGACTAAACAGTTTCTGGATCTCCATGTCTTCAAATCTTATTCTAGCCCCTTTCCAAAAACCTTTATAATTAGTTTCTCTCTTTCTCCAAATATCACCCATACCATTATTTTCCAAATTATTTCGTAAATTACTTACCCATCCTTTATTTGGTAAACTTAGTTCTTGATACTTCAAGCATTGTTTCAGTATATTGCCCTCCTCTAAATTCAATATCCTATACCAATATTTTAGTGCCCTTTCTATAACTAACCCTTTTCTTGGAACTCTCCCCATTTCAATTAGAGCTACTTCATTTGCAGTTGATATTGGCAGCCCTAGAACTTCCTTACAAAACCCCCTGTGTACATAATCTAAAACTTCCCATCCCTTTTCTAGCCCCCACATCTCAATACCATATAGCATTCGTGCCTCAACCACCGAATTATATACCCTTTCTAACCATTTCATTTCCATTTCAGGTGTTTTATACAAACATCCTCTTACAGCTGTCATTGCTGCTTTCCCTTTTGCCAGTGCGCATTTCTTTTGCTTCTCCCATTTTCCTCCTGCATCAATTTTCATTCCTAAGTAATTACATTCACGTACTACTTTATATTCGATTCCCTCTTTGTACCACTTCTCATGTTTACTCAGTTTAGTACCTTTTTTAAAAACTACAATTTGGGTTTTAGCTCTATTCACCTTTAGGCCCCAAGCTGCACAATATTTATCTATTTCTTGTAAAGATATTTTTAGCCCATTCACAGTAATAGCACCAATCACCAAGTCATCTGCAAACAATAATCCAGGGATTTGTATATTATTAATTACCGGCAAGAAATTATTATTATTGCTTATATTTTTCAATATATCATCTATGAACAAGTTAAACAAAATTGGGCTTAACTTGCACCCTTGCCTTAGCCCTTTTTCCTGGTGTATGTCCCTAGTTATTGCACCTTCTTCATATTTTATACAGAATGTGTTCTCTTTGTATAACCCTTGTAGGATGGTTACCATTTTGTTACTAACCCCCTTCATTAATAATTTATACCACAGCAAATTCATCTCTATTCGATCAAAAGCTTTCTCGAGATCAATAAAGGCCATATATATTTTACCTTTTTTATATCTTAAATACTTGTCCACTAGTGTTTTTATAATAAAGACATTGTCCACTGTTCTCCTACCTTTCCTAAAGCCCATTTGATATTCTGAAAGAATATTGAATTCTTCAATCAATTTTTGCATCCTATCAGCCAGTATTCCTGTAAAAATTTTACCCACATTGGACAGCAGTGCTATTCCCCGATAGTTATTGGGTTTATCCAACTCCCCTTTGCCCTTGTATATTGGCTGTATAATTGCTTTTCTCCAACTTTTCGGTATATAGCCATTTGTTTTCATTGAGTTAAACAATGATGTTAATAATCTAACCCTGTTCTCATCTTCACACCATACTTTGAGAAATTCTCCTGGTATACCATCTATTCCTGGAGCTTTATTTCTCTTAATTCTTCTAACCTGGTTTATTACTTCCTCTCCTGTTATATCCCTATCTAACATCTCACTAAAATTATTCTCTATTTCTGGGATTATCTTCCCCTTGTTAGAATTTTCGTATGCATATAAATTTAAAAAGTAGCTTAGCCACTCTTCCTGGCTTATATTATGTTTGGTTACATGTTTTTCGTACAATGACTTTATACCCCTCCATATTTTACTCACATTATTTTCGGCAATAGTAATGATTAAGTTATCTGCTTTCTTTTGTCTCCATTGGGATTTTTTACTTTCCAGTAGTTCGCTGTAGTGGTATTTACTTTGCAAATACTCTTTCTTAGAATAAGGATCTCCTGTTTCCCTCCACTTTACCAATTTTTCGTTTACTATGTTTTTAATCACCCTACATTCCTCGTCAAACCAGCCATTACTAATATTAGAATATCCTTTATTTGTCATTTTCATCCCCTCTCCTGCCCAGGTCATAATAAAACTCAGAATACTAATTGCATTTTCAATTTCATAATGATTTAAACTATGCATTATGCCCTGCTGGCATATTTTCCCTATATCTGATTCTAATGTGTACTCAAATTTTGCTTTGTCTTCTTCCTTCCATTTGTATCTTACTAATTCCCTTTTTATTGCACTAGTCCCTGCAAGTTGTTCATTGGTTGCTCTCTGAGCTTTAATACCTATGTCTACTACTAATGGAAAATGCCCACTTTTAGTGCTTATATTAGCCACTTTAACCATTACCATGGTGAGTAACATTGTATAGGCCTCAACTGAAGATTTGTTGAGACGAAAGCAGAATTTCAAAGTCGCATATTGTTCCTCGCGTGTTACCTCCATTGAAGCGGTAGGCGATATTGAACATGTCTGAACTTGCCTGGCTCTCACAGACGGGAACAGGGAGTACCAACAATGAAACTGCTACAGCGTGTTTGTTTCACAATAAGCTAACAGAATATAATAGGAATGAATTTTATTGCGAAAAATTATGACCGTAAAAAATTATGATCATTCTTTATTGAACAGAACTCGTATATGCGTATGTTCAGGATAATCCTAGCAACTCTGATAATTCTTTCACTTTTGATAAATTTGCATCTCTGTTCACCGGAAAAACTTATTAAGGACCACTGAACGAACATGAATCCTTACTGAAGAAACTTTCGTATAAACATCGGGGTGCTCTCTGTGAACACCATATTTAAAACACGAAAAGAGGGGTAAAGATATACGTGTATCTCGTAATTTCATACATTATTCAGTCTATGTGAAACGTGCCATGATGCCAGGTCAAGATTATCTAGCACTGGAATCATTTCATTAATTTCCATGTTATAAAAAAATTAACTACAACATTCATATGACCTTCTCTACTCACTCCTCAATAGCATATTCTTACAAAAGCTTGTTATTCTATATACTCTTGTTAAACCAGATACACTTTCAATCCACGTTTACACATTCCATTGAAGTATACAATAAGTAAAGTTATGTCACATTAGTATTAAAGAGCATATCGGTATATGATGGCTTTGAAATCCCATACTCTGCACAATTGCTAACAAAATGAATAATGACCTTTCTGAGAACAATATGAATATTTTATAACTGAAATAAAAAAAATATCCAGAAATATGTTTAATTACACAGAAGAAATTATTTGAAAAGATTGTGTAGTTTAACGATATCTACGTATATTATTTTATGTATAAAGATTCTTTCGGTCTCTTAAATATCTGCAAATGTTATATGACGACTTCAAGAGCTATTTCCAGAAGTGAGTGAGTGAGCGAGCGAGTGAGTGAGTGAGTGAGTGAAAGAGTGAGTGAGTGAGTGAGTGAGTGAGTGAGTGAGTGAGTGAGTGAGTGAGTGAGTGAGTGAGTGAGTGAGTGAGTGAGTGAGTGAGTGAGTGAGTGAGTGAGTGAGTGAGTGAGTGAGTGAGTGAGTGAGTGAGTGAGTGAGTGAGTGAGTGAGTGAGTGAGTGAGTGAGTGAGTGAGTGAGTGAGTGAGTGAGTGAGTGAGTGAGTGAGTGAGTGAGTGAGTGAGTGAGTGAGTGAGTGTAAGGGTCCGTTAACAGCTAGGTAATTTGTGCCCAAAGTCAAAACTTAATATCTTTAAAACTTAAACTTTGGCGGTAAAGAAAACAATGATCAGTGCGTTATCTGAGAGGTTTCTATTCACAAAGATAAAACCAGGTAACGTTTCGAGCAGCAGGATAATACGTGAAGAGGTATAGATGAACCTAGAGGAATGCGGTGAGACAGGACAAGTAAAATACTCCACTGCTTCATCGAAGGTGACGATGTGAGATGTATGAGGGATCGAAATTTCCCCTAGTCAACCTTGAAAATAATCCAGCGAGAATGTCGGGAAAGTACAGCATGGCGCGCTGAAAAGTGTATGGCAGTGGATAAATAAGATAAGATTTGGTATTTTGGCATGACTTGCATGCCATGCCCTCTTCAGCGAAGAATTTCATTTTTATTCTTCTGGGGAGGCATCATTTCCTATATTTTCAGTTGGGCTTCATTTCGTCATTAGTCATGTGAGTATTCGCAGTTGTGTTGTGTTTGGAGATAAGATTTTGTATTTTGGCATGACTTGCATGCCATGCCCTCTTCAGTGAAGAATTTCATTTCCTATATATTCAGTTGGGCTTCATTTCGTCATCAGTCATGTGGATATTCGCAGTTGTGTTGTGTTTGGCTGCTGTTCTCGGTGACCTAGTTATGTTTTGTTTTGTCAACTGTTCTGTCATTGTGTTTTTCATTTCTTTTCAGGGTTATTTTGGAGAGTTGTTTGAAGTTTTATTAAATGTTGGCTAGGAGGTCTAAATGTTATTGGATTTCCTGTTTGTCGTATTCTTGTTTTGTTTTTTTTTCTTTTTCTAAAAGGGAATATGTGACACAACTGGATAATAAGAAGGTAGGGGCACCAGTATTTAACAAAGGCCGGACATACTGCAAACGTCTGGAATAAGGCACCCACGAGCGTGCGTCATTACGTTGGAGCCCCAGAGAATAAGTTGACATTCAGATCCACAGAAAAAGCAGCGAGGAGGAAGCTGTGCCAAAAGAGCCTGAATATCCCTCTCGTGTACGTCACTGAGTGGTGGCAAATAGACATTTGAAGAAGTGAAGCAGATGCCTTCCAGGTGTATACAGACAACTACAGCTTGCAATGGTATTTTAGGGGTATGCTGGCGGCAGAGATATTAAGGATCCACCAGAGCAGTAACGTCACCGCTGGCACACCTTCTGGCAGCGAAGTCATCTGTAAATGCCAAAAAATAATAAAATTTACGAAAATGTAAAACTTATCAGGCTGAAAATGAGCATCTCGGAGAAAGACGACTGACGGTGGCCGTTGAGAAGTTAAGTGGTGTGTGCACGGAGCACGCGTGGAACCCGTTAACTTTCCACTGGTTTATTTCCACGGGGAGCAAGAGATTAACGGGCGATCTTTATTTTCTTTTGAATCTTGGCTAACTTTGGACCACTGCCTCTTATATTTCCATTCTCTTGTGATTCCTCTGATCCTCGGGAATCTAAAGATCCCAAGCAGCTCGTGGAACGAGACCCTTCATAGAGGAGAGTGCGAGTGCGTGATCTATGTTAGGCCTGGAGCGATTTCTTATAGGCAACACAGGTTTGCCGCTATTTGTTGATGGCTTGGGAGCTGCAGTCTCTGCGGCTGAAGGTGTAGGTGTGACACAATGCTATGGGGGAGTATTCACTGCCAAATCTGTCTGAATGGAAGCATCAGCAAAAGTGTTGTAAGCCAACGGTGGTAACAGGAGTATGGTGGCTAGCTGAGGCATAATATATGGTATTGGCAGGCTTAATCTGCAGGAGAGTCCTCCAAATCTAAGGTAATGCGAGGTGTTCCTTAACGCGTAGCTCATGATTACCGTTTTCTTCTACTGTCACGAGCTAGATGGATGGCTCTTTCCAAGGTTTACAAAATTAGAATCGAGTGCAGATCGGGTTCCCATATGCTGGAAGGCCACAATGCTCACAAAGGGCAGCACTGGTACACAACAAAACAAAACTCCTAATGTTTACGGTGTGCCCGTCATGGTAGCTCGTACTTCAAACGAGCTACTCTCCAATCTCCACTGCTTGCCTGTGTGGGTAAACCTTTCACCACGCACACCATGGCTTTAAGTCTCTACCAGAGGAATGCCCGCCTGGGCTCCACACTTAAGGACGCGGTGTGTAAAACACAGACGTGGATTTAGCGGATTTGCGGATGATTACATCGGGTTTCCGTCAGCGGTAACACGTCTGGCCTGTAATACTGACGAAACTGCACACGGCCGTTGGGGAGTTAACACAAATCTGGCCTTCAGGGAGCTACTTGGGTCTACATGACAGTGCAGACTGGTTCCGCATCTAAGGTTATACATAGGGTCAGCGTAAAGTGTCCGCTGAAACTTCGGAACTGAGACTTCCGTAGAGCATAATATATGCCAGAAGTCACGCTGAAACATGGGAAAGAACCATGGAAATACTAGGTTCCCTGCGTGTAAGATAGAAGTTAATAAACCTAGAACCATACAAACTAATAATCATAATAGAATCTAGAAAGGGAAAAAGATGATGAGTACTGACAAGACAGTAGATGGACGTAACACAGTTGATGGAGGCGGAACGGGTGAAAATTGGCGTTGATTGGCTCGAGACCCCAGACACACCAAGTCATGCCCACCGAAGTTGGGTCCCTGGAGAGGCCTATTTCCAGAAAACTATGCAAATATCTTGAACATATCACATTATGATCAAAATCGTTAGTCATTTTTTAGAAAATAAAAAGTAACAAAATGTTTATCCATGTGAAGTGTATTAGTGGTAGACAGATTTTCTTGAAACTCTTCATATCACCCATTCTTGGATGCTATTGAAATTAAATACCAAGTGTGCTATTCAACCGGCCTATGTATTTTTTATTTCTGTTGTTCACAGGCTCGCGCGAGCTAGAATCTATTTCTAACAGTGCTTTTTTAAAATTCGGGATGTCTCGAAATGTGTATTTCTGGAAAATCTCGGTATCGATGTTTTGGATCGAATTCACTACTTCCTCTATTTACTATAGGCAAGTAATATAGGAAGCAAAATGACTCAAGCTTTTGATTCATATCTGATACATAGAAGAATTAAAAAAATGTTTCTTAAATGTTCTGTGAACAGCCTGTTGGAACCTGTTCATTCTGAGTATTATATAATTTGGCATAACCCATAAACTATAGGAGATAGTAAAATCTTACTCCATTAAATCAAATTTCAGGGATATATGCCATTTATTTGGAATAAAGTTTTTGTAGCATTGATCATTTGCAGTACACATGTTTAAAAGTTCCTAGATTTGTCTAATATATATCTATAATAACGCCCTATTGGATTTGCTTGTGCTCTACACTCATTGCAGGAACAACATAAGGATATTAATGTAGGAACAACTATGGTGGGACCGTTTTTTAATTAAGGCTGATGCTGCCTATGTAATTTATATTACCATGTTGTCTTATTTACTTATGGAATTACTGATTTAGGTGTTCCTTGTTTATTCATCTGTTGGTGAAAATAGTGCACCGATTATGAATATTACAGTACTGCTTATTGGGTGTATCAAATACATGGGAAGATCTGGGAATTTCGTAGAGGACCTGAAAGCAATAAAAAAAACTTCATATACAGTTGTGGTAAATTTTCCTTAGCTTCTAGTTACCAGTCAGCTTTTGAAATGTTTATAATAATTGTGAGGAAAACAGTTAACTAATTAGTTGAATTTTCATCTAAGGTGTAAAACAACCGATTTTTTTAATTACCAAAAGTGCTCCAAATGGTCACTTTGATATCTAATATAGATCTATGAGCGCCAAATGACAGACTGACTTATTTTTTCCACACTCCAGGTTTTTACTGCCTTTAGTGACATCATTGTTGTATTCATTGATGAAGAGTCTCCAAGTGAGGACTAGATCTGGAATTCCTGATGTTCTTTAAATTACCCTATAACGAGAGTGCTAATGGATTTTGGTTGAGACAACTCCATCGCGATCTAGCCATTTGTTTGGAAATGTTTTCTTAATTGCTCTAGTACTGCTCCGTTTTGATCACTGATTGGATTGTAGTTATCCTCAAAATATCATATTTTCTATCATTATTAATAAAATACTAACTTATGAACGGAGTATGTGAAATAATAGTTTGTGTTGGTGTAACAACTGTCATCAGGTAGCTTTAAATGAAGAACAACAAATTTAATGGAGAAGAAAATTATACAGGGCTGGTTTATCAGCACACCACAAAAGATGACTGTCACTAGAAACTAAGAAAACTAAGGAGAATTGATCATTTGCATGTATGAAATTTTTTCTTGTTTTCAGACTTCATGTCAAATTCCTAGAACTTTCGCATATATATACATATATATATATATATATATATATATATATATATATATATATATATATATATATATATTGCAACGATTCAATGAATTTACAAAATACTGGAGGATATATAGAGCTTAGAGTTCCTGGACATTCATCTTTCACGATATAATGATTAATAATAATAATAATAATAATAATAATAATAATAATAATAATAATAATAATAATAATAATAATAATAATAATAATAATAATAATAATAATAATAATAATAATAATAATAATAATAATAATAATAATAATAATAATAATAATAATAATAACAATAATAACAATAATAATAATAATAACAATAACAATAACAATAACAATAACAATAACAATAACAATAACAATAACAATAACAATAACAATAACAATAACAATAACAATAACAATAACAATAACAATAACAATAACAATAACAATAACAATAACAATAACAATAACAATAACAATAACAATAACAATAACAATAACAATAACAATAACAATAACAATAACAATAACAATAACAATAACAATAACAATAACAATAACAATAACAATAACAATAACAATAATAATAATAATAATAATAATAATAATAATAATAATAATAATAATAATAATAATAATAATAATAATAATAATAATAATAATAATAATAATAATCAAATGTGGATGTGGCAGGTTCACAGGGCTTTCGTTATCTATTCTTAAACAAACTATTCTTTAAGAGACATTCTTCCATGTACTTACATTTGTAGATAAACATTTGTAGAAATGCTCTCATTACTTATTTCCGTGTAGGTATTAGGGGAATGCAGTAGAATTAAATTATATTGAAATCTTTAAGGAAGGAGCTTTTGATGCATGTTGATGGCCTAGTGTTTTAAATAACTTAAGAGAGATGCAGTGCCCAAGAAATTTGTATCAACTTACAAAGGATTATTTTAAAAATAGGAAATCATCTCTCTCAACGAATGAATTCAGGACTGAAGTACGGGTCCAGCGAGGCTGTCCGCAAGGATCTTGTTGTGGGCCTGGATTTTGGAATATACTATATAATTCTTTGCTAAAATTGGAATTGACACCGCGGACAGAGGTAATAGCATTTGCTGATGATTTACTTGTCATGACAAAAGGAAAAAGTATATTAGATGCTGAACATTTTTCAAATCAGGACTTAAAGAAAATTGAGCTGTGGGCTAAAGAAAATAAAATTCAGTTTAACGACTCAAAATCAAAAGTTTTGTTAATATCAAAGAAGAAAACTAATCATAATGAAGCAATCAGCATATATCTGAACAATAAAACTCTGGAACAAGTGGATGTTATTAAATATCTTGGTATTTACATTGATAGGAAGTTTAGCTTTGATCACCACATGGATCAAGTACATGACAAAGTGCTACGACTTCTGCATAATCTGTCCAAGTGCGCAAAACTCACTTGGGGACTGGGAAATAAGGCGCTAGAAACTATTTATAAAGGCGCAATAGAACCTATTTTAACTTATGGTGCTCCTGTGTGGGGATTTGCCCTATAAAAGCAGAAGAACATTAAAAAATTCCAGAGGTTTCAGAGATTGTTCAATATAAAAATGACGAAGGCATATAGGACAATTTCTTATGATGCATCTTGTATTATTGCCGGCATCCAGCCAATTGGTATAACAATACAAGGCAAAATAAAACTGTATAATGGTATACACAGTGAACGTGACTATGATGCACCCCTACCACCAAGCGTCTGGAACCATCCAGCAGAACGACCTCATATAAAAGCAGTTGAGGATGATGGAGCATACGTCTTTCAAATTTTTACGGATGGGAGTAAATCAGATGGAAAATTGGGGGCTGCTGTAGTTCTGTACAAGCACAATATTTTAATTCGACAACTGCAATTCAGGCTGGATGGGAGGTGTTCAAACAATCAGGCCGAACAACTGGCTATTTTGAAAGCACTTGAAGAGCTACAAAACATGGCGAATACGCTGAATAAAGAGAAGACTGTAGCCATATTTACAGATAGTCAAGTGGCACTATCCACCTTACAAAACAACAATAAACACAATTATATTCCTGAGGATACACTTAATAGACTAGGAACTTTAGAAAGAAATCAGTGGACAATACACTTTAGTTGGGTGAAAGCACACGTAGGTGTTACTGGTAACGTGCTAGCAGATATATTAGCAAAATCAGCTGCTGAAGATATCGAAATAAAGACTATTTACAACAAGGTACCAAAATCTACTTTTAAAACTGAAATAGAGAGGGCAGTATATCTACAATGGCAACAGAGATGGAGCAGTACAAGTAAAGGAGCCCTTACCAAATCATTCTTCCCTTTGATAAAGGATCGTCTTAAGACAAAGCTACCATTAACAGCGACATTCACTGCAATGGTATCAGGACATGGAAAAACTAAAGCTTACTTGTATAGATTTCATATCATAGATGATCCCCAATGCACGTGCATAGCCCACAGCAGACCGCAAACCACCTTATTTATGAATGTAGAGACACAAGGCATCAGAGGGACAAGTTGATTGAAGAAGTACACAAGAATGGAGGAAATTGGCCAGTGTCAAACCAAAACCTTATAAATAAACATTTGAAAGCTTTTTGTATATATTTTAATTCAATTGACTTGTAAACAATTTTTTAAAACAATACGTGAATTGAACATTTAAATTCTAATATTTAAAAAATTATTGTAAAATAATATCAGAATGTGATTACAATTTATAATGTATCTATGTAATTAAATGCATGTAATGTTACTCTGTAAGGGGGCATGCTGTTAAAGTTCAATAAATTAAAAAATACATACATACATACATACATACATACATACATACATACATACATACATACATACATACATACATACATACATACATACATACATACATACATACATACATACATACATACATACATACATACATACATACATACATACATACATACATACATACATACATACATACATACATACATACATACATACATACATACATACATACATACATACATACATACATACATACATACATACATACATACATACATACATACATACATACATACATACATACATACATACATACATACATACATACATACATACATACATACATACATACATACATACATACATACATACATACATACATACATACATACATACATACATACATACATACATACATACATACATACATACATACATACATACATACATACATACATACATACATACATACATACATACATACATACATACATACATACATACATACATACATACATACATACATACATACATACATACATACATACATACATACATACATACATACATACATACATACATACATACATACATACATACATACATACATACATACATACATACATACATACATACATACATACATACATACATACATACATACATACATACATACATACATACATACATACATACATACATACATACATACATACATACATACATACATACATACATACATACATACATACATACATACATACATACATACATACATACATACATACATACATACATACATACATACATACATACATACATACATACATACATACATACATACATACATACATACATACATACATACATACATACATACATACATACATACATACATACATACATACATACATACATACATACATACATACATACATACATACATACATACATACATACATACATACATACATACATACATACATACATACATACATACATACATACATACATACATACATACATACATACATACATACATACATACATACATACATACATACATACATACATACACACATACATACATACACACATACACGCACACACATACATAAATACATACACGCATACATACATTGCTTGCCAGAGGTATAATCAGAAATTGAGTTCTTATTTTTGGGCACGCTTTAACTACTATGATTCTGCACGTCCATTGGGCTTGAAAGACCGCTTATTGCTGCAATGCCTGAGGTTCTTTTATGCGTAAATCTACAACACAACAGTACTTTTCTTCCGAAAGAAGCCACATTAAGAACTTTTACGCCCGAAAAGAATCAATGGACCTCCACCGGGTTGCAACCCGCGATCTCGGAAAGCAGAGGCTGACCTGTTGAATCTTAGACCATGGAGAACGGCGGTACAATCAGTTTAACCTTTGTAAGGAACATTATTTTGTCATTCAAAAACGTGTTAGATCTCTCTATCTCTGATATGTATAAAGTAATTATGTATACAGCAGTACTGCAGCCTATGACGAGAAAATGTGTGCGGGTTGTTCTCAGACAGGTGTTCTCTCAAGTGTGACAGAACGATTTTGTTACCTCATGGCAATTGTCATAAATAGCTCTACTACTGATATTAAATATATCGTACAACGTTAGCGTCCCAGCTTTGCTAGCACAAGACCATGAGTCTTAAGCCCTTTTTATATATATTGAAAGTCAAACGTCATTTTTTCTCATGTAACACTAGTTACATGTTAATAAATTCCTTAGAGACCCATTGTTGTTAGGCACAATACTGACTGATAAGGCGAACTAATTCCTTAGAAACGAATATACCTACACAAAAATATAAGTTATAGGACTTTTTGAGACAGCCCTGAATGTGATGCTTCCAAACCATTAGTACAGTTTAAACAGAATGTCTTTGTCACTGCTTCTTCACGATAGGCATGTTGATGAGATGACGGAATGTACTTTGACCGAAGGTTTACAAGTATAGAATAACTACACAGTTTCATGACCACTCAATATGTAGTTATTATTAATATAATTGTTACTACAGTAGTCTATATAATTTTATTTTAACAACGATGATTCAGAAATAGGTACATCCTAGTCCACTTATAATACAGCCTGAACATGAGGTGACCATTTATGGCGTTTTTTCTTAAATATGAGAAATGCAATTCGAGCTTAGCGTTTTGCAACTTGGATAATTTTAATATAATTTGACGAGTTCTCAGTGAATTACACGGCTGGAGAATTAAACGACATTCAACGTTGGAAAGCAGTCATTAAGTTTCATTGAGGTTAATCTGAACTGTGTAGTTGCAGACCTAATAATGTAACACATGAAGGAATTATGCGTTATATGGGGTCACACTGACATGCCTTTGCCATAGACCTTTTGTAAACACTTAACCTCCGGCAAGGAGAATTGAATAGTAAGGGCTGCACGCGGCTTTACAATTAGGTGTCATCTGTCGTAGTGGAGGTAAAAAGTCTCTAACATTTCCGAAGGTTGAAAGATTTTGCCCTTTGCCCCAAGCCTCGGTGCAGTGATGTCTCAGGATAGGTCAAGTTGGGGGAAGCTCCTTGCAACGATCACTGATGCCCGCATGCTCTTATCGTACGCACGTCAGAGGCCCTACAGTTGAGTACTGAAAAAGATACAAGAACTAAATCTTAATTTTTATTAATTTTTAAATGTCGGTTTTGCATCGATGATTATAACATGAAAAAAAAATTCAAACGTTTGCAGAATTTGCATTTAAAATGCTAATGCCAAGTTCATTATAATGTCTTAAAATCTCTGAAATGTATAGCAAATTGTAAGCATCCATTCCTACCGTGTTCTCCCTTTACCGAGCGAGATGGCTCCACCTGTTAGGCTCATATTCGGGAGGTTCCGTGTTTGATTCCCTTTGGGCCATACCCTCTGACCATAGGATTTTCCGTTGTTTCCTCGGGTCTTTTGGTAAATCCTTGGATGGTTCCTCTTCTACCACGAATTTCCTGTGCCCATCAATACCTTGCACATGCTTCAGGGTTGAAGGACCAGGCAACGGCATTCAGGGTGTTGGGTTGGATTGTGTGCTTTGGAAAGTTTTCTTCTTGGTGTTTGCTTGGTCTGTTGAAGCCCCAATAGGATCTCTAAGATGCGGGGCCAAGGGGTAGTAGCTATCCAATCCAACGCCAGGAGAGCTAGTACATACCTGGTCGCCTTTTGGACGTCACATTAGAACAAATAACTGTCCCTGTAGCTTATTTGCACAGCTGTGCTTGAGTTTCTATTATCCCTACTTTAGCATCGTCCCTTGAAAAAGCAGTTCACTTTCTGATTACCTCCGTCCGCCAAGCTGAGCAGCACAATAAGTTTTGTTGTTTTTAGACTTAAAGCACATAACATGTTACCGCATTGAGGATGCAGTAATAATGACAATAATGACTCAGTGAACAGAGAATAGTTATTTAGGTTCACTTTTGCTTTTATATCGTGGTAACAGTAATGAATGAAGAAGAAAGAAAATAATATAATCGTATAATGCATGAATTGTTTCAATATACAACTGAACATTTCTATAATACACCTTTTAATGTAATTAGGTCTGATGTTTTTTTTTTAAATTATGATATTGACACGAAATTCTTATTCAGATATTGTTACAAAATACAGTACATCTGTCTCTGCAGTACGCGCGTCAGTCGTCAGTCTTAATATTATTATGATTATAATTATGATTATTATGATTATGATGATGATGATGATTATTATTATTATTATTATTATTATTATTATTATTATTATTATTATTATTATTATTATTATTATTATTATTATTATTATTATTATTATTATTATTATTATTATTATTATTATTATTATTATTATTATTATTATTATTATTATTATTATTATTATTATTATTATTATTATTATTATTATTATTATTATTATTATTATTATTATTATTATTATTATTATTATTATTATTATTATTATTATTATTATTATTATTATTATTATTATTATTATTATTATTATTATTATTATTATTATTATTATTATTATTATTATTATTGTTATTATTGTTATTATTATTATTATTATTATTATTATTATTATTATTATTATTATTATTATTATTATTATTAGTATTATTAGTATTATTATTATTATTATATTATTATTATTATTATTATTATTATTATTATTATTATTATTATTATTATTATTATTATTATTATTATTATTATTATTATTATTATTATTATTATTATTATTATTATTATTATATTATTATTATTATTATTATTATTATTATTATTATTATTATTATTATTATTATTATTATTATTATTATCATTATATTATTATTATTATTATTATTATATTATTATTATTATATTATTATTATTATTATTATTATTATTATTATTATTATTATTATTATTATTATTATTATTATTATTATTATTATTATTATTATTATTATTATTATTATTATTATTATTATTATTATTATTATTATTATTATTATTATTATTATTATTATTATTATTATTTTAATTTACCACCGCCAACGTTAAGTTATATAGGGCGATGAGTGGAATGGGTGAAATGGTGCTCAAATGAGCCCAGGGTCCATAGAGTTTACAGTTACCCGACATTCGTCGTTAAAGATAAGGGAAACCCCGAAAAAAGCCTTATCCAGGTAACTCACCCTGACTAAGATTCGAACTCGGGTCCTCTTGAACGTGAAGCAGACACGCTACCAACTACGCTACCGAGGCGGGCCCTTCTTATTACATTTAATTATTTATTAGTGGTGCATAATTTTGTAGAGTCTTCTTGGAACCAACCAATCATGACATCTTTCTTTTGTGT
This sequence comes from Mantis religiosa, assembly GCA_030765055.1. Taxonomy (NCBI): domain Eukaryota; kingdom Metazoa; phylum Arthropoda; class Insecta; order Mantodea; family Mantidae; genus Mantis; species Mantis religiosa. The sequence continues at coordinate 193,261,215 of CM060950.1, forward strand.
CAAGCGATGAAGAAATGATCGTAGGATTAGTCTGTGATATTGCTCTGCATTAACTGTTTCATTAATGGAAGTGGGTCCTATTATTCTTCTAGCACTTGCACTTTTCATTTCAATTTTCAGGTCATAATGAGGCGTTTTACACAACGGCACCGGTTCTTCTGAAACTCAGTATCGGGTGTTGTGAGAGTTTAAGCATCCATTTAAATAAAACCAAAATACATCGGAATAAATTGTTACTAATCGATTTTGGCTTGAGACCTCTCAAGACAAAATATGCTGGATTGCCTTGAGAAGGTACATGATGCGAAATCCTTGGAGAAGCAGTTTCTTGGATTTTTGACACCGTGTTTTCCATGAACATCTTCCATGTTCTGCGACAAGGTGCAGCCCCATTTAGTACAAACATGGAATCCTTCTACATATAAATTTCTGTGCTATTTAGGTTTATGATCGCAACTGTTTTCATCTTAAGTTGGGATAAGCAAAACTCCACATAATTCCAGTAGTGGAAGTGAAATTTGTTTTAAGGGAGCAGCTCTTGATTTTGCACAGAGTATTCGGATAGTTATTTGCCTTCTTTTTAATTGATCTTATTTAGATACAAATAGAGGTGTCACTGAGTCAATCAATTCAATAGTCTTGGGGTTATTCTCCAATTCAATCCAGTGTATTCTGTTTTGTAGAAAGTTTATTTTTATTTTACTTCCATTATCAGTGAGGCTTGAGTAGTTTATTGAAGCTAAGAACCGACTGAGTTTAAGAATACACGAGAACTTTAACGCCTTTTACAAAGTACGAAACCTCCGGATCTTAAAAGTTCTTGAAGCTCTAGTTGTTTTGCTCGTGCTGTTTAATGCTATCTGTACCAGATATTATAACTTCTGCGTAGAAATCACGACTGAGAATTGTTCAGCTATGGGAAATTGCTTCTCTTCATCAGTGGTAAGTTGGCCAAGGCAACAGCTTCAATATGAATTTGTGGTACATACGGTACCAATGTAGGTATTTTGTGATAGCGTAATAAGTAATGTAGCTTTAAAGTCCTGTTATCATTGATGTGCGATCCTATCATCTTTTTGGAATTAAAAATATATAAGGGAATACTTTCCTGGATCATTTTCCATTAACTTAAATTGCAAAAAAACCGAATTAATAATAGGATTTGGCGAATTTCTCCGAAATTAATCTCGCCAAATGATGCCTATTCATAATGCTTATAACGTACTTACTGTTTGCATAGTAGACACTGTATATTAGGCCAACAATTTTACGTAATGGTTTTTCACATTTGAATTAACAGTATATATGTGCAATAGGTGTGTATAGACGACTTACTCATGTGCATATGTTCTAAACTGGTTCCTAACGTATTGGCCTGCCATGCCCTGAGCGTGGCGAATGGCCCGCTGCAGTACATTGCCACTCAGGACCACGATTTACAACACTGGTTTAGGTTAATTGATGGAAATTAATCGTTTTGCCATATTAACCGTCTGTAAGCTAACGTTTGGATAGGTAGAGTCAGCCGGGATTCGAAACATGGATCTCCCGTCTCCGTACGGCTGCTCTTCACCACTGAGCTACCATAGTCAACATGCCAGCATGACATTAAATTCTCCAACAAACTCGTATTTTTTCCGGTAAACAACTTGGGATTCTCATATACGAATAGATACGCACCTTTTGTGGCGACTTACTGTTGTAAGTACTTAAGTCGCAGGGTTATTAGGTTAATTGACGGAAATTAATCGTTCTTCCACAATAGCCGTGTGCAGGCTAGGGTTTGGATAGGTAGAGACAGACTGAAAATTTCAATGCTGCAGCTGAGAATTGAACCACGGATCTCCCGGTTAGATAGGGGGACAGCACTGAGAATTTTAGAGTTGGTGTGTGTTTCGAGCTTCGAGTTGAGTCGGTGAGTGCGGCTCAGTAGGTCAGTGAGCACTGCACAGAAGTGTGCGTTCCAAGCTTCGTGGTGAGGATCGGCAGGCCGTGGAACGGTGCAGGAAGCAGTTCAGAGAACAATAAGTGTGGCTCCGTGTGAGGAATCTCAGAGTTGTGGAACCGACAACGAAGCAGGTTAAGTGTGAATATCGGAGATGTGTTCAAAATCGGCGTGTAGCTCCGTAAAAGGTTGCCCTTTGTGTAGCTCAGAGAGATAACTAGGGCGTGTGCTTAAAACATAAACAAACATTGTAGAGGCGTTTAGAAGTTTTCTATTTATGTAAAACGAAAGGATGATGTTTAAGTTAACATAGAACTCAATTGTTATCAATATTTAATCTTAATTTGTAATTACCTTGTTATTATTTTCTTTGATTCCAATCCGGCTGGGGAAGAGCAAAGTATATATGTAGGTATATAGAAGTAAAAGGCTTCACTCGATCTTTTATGGTGCTCCAGTTTAATGACAATATAGTATTGAAACAAAGAAACGCGGTATTACAACGCAGAGGTTTCCGTACAGATTCTACAACGGACAGAATGGTTCTAGTTAAAGAAAAATTTCTCATCAACCAGGAATCTCTAGCTCAGCCGTTTTGTTGTGCTATACTTTTGATTAAGGCTTTTGTTACCAAGATTACGGTGGTATCCCACCTTCATGGTCCGTATTTAACTCGAAAGTCAAGGAATGTCAACAACAACAAAGTTGGCATATATGACAAAAATTCAAAGAAATCGCTAGTTTTTATAAAGATTCAAGTTCAGTATTTTACAAAAAGTAGCACACCAAAGAAATTCATTGGAAGTGGTTGCTTTTAATTAACAAACTTATTACTATAAAACCTACACCAGTGTTTCTCAAAATTGCAACACCAAGAAGGAAACGCATGAATTCAATGAATTTAATACCACAGTTTAGGTACATAACAAGTAACAAATGATTAACTTTTCAAATCTGTATATGACCTTTGAGCCCTAATATTGAGTATTTCGTGTGGCCTCCATCCGCTGCAATTATGTAGAGCTGCTATATGCCGTGGCATTGCATTAAAAAGGTTCTGAATACGTTCCTGAGAGATTTCCCTCCACGCAATTTGTATTTGAGCCCACAACTCCCTGACACTAGTTATTAGAGGACCATGACGCACCAGGTGCCGACCAGCCATATCCCAGACATACACTTTGGGCGACATGTCAGGGGAACGTGCAGGCCAGTAAAGCAATGGTACCCGAAGCTCTTCGAAGAAGGCTTGTACATTCCTTGCAGTATGTGGCCGAGTATTGTCCTGTTGAAATATGGCCTGAGGAGATGCCTGAAGCAGTGGGAGTACCTTAGGCTCTACAACCACCTTGCTGTTCAAAGTGTCCTCAGTTAATAGGAAGCCAGATCGGTTATTGTAACCAATGACGCCTCAAACCCTCACACCTGGTGTTTGTCCGCTATGCCCCTCGACAATGCAACCCTCCAGGTTGCGCTCATCACGGTACCGTCGGACACGTATGCGGCCATCACTGTGGAACATGTTGAAGCGGGACTCAACCGAAAAGACTACATTTTGCCACTCAGCACCCCAGTGACGCTGTTCTCGTGCCCATTACAGTCTAAGGAGCTTGTGCTTTCTGGATAATGGAATCCAACGTAGTGGCATGCGGGCAACCAGTCCGACCTGCAGCAGACGGCGATGAACCGATGATGCAGAGAAGTTCACACCTGTTGCAGTTCTCCAGCATCGAGCTGTACGGTCCGTTAAGGACACATGAACAAGATGACGGCCATCCCGTGATGTGGTCATTTTTCGTGATCCAGTTCACGCCCTTCACTACCTACAACCTTCATTTACTCACTGCTTCCACACACTCATCACTATCGTAGCAGCATGCCCTGTGCGAGCCAAATGTCACGGTATGACTAACCCGCTTCCCAGAAACCGATCATTCTGCCCCGTTCGAACTCGGTTACATGCCGATATGGCTCCTCTTATGGTCGACGAGGCGTACTGGCGCTTTATTGTCTCCACCTGGTTTGACGGCTCTGCACTGACTACACTGGCCGTAACACTGACCTTGTAGGACTGATACGCCTAAGTCTACTCCATCTCTCTGCAAACCTAATCACTTATTGCTTGCACACTCTTCTACACTTCCACTAAGTTTGGAGTTATTCGGATAATTTCTTCCTGGTGCTGCAATTTTCACAAACAGCAGTGTAAGTGAAACACGCCCCATTGTTCCAAGAAGTGCTGGAAATGCAATTAGGTATTATGAAAACATCGAAAAAATTATTATCGTCCAAGAAATGCTAACACATGCAACAGATGCTCTTAGAAGATATGAGGAATATCTAAAACAATCAGAAAAAAGAAAAGAAACGAGTTGGGAAGAAAATTTTCCTCGAAGATAGACAAACTTGAACAATAATGAAACATACTCAAACTTCGGATATCTAAAGAGGAAATAACATAAGCAAAGATTCAGATGCCGGAAAACAATGTGAATTAATTCGTTTGTAACTTGAGTTTATGGTTGCTATTTATGACTAAGACATAACGAAAACATTTTTCTTTTATTATTCTTAATTTATAATAATGATATTTAATGATTTGTTAAATAGTGCACAAATAAAATAATGATTGTAGGGATGATGGGCATCGATACAAGCCAATCAACAGCATAACATAATTTCAATTTATTATTTCTTTTAAACGTGAAATATCACTTATTTAATTACACTTAAAACAATTACAACACCATTTTAAAAAGCTCGATTTTTGGAGAAGATGTCTCAATATAATCATGGAAAGCTAAGGAAATTACTTTATAAAAATAGTGTAAACCATGTTTCTTCCGTAATCAATTGATTCTTTTGCTGTTGTCTTGCTGATAGAATAAGTGAACGCCTATTAACATAACCTGTTTGTATTCTGTTTCAGGGATGCACTTCGTGGTTCCTGTGCTCGTCGGGGTCTCGATCTCAATAACGTAGAAGTTTTCCTGGAGAGTTCGCGGACACCTCTACCTATTGCTACCGATACCAGTTGGCTTGGTGGTAAACATGTCAGACTACGAGGTAAATTATTTATTGCATCACTGCATATTGGGATATTTGAGAGAAAGAGAGACTAGCACTTATATTAGACATTGTACTGAATATAAGCAGCATCCGAGCGAGAACACCTCCATACATGACAGTGGCAGCGAATGTTACTCTCCATTGCATCCTTTGGCGCTATACATCCGTATTCTCTCTCATTCAAATACTCAGATGCGCTTTCTAATTTCGAGCAAATCTGTGTCACAATAAACAAGGGAAAATCATAATGTTTCGTAGACATTAAGACAGTGTGCACGTTAACGTAATCTTCATTTGTGGAGTTGGCCATATCTGAGATAGTAGTTGCCAGTTTGCAGTTAAAATATTTATTTTCTCAAATTGAAGTCATTCATTTCTTTCTTTATTTCATTCCTTGCTCACGTTAAAGGGGACGGAATTTCAAAGCCAATTCTTATAAGATTTCACTGCCCCTTAAAACCTACTGTGGCTGGCCCCGTAGCTCAATCGCTGGAGCACCTGCCTGATGTGCTAGGGGTCCCGGGTTCGATCCCAATGTACCTAAGGTAAATATTTAATAAAACATTGCTACAGAGGTGCATCTCGATTAGAAAGAAGTATAATACGGTTGTGTTTAGTTAAGATATTTCAACGACAATAATGAATGGTTTCTAGCGTTTCATTGCATACGCAATGAATGCTGTTGCTGTACCCGTTACTTCTAAGTTCATTAATAGTACCAGCTAGCCATACATAATAAAGAAGCTTGTGGTTCTAACTTACTTGCTGCTACAGAAGATTAGCCCGAATTTACACATTAATACAAAACAGTCGCATCGCTAAATTCTAGCAGCACTTTGTGCAATTATGTACCGAAATATATGCTATATTTTACTATACCACATAATGACACTAAACTGATGAACCACATACCTGTCGGTGTTATGTTTTCTGAGAATCTACTTTGATCCAATATTGAAACAATGTTATACATACAAGCTCTTTCCTTTAAATTTAACAAATACACTGTACTTGTAATGCAAGTATCTTAAACATATTGTATTTTAATCAACATGCTTCCAGGCATTTTTGAACAAACCAAACACTTTGTAAAAAATTTTTCTTGAAAGGATAGCTTTGGGTGTAGAGCATTCTTTAAATTTTTTGAGTCGCATTTTTGGAAGATACTGAACTTAAATACCAAGTTTGACAGTTATCCAGTATTTTGTATTTGAGTTATGCTGTTAACACACACACAAACACACACACACACATAAACGCACACTCACTCACACATCTCTATGGTGACAGTATAGCGTGTCTATCTCACATTCAAGAGGTCCTGAGTTCGGATCTTGGGTGAGTTATTTGGATACGTTTTTTCCGGGGTTTTCCCTTATCCTGTAAGATGCATGTATAAGGTCAATGGACATTGGGCTCATTTGCGCACCAGTTCATGGTTTTTATCTGTCGTCCGATATGACCGAAGATAGAGAGCATTAGATAAAACATAGACAGAGATAACCTTTTTCTAAACATACATTTTGCAGTGGCCTCAAACATATATTTCCGATGAAATTTAAACATCGAATATATGGGTAGAATATAATACTTTCTCATACGTATAATAGGTAGATAGGAGGGAAAGGTTTGATGTGTTACTTATCCATGGCTTGCTCTACCCACTTTCGTTTGTTATTGGGTACACAAATTCTTACGAAAGCCTATTTTTCTATCTACTTAATTACAGTCAAGATAAACCTTCGCAGATATAGCTAAATTACAAATATCGATGTAGATTTAAGTCGGAAGTAATAATCTAATGTTAAAGAACTAGACGTTATATTCTAGTCTAAAAATGTCATACTCTTACCAGCAGATGCCTAGAAATAACTGAATATCGACAGGACTTTAACAGAATGGCAAAATATTCAACAAACCGAGCCGTTAGTGATGGATACCTCAGAAATGGCTTGTGCCCTAACAAAATCATTGAAAGTAAATTGTGCGTTTTAAAAATATCTACATTTATATGTAGTACGTTTTCGATTATTGCATATATAACATAATACAAAGCTTCTTCCGAATAATAATGACTTCGTAATCTTATTTCCAGAAATGTCATTGTAAGTATTTTATTCGCAATGTAAAAGTATTTAGTCTATAGTAATTTAGTCAAAATCGATAGAGCCATATTTCAGAAGATAAAAACTTTCTAAAACGTTCTGTGTAAATGGTATTTTTGGGTGGATATTTTCTTGTAAATGTTCTTGTTGCTTCTTTATAAAATACTCAATCTAAATATCAAATATTTTATGCATCCAACTTTTTGTTTTTGAGCGAACCTTGTGAAAATCTGCCCACTATCAATGAATGGTCTTTTCACAAACATGTCAATGAACAGTTTTATATCCGCATGCAGACATACACACTGTGGTAAATATCACTCTATCAGTGCAACATGAAACAAAATATAAATTAATTCAATTAAAAATAATTTTCCCCAGCAACCAACCACGTAATAATGAGAAACAAATAAAATTCAACCAACAGAAAAATATAAAAGTAACCCATGGCGTAATACCCTAAGGTGAGCCTGAGCCTGCCAACCCGATTGCTGGCTTCATGCCCACATACGCAAGACAGAGGTGGACGATCATCCAACCGATAAGGGGTGGAGATGTGGTCATAATCTCAGCACCTCTAGCCAGAAAATTGGCATTATAGACCAGGGTTCGCTACCTAGCGTAGCTCCTCGATTTCCCGACGATGCTGAATGGGCACTAGTTCTACACCCCGACACACCCCCAAGGATGGGATCGATCCTGTGCGCATTCCGAACGCAGGGAACTAAAGCACGATGCTCTAGTCTAGCATACCACGGCGCAGGACAGAAAAGTATAAACCATATAAAAATTTAAAACTGTTGCTATTACAGTATTTAAAAAACTTTGGTTACCAAGCTGAAGTATAAGAGGACTATCTTGACGGAATGATGAGTCACTTTAAAATACTTACTTTACGCAAAACATAGCCAGTATCAATAGCAGGATGACTTTTCCTCCTGACAGTCCCAAGTCTGCACGAAATGAGAGGGAAAATGTTACTGTATGATGCCCAAACGTTATTGTAACGGGAGCGCTGGAACACCCTGTGAAAGCAGCTGGCAGCGGGAGACAGGGAAGGTTCGGTTAGCCACGCCCTCGCCTCGTTTGTCCTATAGTGGTGACAGGCTGTGGTTGGGGGAAAAACATGACTGTGCCGTATGTTTCCTTACACCTGGTTCTCGATCTTTCTGTTACTAGAACAATCCGGTAAACACCAGAAGTTGGCGATATTCCTATTTAAAGAGGGTTACAGACAGACAGAGTGGAGTTGGTCAATCAGTTGGTTAGTGTGTGTGAGTGAGGACAGTTCTTGGTGTAAGAAGGCAGTGTTAGTCAGTGGCGTGTTAATGAACGGAAAGATTGTGCAACGGAAGACTGTACGTAACTGTGAAGGTGTACCGGAGCTTACGTAACCGCGAGTACAAGGAAATTGTAACGGACGAACTGGTGAATTGCAATTGTTGCAGCAAGTAATTCTGTGTAATTGGCAAGTGTTAAACTGTAAGTCGGTGTAAATAAAGAACATTGTTGAGTGGTGTAATTGGACTTTTTATTTCACGAACCCACAAAGTCACACTGGTGTCAGGAAGCGGGAAAACAACATAACATCACCGAACATTACAACCATGGAGGCAGCATTAGAAAAGATTTTAGCGGAACTGAAAGAAATGAAGACGGCAACTGAAAACCTCGCTGCAAAAATAGAGACGGCCAACGACAACATCACCGCGGAGATGGAAGAAATGAAGGCCGAGTTAACCACAGAAATGAGAGCAGCGAACGGCAGTCTGGCCACGGAAATGAAGGCGGCGAACGAGGCTCTCGCCGCAAAGTTTGAGGAACGTTTGGCCGGCGTGAGGGATGACGTCGCGAACCTGGGCAAACGGAAGGGTCAAGTAGACGACCGCCTTAATGATTTAGAGGAAAAGGCCGACAACATCGCAAAACCCCTCACCCGCCTGACGGAGGAAAACCGGCCTTATGTGTGGACGGAGGACGCCGAAGACGCTTTCCAGCACCCGAAGGGGACCCGGTGCAGTGCTTCAATTTTGGGTTTCCCACAACCGGGTGGCGCCTTCATTGTGGACACCGACGCCAGCGACCATTGCATTGGAGGTGTCCTATCGCAGATCCAGGACGGCCACGAGCGCACAAGAGTGGAAGAGGAGGAGCGTGCCGCAGCAGTCCGAGTAGTTGTGGCAGTGCCTGCTGAAGGCTGGGATAGCGCAGGCCTGAGGAGGGAGCAGCTGGCGGACGCAGACTTGGGGCCACTCTTGAGGGAAGTGGACGCAGGGACGAGACCAACCTGGGAGGACATCGCACCGAGGAGCGCCACCTACAAGTCGCACTGGGCCCGATGGGACTCGTTGAAGACCAGAGAGGGCGTGCTGTTCCGGGTATGGGAGTCACACGATGGGAAGGCGCAGAGAGAACAGTTGGTACTTCCCCGGAGCAAGGTCCCGGAATTCTTGGAGGAAGTGCACGCCGGTACTTCAGGAGGACACCTGGGAGCGAACCGAATGATTCACAAACTACGGCAGCGCTACTTCTGGCTGAGACTCCGAGCAGATGCTGGTGGTACACCTGGACCGCCTCGCACGCTACGATGGGGCTGTTCGAGGCGAACAGCTTTGAGGAGGGAGCAGTGTAACGGGAGCGCTGGAACACCCTGTGAAAGCAGCTGGCAGCGGGAGACAGGGAAGGTTCGGTTAGCCACGCCCTCGCCTCGTTTGTCCTATAGTGGTGACAGGCTGTGGTTGGGGGAAAAACATGACTGTGCCGTATGTTTCCTTACACCTGGTTCTCGATCTTTCTGTTACTAGAACAATCCGGTAAACACCAGAAGTTGGCGATATTCCTATTTAAAGAGGGTTACAGACAGACAGAGTGGAGTTGGTCAATCAGTTGGTTAGTGTGTGTGAGTGAGGACAGTTCTTGGTGTAAGAAGGCAGTGTTAGTCAGTGGCGTGTTAATGAACGGAAAGATTGTGCAACGGAAGACTGTACGTAACTGTGAAGGTGTACCGGAGCTTACGTAACCGCGAGTACAAGGAAATTGTAACGGACGAACTGGTGAATTGTAATTGTTGCAGCAAGTAATTCTGTGTAATTGGCAAGTGTTAAACTGTAAGTCGGTGTAAATAAAGAACATTGTTGAGTGGTGTAATTGGACTTTTTATTTCACGAACCCACAAAGCCACATTATGTAAAAGATTGACTACGCCAGATCCAAACACAACACACTAATTGTCCCAAACGACATACATTATCGTTGTTTCGGTCCATACGCACAGTACCGAAAAATGTGTGAACCATCATACTCATTCCGTCTTTGGCAGATTTTGATGTAATGTTTAGTCTCACAAGCACCCGATATGCCAAAGGAATAAAATAAATAATAAATAAAAAATAAATTCTGCCGAACTATCTTCCAGGCATCTAGATGCTAAACCTGGACAAGTTTCCTACAGTTTTCTTTTCTCCATCTGTCATCTTTAAGTCTTTCAGTTATATTCTTGCAGATACAATCCTAATATTAATTAGTAATTAGTATTAACATTTATTCTCATTCGGTTATCCTTGTTCTTAATCTTTCCGAACGTCTAACTTCCTCTACACCCACAATCCTTCTTCTGCCTTCTTCTATTTGGTTTTGTTCTATACGGTAATTTTCCATTAACTCTAGTTAATATTTTGGCTACCATTTCTTCTAGAATAATTGAGTCCTCTCTCTGTCTTGCTATATCCCATATACGTTTCCCTCTTGAACATCTACGTTGTTCTCCTACCAGATTTTCATGTACTATACATTCAAAGACCACGTGTTCCGGTGAGTCTATCACATGGCATATGTCACATAGATCATTTCCTTTATTTCCTATTCTTTTAAAATGCGTTCTAAACGGTCCATGACCGGAGATGTATTGCACACCATATCTCCTGGACTGTATATTCTTTAGCTGAAGTCGTTCCCGGATGTTTGGAAATATTTCATATACTCTCCTTCCTGTCTGCTCTTTGTCCCATTCTTTCTACCATTATTCAAGTAATTGCCGTTTTATTTCTTCCTTGGTCTTGCACTCTGTTCCAACTATCTCTAATTCCTTGTATTTCTTCTCGTTTCAGCCAAAATCGCGCTTTTCTAAATTTGATCAACAGATCTACATGCCAAATTCCTAATATAATTAGCAGTGCTAAAGTAGAAGTGGTCTTTACTACACCGCAAATTCTGATTAGTATCTTTCTCTGAGTCCTCCTTAATAAAATAATATTTTTCAGCAAACTTAGTCGGCGATTCCATACACTAGCACCGTATGAGACTATTCCCATGAAATAAACTCATGTGGTAAGTCTTCACAGATGTTAATGATAATTTGAACTTCCGTGTCGCCAAGGAATATAATTTTTGCATAATATTTCCCGCCTTGGTTTTCACGTTTCCTCTGTGGGTATCGTAGTTCATCTTTTCGTCTATATATACAGCTTCTCTAGATCTTTTGACACTTATACCACCCATTTTTATTATAGGATCCCTTCTGAGCAGACCCTTGAGCAATACATATGTTGATTTTTGAGGAGCTACTTTTAATTTAACCTTTTCACACCAAGTACCTAGTAACCCTAGTGCTATGTTTGCTCTAGTTTCAAGATTGCTCCTATTATCGGACTCCACAAGCACCAATACATCGTCCGCATATGCAATCACATCTAAGACATATTGACTTTTTGTTAGTTCATCCAATATTTGCTCAATAAGTATGTCCCTGAAAAGGGGGCCTAGTACTGAGCCCTGTGGGCATCCCTTAGTTATTTCCTTTGTAATGATCCTAATTATACCTCTGACGTATCCCCGTCTATCTTTACAGTAATCTTTAAGCAATTCGTACAAGCATTTTGGATAGTTCTTTCCTCGTAGGATCCTGAATAGTTCGGGCCACCAGAGGATGTCTAAGGCTCCTGATATGTCCACAAAGATTCCTGCCGCATATTTTCTATCACTTTTCCTAACAATTTCCACAAACTCATTGTTGGCATCCTCCGTGGACCTGCCTTTCCTGAGTCCAAATTGTCGATCTGTCATTCCAGTCATAATTCTGTATTCATATATTCATTTGTATAATAACTTTTCTTGCACTTTCCCCAGCGTATTCAATAGACAGATTGGTCTGTAAGTTTTGGGGTTCATTGGATCTCGATCTTTGTCCTTACATAAAATTATGACATTTGCCTCTTTCCAACAATAGTGGACCCTGCCAGTAGCCAAGAATACATTGATTAATGCGCATAGGAATGGAGCCAGTTGATTTTCCAGATGTTGCACTTCTTCTACACATATATTGTCTGGTCCGGGTGCTTTCTTTGGTTTGAGATCCCTGATGGCTAGTCTTACTTCAGAAATGTCAAATGGAAGTATTACATTTTAATTATGATAATTGTAATCAAGACCTTCCCTTTTTTGTTTATGCTCATCCTCTCATCTTCATTGTCCTCTGATGGTAGTAACACTTTCAACATGTAATTTATAGATTCCAACCATACTTAAGTCATCGATCCATCTAGTTTGGATAGTGTTCACAGAATCTCTGGAGCTGATATCTTTTCCATCACCAGTTTATATGGTGCTCCCCAAACGTCAGTACTTAGATTTTCCTCAACAAATCTCTCCCATGATTCCTTTCTTGTGCTCTCTAATAAGGACTTATATTGTTCCTTCACTACCCTATATATCTCCAGGTTTACAATCCTTTCTTGATTTGTTATACTCCGTTGGTATATATATATATATATATATATATATATATATATATATATATATATCTTCTCTTTCGAACCTTGGTTCATAGTTCTTGTACCTTTTCATTCCAAACTTGATAACGTTTGTTTTCTGTAACATACGATTTCCGCAAGACCATTACCATAGATCGTTGTATACTCAGGGTTAATTGCTTTGCCTTTTTATCTACATCATCCCCAAATTTAGTCACCTCCGGTAATCGCAGTACTTTATTTAGTTCTTCCCAGTTTGCATTTTTGAGTTGGTACCTCTTTACCTTTTTATTGTTCCATACATTAGGTTCTCCTTCTTTTTGTGTAATCACATCAAAATATATCATATTGTGATCAGTCGTTGTCAATTCTTGTGCTACTTTCCAGTTCGTGATTCTTTCAACTATATATCCTTTTGCTGAGGTTATATCTATATTCTCCTTGGCATCAGATCTATTGTGAAAGGTATATGAGTTTTCAGGTTGGTTCATGATTGTTAAATTAAAAGCACTAATAAGTTCTTCCAGTTTTGCTCCCCGATCGTCTGGATTCCTGCTAAACCACCAGGTTGACTTAGCGTTTGAGTCTATTGTATAAATCATGGATCTTCCTGCGTACGCCTCCAGTACTTTCGTCAACCTATCTAAGTGTATTTGTATGTCGTCTCTGAATTGAAAGTAGTGGTTGCATAATACAAACACCAAATTTCCTATAGTAACTTCCGCACAGTTCAAATATTCATCGCAAAATTGAGCCAATTCCATTACTTGAATGTCTTTATTCACTACCTATAGCATATCCTTTGGCTCGTTTCCTTCTATGATTATCCTTGCAGTTGACATATGGATTGGTTTACCATTGACCACATATGGCTCCTGTATGCAAAGGACGTCTAAGTTCATTTCCTCAATTACTTTCCTAATTTCCATCATTACTAATCGCGACCTTTGGGCGTTAATTTGTCCCACTCGAACACCTTTTGTCCATTCAGGACTTCTATTGTTCCTCTCTTCCTGAGTTAGATGTGTGCTTATCCATAATTTGTCCTATTTATCAATCGTTCCCAAAACATTGAATACGTAGGGCGATGCTGTCTGTTCTTACAGTGGAGAATTTTCCCTTGCACTTGGTTTTTCTTTTTAGAGCTGCATGGAATGTAAATTGCTGGTTGGTTTTTCTTTCCACTGTCTTTTTTGACATGATCTTGTTACCCACAATGGGAACAAATAGACACTTCATTCTTGCAAAATTTTGCAACGTGTCCCAATTGCTGACATTTCATACAACGGGCTACCATTACATAGTCCTTCACGGAAACAGCCTGAAAGCCCACACAAACTCTCTGTTTACTAATTAGCCATTTCCTTATTCTAGGATCAACTTCCAATACATGGTGTAACACGCGTCTCTCTTTTGGACCTGTTATAAATTTAAATATCACACCCTTGTCAAACTCTTCCCACGTGAAATCTTCCTTACAATTGTGCTCATACAAGTTCTATTTTAAATTTTGTTCTTTTTCTGTTGCTATTACATCATACAGTATTACCAAAGGATTCCACTTCTTTAGCTCTTCGACCTTAATTCCTTTTCCTTGCAGATTTGCACTGTTTAATATCTTTTGAACATCCTCCTTCGAGTCTGCTTCTATAAATAATCCTGTTTCTGTTGTCCTGACACCGATGATTTTGATTTGTTCCTGGTTCGGTTTGAGATTTGTTGTTACAATTTCTTGCACTTTACGTGTCGATTTTCCCTCTGTAGACTTATTGACCACTCCATAAATTTGCTTTCTTAGAACCTTTTGAACTTTCTCTGTGATCTCCGGCAACTTAGGTTTAGTCACATATGATTTCACAGGTGCTTCTTTTTTCATCTCCCTCACTGTCTGTACCGCTGTTCTTAGTTTGACTATTTCCATTTTCAGGTCATTTTATGCTCCTGTAACTCTCCCCAGTAGTGAGAACACTTTATTTTTTGATGACACAGACATTTTGTCTGCTCCAATTACACCACTTATTTGCGATACTATAGATGTAATATCTATGCTGATTTCCTCTATTTGCGATTGGTTATTACTACCACTTGCAGTGGTTATCATATCGCCTCCAGTTCCTTTCATTGGGGATCTTGGCAAGCATTGTCTCGGCCTAAACATTCTTTTCTGCCTCTGTCCTTATCCATTTTTATTTCGCTCCTCTCCGCCAGTAGATAGACTAAACCTATCTACTGCCCAGGGTCGGGGGACGAGAACCCGGGAGCTGTCTGGCAATTTTTCCGATAGGGCCGTGTACACACTACTGACACCCTATCGGTTTAACACTCGCTTACTGATCACTGATTATATTTAGATGGGGTTAACAGCCAGACATCCGACCCCATGCCAAAGGAAAACATTTTAAAATTCTCCCATCCCCAGGTACATTAAGTAACTGACATCACCATTCCATACGACATTGGCAAGATATTGTGGAGCTACGCCCATGACTGTCAACTAACGGTTTTTACTTTCTCTACCACGTACAGTGGGCTTCAAATGTTTTCCGCGGCAAGAGAGTTACTGGGGAAAGGAGAGAATTTGATTATGGACTTAAGCTCACTTCAAAATAAACACACTATATTTGTCTGCGCAAACAAAGACTGGATAACCTAAAAATAAATTACAGGTTTAACACAACAGCTAGTATTCGAGAAAAATTAAATAACAATGGGAATATCGGCTATAGCAAATCAAACGGGCAGAACTTATGGCAAATGTTATGGCGAAGCTTCCAAACATGAAATTGTGGAATGTAATTAATAACAGGCATAAAAGCAAAATGGTAACTGCACTAAACAAAAAAATTCAAAACGGAAGGTGACAGGCGCGGACCTGGACTGTAAACACTCCAACTTATTCGCCGCTCCGCACGTAAGAACATTGGGGACAACATTCTTTTGGCTTCACTTCATAATGCAAGTTTTGAACACACCTTGTCCAAAATTCTATTCCAAATTTTACCTGTGTTTCTCGGGTGAATTATAAATTTCACGGAGTTAGTACAATAAAGGATAGACAAAATCTTAATGCGCAAAAACTGTGCATTTTACTAAAACACATTATTTATATCAAATACGTTTTTGTTGAGTTAACCATTTTCGACATATTCCTTTCTATTTCTTTCAGGTTTTTAAACACAGTGGCGTATCTTTGCACTGGATCTTATAGATATAAAGATCAGAGAGAAAACAAATGAAGATCGTTTATACTAAGCAGTTCAGGTTTGGCACGTTCTTCGAATTTACCCTCTAATTTGTGAAATAGCGAACAAGAGTCGCTAAATATAGCAAGAAACCAACGGCAGGGGACCGTTCTCCAACTACAACAATAAAACTGCTGGGTTTCCATATAATTGGTTAAATATTAAACATTATAAAATCACATAACCTAAGAATAGGATAGGTTAAGTAAAACAAATGGCTGCAAATAGCACCCAACAACGCCCCTTAAAGAACGTTAGTTATACAGACACGCTAAAACAACTGACAGTAACAAATCCAAAGAATATAAATAGAAGAGATTCCACTACAGTAATGACAACAAATCACAAAGATGTTCCATCTCAGCAAATAACATACTCAAAGGCACTACAAACGCCACCCAACAGAGAACAAGCAATTGTTATAGAATCTAGAGAGAGCATTTCAATTAAAGATTATGTTCTAGCGGTAGGTAAACTTACGGACCCAGCAAACATAAGATTTATATCAATAATATCAAATGGACGAGTTTGCCTTTATTTAGCAAACAAGAAAATGTTAGAGGAACTTACGACCAAGCATCAGTACATAGTAATAAAACAACGAATCATTGCACCTCAGACCTCTACTGACAAAAAGTAAGAGAATCATCCTATCCAATGTGTGTCCTGTTATCCGAAACAAGAACATAGAAGAAAGCCTACTGAAACTAGGTGTAAATTTAGCACCGACCATTGGGTATATACGAGCAGATGTTCCTACACCAGGTTTCTCCCACATCATTAGTTTTCGTCGCCAATTATACGTAAATCCTGAAGACCTAGAGAAAGTGCCAGAAAGCATCTTGATACCTTATGAAGGAGTTAATAATTGGATATATATTTCCACAGACAATCCTACCTACTTTCTTTGTAAACAAGAAGGTCACGTGGCAAGACAATGTAATATTAATATCTACCCTCAGTTAGCTCTATCATATCTACTGACGACAATAAGTCACAAGCCTCAGATGACAACGCTCCAGAAATGAATGAAGAAAGTCCTTCCAAGAAAGAAGAAATACAGGATAACACATACAATATAGATATCATTCCCTACATAATAGAACAACCAATAATAACACAACAAACGGAGACAGATCATAGTACCGAAGAGAACCTAGTTGACTCTCAGCTGGAAAACGACCTTGAACTTGACTTATACGAAGCACAGATTAAATATTAGTTTCCACCATTACCTGCGACAGGATCTTTCAAAGTAAGCAAAACAAAAAGACCAAAATCATCGTCTGAATCTGCAAGCCAAGGAAAATATGAACCAAATCTAGAAACCACTAATCAAAGCTCAGATGAGGAAGTAGGTACGCAAAGTCACAGTAAAATTAAAAAATCGAAACCTCCTAAAAAGAAGCCAAAAACACAAGTGAGCAAGATTAATGTTGGTGAATTCTTGGCTCATATAAAACCATACTTAGAGTCTAAGCCAAACGAATTCCCTTTCAACTATGAACAATTGAAAAGCTTTGACGAAAATAGACTGGGAGCTACATATATCATAAATGTAGCAAAATCACATACAAATGACTTAGAAAGTTTTACTAGAGGCTTACAGAAAATACATCATCTTCTAAACCCCCAAGGCATGAAAACCAGAACCAGAATAATAAATCAATTGAAAAACAAGGATAAGACAACAAAAGAAGGTGTCGTCACCAAAGAAAACTGAAACAAAAGTTCTAAAACCACAAAATGAACACATTTCTCCTTCACTGGAATTTGAATAGCTTTTGGATCTAGTATGAATACCTGACACACCTAATTGCCTCACAGCAACCAGATATAATATGCCTACAAGAAACTAATTTTAAAAATGAATTTATTGCAAATATTAAATGATATTCTTCTCATCATAATAACCGTACCAACGCAAGCATAGTAAGCTTGCTACTTATGTCCGAAAAAACATACCGTTCAAAAAATACAGCTCAGTACCCACCTTGAAGCCACTGCAATACAACTACTAAATTATCAGTCAATATGTGTATGTAATATATACTTACATAATAGTCAGCATATATGTATTTCTGACCTATACAGAGTGATAGATGAAATACCAAAGTCTTTTATTCTTGTAGGTGACTAATTCTCACAACACAGCATGGGTAAGTACCTACACTAATCAAAGGGGGGAAATGATGGAATCACTAATAAACAAAATAGATTTAGTAATATTAAACGCCATAAACCCACACACTACAGTATCAGACATAACACTTTTAGTTATATAGATCTCTGCCTTAGCACGCCAGACGTAGCACTATCATATAACTGGCATGTTTTTGAAACCTTAATAGGTAGTGATCATTTCCCGCACCAAAGTAATTTGATAATAAATAAATGGAACTCTCAAAAAGGAAACTGGTCAAAATATAGATCAGAATATGTTAAAAATATACCTAAACTCATACCTAAAAATGAATTCCATGCTTGTACAATTAATACCATAATAGATCAACTTACAAATGTAATCATCAACTCTGCAGAAATGAGCGTCCCTAAATACATTATTAAAGGTAACAAGAAAACAACACCTTGGTTGAATGAAAATTGAAAAATTGCAATTAAAATAAAAACAAAGCTTTCTACAAATACAAACGAAGTCCAAATATAGAAAATAAAATAAATTTCCATAAATGCAGAGCCCTAGCAAGAAAAACATTAAAAGAAAACAAAAAGACATCGTGGCTAATCTTTTTGTCCTCTTTCGCTAACCAAACACCACAAAATATAATTTGGAAGAAACTGCAAAAGATATGTAGTAATAAAACGACATCTTCGATATCTTCACCTTTAAATAGTGATACCAATTCTTACTTGGAAAACCCACAGGATATTGCTAACTATCTTGCTGAAACCTTTACGGAGATTTCAAGTAACTCCAGCTATGATGAAGATTTCCTGAAAATTAAAAACTCCTCTGATATAGATATAAGTGATTCCAACATACAAAACATTGACTGCTTAAACGAAAAGCTAACTATAAATGAGCTTATCCTAGAAATAAGTGATAGTAGTACGAGTAGCCCGAGACCAGATAACATTCCCTATGAGTTCTTAAAACAATTACCCAATAAAGGAAAGTCTTACCTACTTGAAATTTTTAATCTCATATGGGAAAAATGTATTTCCCGAACAATGGCGCAAAGTCATAGTTCCAATTGCTAAAATAAACAAAGATGAACGAATTTCAACAAACTACAGACCATTTGCGCTCACTTGCACAATGTGCAAAGTGCTCGAAAAAATCATAAACAGACGATTAAGATGGTACCTAGAAAAGACATCTTTCTTCACTACAGAACAAAATAGATTTGGAGAACACCATTCAACAAATGACAGGCTTGTTACTCTAGAAACTGAAATACAAGAAGCATTCCTAAATAAACAACATATAATAGCAGTGAGCCTTGATCTACATAAAGCATATGACATGGTCTGGCACAACCACGTTCTAAGAACTCTAGTTGAAAATAATATCAAGGGAAATATGTTAATATTCATTCAAAACTTCCTAAGAGATCGAATAATTCAAGTAAGAATAGCAAATACCTTATCATAGAAGTCCCCATGAAAACTGGGGTAACACAAGGATCAGTAATCAGCGAACACTCTTCCTGGTAGCTATAAATAGTATAATCTCCAAAATTATACTTCCAGTGAAAGCATCTTTTTCGCTGACGATCTTCTATTTCACTGTAGAGGCAAAAACCCAACACCAACGCAGAAAATGTTACAAGATACAATTGATAAAACAATGTTCTGGTGCAAACATACTCGATTTCATTTTTCATCAACGAAATGCAAACATATAACATTCTCAGGAAACAAAAGAACAAGTACTCCCATCAAGCTCCTCATAGACCAAAACATAATACCAAATGTAAACATGATTAAATTTCTGGGAGTAATATTTGACCAAAAATTGACGTGGATAACTCATCTTAAGACTCTGAAAGATGACAGCTTACGTCAAAATAACATTCTTAAAATATTGTCTACAAACAACTGGGGATTAGATCAACATGTGCTAATGTGCACCTATAAGTAAATCGTAAGCAAAAAATTGGATTACGGAGCTATTGTCTATAATTCAGCGAAGCCAACAGTACTTAGAATGCTAGACACAGTTCAAAATTCTGCTTTGTGAATAATTTTGGGAGCTTACAGAACTAGCCCTATCACTACTTACAAATATAGGCCAATGTACTTCCACTACAAATTCGAAGGAAACAACTAGGTATAACCTATGCTCCAAAGACAGCCGCAACTCCAAATCCAAGCACCTATACCTATGAATTTTCAACACATCATCAGGAACAAACGTTACTATCTTCAAGTCACCCAATGCCCTTTTTCCTTAAGGGTGAAACAGTACCTCAACGAAAACAATATCTCCCTCCCGAAAATATCACCTAAAATAATACTAACCGATATGCTACCATGGAAGATCAGAACCCCACCAGTCAACAATGAATTAAGAAAGTATCCTAAAAGCTCAACACCCAGATCTGTGTATCAACAACTCTTCAAGGAGATATGCGCCAAATACACAGACTACACACATATTTACACTGATGGTTAAAAAAATGGAATTGGATGTGCTTGTGCAGCAATCTGTCCCACACACACAATGTTATATACCTTACCTAAATTTTATACAGTCTTCTCCTCTGAACTCTATGCTATCAAACGAACATTTGAAGATATTGAAAACAATGAAAGTTATTCTCAGTATCTAATTCTCACTGACTCGCAATCTTCCATAATAGCCCTACAAAACAAAAAAACAAAAGTAAAAACCCAATAATACGAGAAATCCAAAATCTGTACACGCATATTCTATTGGAATTAAAAAGTGTTTCTTTAATCTTGATGCCATCGCATCAAGGCATTCCCCCAAACGAACAAGCTGATGCTGCAGCTAAAGAAGCAACTCATCTACCAATACAAGCAACAGACATCAGTTCACCATATACCGACGTAATGACATACCTCAAGAGAACAATACACCTCGACTGGCAATCCACCTGGTTAGAGACTTCTACCAGCAAACTCCAACAACTTAAATCATCTTACAGAGAGCCATATCCAGTAACAAAGCTTAAACGCCGACAACAAATCCTCATTAACCGTTTTCGTATTGGACACACAAAACTTACCCATAGTTACATACTCAACAAAACCTTACCTCCTACATGCAACACTCGTAACGTGACCATCACCGTCAAACACATCATAGAAGAATGCAAGAAATATCAACAGCAGCGAATAGAAGCCAATGTCCTCAGTAAAATCACAGAAGCACTTGGAAACCATATATAGTGTAAAACAATTTTGTACTTCTGTAACATTACGGAACTCTGTAAATACATCTGATATGAATGCTAATATAATGTAACTTCAATGTTGAGATTTGCGAATGACATGTAAGTTAAGGCGACAGAAAATAAACCAAAAAAAAAAAGGATCAGAGAACACAGTAACTTAAAAATAACGGGATATTTATGTGCAGCATCTTCCAAGTTTCAATATAAAATCCCCCCATTCCAAACTTACCTTTACATGGAAATTTTGCTTATAAAAGTGACTAACAATATTCTAGAAAACGACCATATATTTAATATATTTCTTAACTTTTGTATGTGTAATCTGTCAAGTTTTCTTCATTCTAAATGATTTTTCTATGCTGTAAACCTAAAATATGGAGCAAAGTTTTACTGCACAAAAAATTCAATTTATATTTCGCATCTTTAATAATTTTAATAATTGAATGCTATATCTTTCAAACTATGTATCTATGAACTTTGGCCGAAAAAAGCAAAAATTGTCAGTGCTTTGTTATTTACATTTTATTTTTCTTATAACTTGTACTTTCATGCTTCACAAATATTTTAATGTCAGCCGTTTTAAAACAACCGGTGGTTATTTATTTGCTTCTATACCATTTACGTAAAGCACCGTGTTAAACATTCAATTCCATTGTTCTCAATTTCAGTTTTTCAGCATTTTTCATTGTTTAAAATGCTCCTTGTTCTGTAATTCCTGTCTTATTAATTAAACATTTCAGAAGTGTTTCACAAATAATAGTTTTAAAAATTGTTTATAAGTTAAACATACCAAATAATTACACTGAAACTAATCATTCCCTGCAAGTCTCATTGGAAAACTTTAAATGTGTAAAACCATGTTAAAATGCTTTCTCTTAACTAATTAAAATTAATAATTGACTGCACAATCATTTCTTTATGTTTGTATAGTTTTCGGCAATAAAAATGATCTAAGGCGACCCGGGTTCGATCCCAGGCGACCGCAAAGTGAGATTTGTGATGGACAACATGGCGCTGGGGCGGGTTTTCTCCGGGATCTCCGGTTTCCCCCGCCATCTCATTCCACCGGTGCTCCATCTTCATCTCATATATCATCAGTATCATCGCCTGCGGTGCCATATGTAGTAAAAGCGGGCGTTAAACACTACACATTAATAAACATGATGGAGCCGTACAATAAACTATGGAGACCAAAGAGCATTTAATTTATCGTATCAAAACATATTAATTATAAACAAAAATCAAAATCTAAAGAAGAGGTTTACATAGCTTGTTAATATTTGGTGTGCAGCGTACATTTTATGTTTCGAGTTTTGGGGCATAAAAATCAATGCAATCGTTATAAATGTGTAGATTTTCGGATTTTCTTTGACAGATCGGTACATAATCTTAAATTTTTCCATACTCGACTGGACAAGCGGAAACTATTAAGCGTCATGGACGATTCTTCTTTTCTCCCGCATGAATTCATTAGCGAAGAGTTACGTTTGTTTTTCTTGTCATGTACACAACCGATTCACCTAAAATTGTTTCTAATTAAATTACATTAAAATTTATCAAGTAACAAGACATGAGTAAAAGAATATATTTTTGTTACGCTTGTGTATTATTTCCTTGCTATCAAGGTTCTGCCTAGCTTTTTTTTTATATAAGTGTAGGTATTGGCAAAACCGTACAAGAATAAAAACATATAAAATGTAGTTTGTAATGTTTTAATTAACTTTAATGTTCATAAGCGTATAGTTTTTATTGGATGGCGAGTGAACAAAATGTTGCTCAAACAGACCAGAGATCTTTCGAGTGAGGAGTGAGTTTGTGGGGTTTGAGGGGCCGTCGACAGCTAGCCAATTTGAGTCCATCCTAGGGACTTAATTGCTATTTATTGCTTTTACAGTAATATTGGAAGCATCCACTTTGTTTCGCCAGAGTAATGCTGAAGTTATATGCTAATAGTCTCTGTAACGACGTATTTATCTGTAAATTAGGTTTATGTTTATTTCAAAACGGGATTTTTGTATTGTCTTATTTGCTATAGCATTGTTTTAGTATCTTGCCAACCTCAAATATACATATTTAGGAAAAGCGCACGTGTTATGTACTGTAGACGGGTTGTGTTATTTTCGCGAAACAATAAATACTGCCCGGAGTGCTGGTTTCTTCTCTCTTTCTCTCTCCATCCCACTTCCCCTCCCTCCCTCTCTCTCCCTCCCTTCTTTGAAAACAGTATTTTAAGTAGTTTTACACATCCAGCTAAGTTGTCAATAGGTAAAAAAGGCTGCAACATTGTCATGTTTTTGGTTGTACTTACAACTAATTTTACTTTCTAATCCCCCACTACTCCCTTAAATGTATTTTGCACCTGACATTTGGTTTTTTCGGCAGCACGGGATGACAAGAGTCCAGTACGGGGGCTGAAAGCCAGTCAGGTACCGCTACGGAAGTCATCAGGGGTAAGTTTCACCAAAATGGCTACATTTTCTGCATAACTTTTCTTAAATGTTGCACTAATGATTAATCTGCATGTTTTACTAAATTAATAGTAATATACTGACCATTTGTTTCATTTATTTAATTTGTTTGATTATAGAATATAATTAGGAATTCTTTGGTTTTAACCAGGCATAGACGGCTGTTACTGAAACTAACCCTATCGCGCCTTATACGTGATGAGATGGGAGATACTGGGGCTTCTTCAAATTTGCCAGCATTTCATTAATCCTATGTTTCACACTTTCCTTCCGATCTTCAATTGTGCCATGATTTATGTACGAGTTAACCCTCACAGATTAAACAAGCGCAGTAGAATGTTCGAATTAACGAATGCACGGTTGCTGCTTCTTTTTATTCTTATGTATTTATTTCCTTTTTGTGCTTTTTTTAAACTCAAAGATACCTGCCTAACTCACTCTAGTTAGTCATGTATCTTCAGAATCATCTTAGACACTTCAATTTACTTCAACCAAAGCTTTACAGCTCGATAGACGTTTACGTAACAGTGTGAAGCCTCTTCCGAAGGTCTACATTGACGCCCATAAAATTACTTTATGACCACCAGTTCTCATTCCAAAACTCATCACCTCGAGACCTTTCAAAAATTTCCTAAGTATCCTAATTAGTATAGCACACTCACAATCAGTTTTAATCTTTACTTTTCAGAGTTACCGCGGAAAAGGAGGAAGATTTTTCAGTGCAAGCACTGAAGATCCCAATTATATGGCAACAGCAGACTCCAGTCATGAAGGATCCATCAAAGGTTCTTCCAAGGCCTCCTCCAAACAACGCTGGAGTGGTTTATTCGGTAACAGCAAGGTATTTCACCAAGAGAGAACAAAATACTTTGCAGATAATTTGATTTGAATGAAGTCCGGGCATAGAAAAATGCTGAAAAATATTTCATCTAATGCTAACATTAAAACAAAAGTGATGAGAGAAGTACACACAAACGTGGGTTAGAGTAGTGTTCCGAAGCATTTACTATCTTTAATTTTGATGTGCTGGGTTCAAGTCCGAGTGTAATTTTGGTATTATTGCAATATGAGTTCAGAAGATAATTTGTATCAGAGCGGAGAGATATCTTGTATTTTTTCTCGGCAGTGATTCGGGTAAGACGATTGTGGGATAAATTATTTCATTTTAAATTTTTAGGTTTTGTTTTTAATATTCCGCATCTATTTAAAATAATTATAACAGTATAATTTTTATGAATATTTGATAGTGAAAAATACGCCGGCTAATTAAACAACTAGAATGATGCAATTGCTGATTAGTAATGGTTAGATTTGTCTGGGCATTAAGGTACAATGCTCTGGTAAATACGGAATACTGTGGAAAAGTGGCTCTTACTGAAATTATTCCTATATTACAGGTGTTAGGAGTATAAGTGCAGATAATTTGATAATTTTACTTCTGTGATGTCCATTTAATTATGTTAGTTGCTTTTTCTCTTCATCTAACAATTTTCCCTAAATACAGCACATAATTTGCTATCTGTTTTCTTCACAATAGTAACTGCGTCGCGAAATGAAAAACTTCTATCAATATAGACCACCCGGTTTGCTTCTAAGCGTTTACACCTCAATACATAATATGCTAATCACGTAGTTCTGGGGTCATGAACCTTGGAAAAAGCTAATTTGAATTCAGTTGCATATTAAAATGAGTGATGAATATATTGTAAATGCCAGGATATACGTTACATCCACAATTCGACGTATTTAAACTCCCTCGGTCATATCTTTCTATATAAAAGTGTAAGTTGTAGATAACAGAAGTCGTAAATATTTGGGTACATACGGACTGTGAATATTTCCTCCATTTTTGTATGTCTTGCGTGTACCATGGGTACTTGGAGCTACTAGCAATTTGAAAACATAATAACTCTATTAACTAAAGTTATTAGTCTACAATTGAGGTAAATTCCGATGGACTATAGTTCATTACACCGTCCTCAGTTACTAATACAAATTTGTACTGTTATACACCTAACATCCTGTGTGTGTGTGTGTGTGTGTGTGTGTGAGTGTGTGTGTGTGTGTGTGCGTGCGTGTGTGTGTGTGTGCGTGTGTGTGTTGTGTGTGTTTGTTTGTTTGTTTGCTTGTTTGCTTGTCATCTCCTAAGTAGTTCATCAACAACTAGCGTTAGTTATTATTTTTCTATGTTTTTAGATAAACATTTTCTTGTTGACATTTTACATTATAATTGACTTATCTTAGCTTTTGGTTATCTGAAATTTTCTCATTATTTCGGACATACGCAATTGGAATGTATAAATATATTTAATAATAAGTAAACATGACAATCATTAATTATGGATCATAAGTGGGCAACAAATATTTCAGCATATAGTGTATCAAGTAAGTTTTATACTAACATCAGATAGTATTTATTATAACTGTTTCAGTGTGTGACAGGCTTCATCCCATCTCATTTTCCAATAAGTCGAGTCTAAATGTTTCCTCCTGTACTCTATACACTGATCGTCTCTATCCCTCATTATGTAATTATATTTTAAGTTCTTAGTCAATAGTTCAAACGAGTAATATATTTTATGTATAAAGAAATGCACATCTCTTAGTTGAAGCTATGTTTTATAAATATATCCTCGTCAACTTGGGAGAAACTCTCCCTTTAAATCAAGTTTTTTTAAAAGGACATTTTCGATTGTTCACGTTAAACTTTTATTTTACTTTTAGGAGCACTATAGACATGCTTAAATATGTTTAAATGTGTTTATAGTGCAACCATGTTGTTATATAATTTCAGGACACCAAGATGGAAAGCCTGGTTGATCAACTCAACTCTTACAGCAAACATGGTATTCCTCGATTACAAAATGCCGATGACAATGACGCCGAAGAAGGTGAGCTGATAATTATTTTAGCCATGTTTTATAATAAGTCTAAGAAAATTGTTGGTGGATTAGGTCTGACTGGTAAAATTGTCCGTGACTCTTAAAGCCTTTGTGATTTGTGTTAGTAAACGAGACATTCATACTATTTTGCTATTAGTATATCGTACTACTTTTGAGCATTCAAACAAATCCAAAAACTCCAATGAATCGTGACCAATTTTGTTATTAATATAATTTTACATCATTGCTTCTCTTTGTTTTCCTGTGTATTGCTGATACCCAATAAAGTAGTCGCAGAATTTGCATAATTCTATATTGCAGTGAATAGTGTATATATATTTGTGTGTGTGTGTGTGTGTGTGTGTGTGTGTGTGTGTGTGTGTGCGTGTGTGTGTGTTTGAACAACTAAATTGTAACAAAAAAAAAGCTTGCAGTTTCTCCAGAAAATGTCACTATTTTATAAACATTTCCAAGTCAGACTGGTCCGGTACAGCCCAGTCATTGAAGGCCAATATAAAAGGGGACGATGTCGAAAGAAATTAATAACAAGTTGGATTATATGCCAGTCGTTAGTATTCACTTAGCGGTAACATTTGTCAGAAGTCCCCTGAATTACCACCCTACCAAAACTTTACGATATCCCTTACATCTCCATTACCGAACATCATAGCTTTTAAAACTCATTCTTATTTGCGTACTGCTAAATTATGTTATATGAAAAAGGTCTGGGCTAGCAATAATATTTACTAGATACTTGCAAATTCGTCTTTAAAGTTATCAGTTTCGTCATTATTTTCTGTAATTTACTCACAATGGGTCCGAATTTAGAAGCTTCGTTATTTTCAAATTCTAAACCTATATCATACAGTAATATGTATTTTCATCTTCAAAAGGATATCCACAGGTGGTGGACTCATTGGAAGGATGTCCTCTGAGAACACATTTGGAGTGAGAGGGAAGATTCCCCGTTTTTCAAGCCTTTTCAGTCCCTGCAACCTTGTGTAGAAAGTATTAACTAAAACAGAGACGTCTTATTTGCAAATTCGTTAATATGGGTGGCTTGAAATGAAGAAAAGCAGCTTTAAGTTGTACATAGAAATAAACGTCTAATAGCTGCGATTAGCGAAGATTTAGATGTTTGTCGGACATAATTCCGAACCATCTGGAAATTAAATGCTTTTCTTATTAAGGGACAGTCATTTTCAAACAGTTATTACCTTACATACCACCGCAAACAGCTGCAAATCAGACGTACCATGACTCGGCTTGTGTACCATTACCCCAAGGTGCACCATTTTGTATTCCTCTCTTCTACCAAAAATACAACATACAACAATGATGCAGATCATAGAATATCATTAGGCACTTTTGTTGAACAATACAAGAGGAGTTTTCCACTTTTGTTGCTAAGATCCTAGAAACCTGCTTAGAAGAATATTTAGCCAAACAAAAATTCAACCATATCTCAACCGTCTCACACTGAAGCGACCCACAACTTACTGCTGCTAGCTTGGTGAAGCCGTCACTAGATATCGCTGCATTCGCCTGCGTCTCTGGAGCATACGCACCAGAGTTTAATGGTGCGTCCCATTATCCTTTTCTCCCCTACCCCTGCCTAGCCCAACTTTCAGGTAATCACTAGCTCCATTAATATGTAGTATAATTATTTTTCTACATACTTAAATGTATTAAATCAATATCTAAATCTATAAACTTAAGGTTTCCCATTTAAGTGATCTGCTGTGAATACTACTTACGATATATTGGTCTCTATGCGTAAGGGTGTAAATTTATTTGGGTATAAATCTTTTAGTGTTAGTTTCTGACATTCTCTTCTCAGTGACACTTAATCATTTTAATTTGTGTTAATATCACTTGTATTACCTTCAACACATTTTTTCCCAAGTACAAGGTTAGGCTATTAATATGATACCTGCACGCATGTGTAGATCGAGGAGCTTCTTATGCGTCCCTTTAAGTGTGTGATAAGTCTTACTTATGATTTACAATTGAAAGTACTCTCACAAAATGGTTTCATGTGACTCCTTTTGTTTTCAAAGGGAACAAGCAGTTGAGTTTTGGGGTACATTGATCACCTTTTTGGAACATGTTCAACGAAGGGGACCCAGTAAAAAGAAAGACTTTTGTAAGGTAGCATCACAGACAGCAAAATTCAGTGCCATAGCCGGCATTTGAACCACGAATCTTCTGCTCTACCCGCGGCCGCTCTACCACTGAGTTCCCATGGCAACATGACGATACGGCATTAAATTCTCTAACAGTTTCGCATTTTCCCGGTAGACCACGAGGAAATCTCAGATCCGAGATCACTAGGGGGCGAATTTTTCCCTATTTGCCTATTTGGTTCCTGTGTTCAGAAACGTAGGCTTTTAAGTTATAAGCACGTTTCCTACAATTATTAGCCTAATTTCTTAGTTTTATAGTGCCTATAAATGCCTATCTCATACGTTTGATCCTATTCTGCTTATTACTGCCTAAAACTGCCTTTTTAGCCAATTTCTTCTGCTTGTAATTTGTGACAACAGCTTTTGCACTTGTTGGTTTCAACGTGAAGTTTTCGGGAAAGAAAAATTTCTTACTGCTGCACATTGGATTTACAAAAAGGAGCTTAGCCAGGTAGATGTCTGCCTTACAGACGTGGCATAATGCGCCAATGACGTCATAGTGAAGTCTTAGAATTCGCTCAAAGACGAGTAGCAAATGATATTTGAATGGATTGACAAATGGCCAATCTTTATGTTCGGAATGGAAAGCCCATTCTGTAAGCAGTGTTTCAAGTGCACACATAGCTCAGTTTCCTACGCAAATATGCCAAAAGAGAGAAGCAACAGAAGTGTACTTCTTAAACAGTGGATAAATGGTGATCCATCGTTCAACACAGATGGGAAAGTGATTTTCTGTCAGCCTTGTGTGAAACAGGTGAGTTTAATCATGTTTGTATTAATATATTATTATCCTAGTTTCAAAAGCCTTGTAAAATCAGCACCTGCAGCAACATTATGCCGAACACAAATTAGTATGTTCAGTAGAGCCGAGAGAAGAGAAATTGAATGTTTTCAGTTTTCCAAAGTAAAGCAAAAATTTGCTTTATGCGAAAACTTTCTTCGTCACATGATACAACTTTACATTGAGATTTAGCTTTAAATATTTCTGAATCGTTAAACAAGCCCATCTAATGCATTTCATCTTGGCTAGAATATTATTTATTTGAAACTTATAGGTATAGCTTTGCAAACTCAGTGTACTGGATTTCACACTTTTGTTAAGAGAATTTTATGTTTTGGCAGTTTCAATTCAGTAGCATGATATGTTTGTGCTGGTGTAAAGGCTTATTTCTTGAGCTAATAGTAATGCTTGCGGGAGGGATTATTAATTAAATTATTTATGGTGTCAATTGTTAGATCACAATCAGTACCGTTGGTAAGCAGGAACTTACTACCGTAACATTTCTTTTACATGTGTGTAAATCTACTGACACGAAGCTGTTGTTTTACCCAATCTTAAAATCACCACTTTGTGACTCCGTTTAGGTTACAACTTAAATTTGTAAGGCAAGCGCTTAATTAGCAAGGCTAAACAGGCTAAGATTATATATATGAAAAAAATGTGATTTTCTCATGCTTACGTTAGCATGTTACGTTTTTCTACATATATCTCAAGGAATCATGAAATCGACTTCCGGTATTGTTTCCAATATTGAAAATGAAACTACTGACCAATAAATCTTAATGGTTTGTGTAAAATTTTAAATAAATGCCTTTATAAAAGTAGGTACGAGAATTCTTTTTGCGATGCCGTAATTGCTGTAATTCTGTTCGAATGAACGGAAAACGCATACTAAAAAGCTGTGCTTTATTATTTGTTCCTAGTCGACAATGGAGCATTTAGGGTTTTCATTACAAAAATTAGGATTCTGTAGCTTTAGCTTTTAATTAATTTTTGTTCTGTGCGTTGTATCTTTCTGACACATCATGACATCATTTTAAGTGATATTAAGATTGCTGTGATGAACTATTGAATTTCTTATCTTTACAAAAATCGTTTCTATTAAGGAGACTCATTTGTACAAATTGGCTCAAATGTTGTTCCGATAATTACATGTAGACCATGAAATCCTGTTGCTACAAAAAAAGTAGATCCGAAAACTGTGCTTTACTTAATTTTGTAAATTGTTTTAGAATTTAAAGAATTTTTTGATCTGGTCCAAAATTTTAAACTTTTCATATTGTTAAAGCAGAAATTACTAATAAAAAACTTATAAGTCAATCAGGAAATGCTTTACTGAATCGACAAATCCCAAATTTATTTTTTATTTATCTTAAGATTAATACATACATACTTCAATAATATAAAGTTTTTTTCCCTAGCGGTACTACAGAAAACGTCACATGACTATTTAAATAAAACTACACCTGTATCGCAGCTGCCATTACGTAAACTTAACCTCAGATTTATAGATTCCATATTTTCTACATTTTCCCAATTTAAAAAGGTTCCACAGGATGCAGTTTTCTATTAATCTGTATTAAATTCTAAATATGCCTGTAAGAGCAACTGCATATTAAGTGTACCCATTTACACTTGTTGCGTTTTCGTTATTTGTATTGTAAAGGATTATAATACTTCTTACCGAAAACGCTTAGGAAAATAAATATTTTTAAATAGGTATGATTATTTTTTCCCTTCTTTAATATGGTAAACACAAAGGTTTCACATAGGTACAGATCAATAATAGGTTAAAATGGGTGCAGAAACTTATACCCCAAGCATTTATTTTTCAAATTACAATATGTGGGACATTTTGAAAATCGCCTGTAATTTAGAATAAACTTTTAATTCCTCAGAAACTATTGTAAATAGAAAGCTAAAACTTGGTATTATTCCATTCTTGATCGATCACAAAAATAAATTGTATAAATTTGAAACAAATCTAACAAAAGTTTCAGAAATTTCAGTGTTCACCCCCTTAAGCCCCAAATCCATGTTTTTTTCTGACGTAGTTAATTATTTCACACCTTTCTACACATTGTGGTTCTTACTTAGTGACGTGCATTTATATGTATTTTAATTATACGACAATATCTGTTATTTTAGCTTGCTGTGGAGCCATTTATGAAATTTGGAATAAATGTAGAACTATTTCGCCTAGGGAATCGCAAATAGTATGCGTTTAGCGAATTTGTTGCAGTATACGTTGCGATGATTGTCATTTTGTTATAGTGCATTTTTAGTGCATTTTAAGAGTCATTTTACCAAAATTGTGTATTTCTAAGGGTTTACTTAGCAAACTTTAGTGCCTATTTAAGTGCCTATTTTGCCCATTTTAGTGCCTTTTTGCCTACCTACTTCACACATTTTTAGTGCCTATAAATCCGCTCCCTAGATTGTAGTAGTGTTTAACGTCCGCTTTTACTACATATGGCACCGCAGGTGGTGTCACTGTTGATACATGGGATGAAGATGGAGCATCGGTGGAATGAGATGACGGGATAACCGGAGGTCGCGGAGAAAACCCGCCCTGGCGCCGTGTTGTCCACCACAAATCTCACTTTGCGGTCGCCTGGGATCGAACCCGGGCCGCCTTGGTGAGAGCCAAGCGGTCTAACCACTGAGCCACGGCGCAGCCTCCGTTCCCTAGAGATCACCTACCCCAATGGCGACTTACAATTCGTGCGTACTTAAGTC
Organism: Mantis religiosa; assembly: GCA_030765055.1. Classification (NCBI taxonomy): domain Eukaryota; kingdom Metazoa; phylum Arthropoda; class Insecta; order Mantodea; family Mantidae; genus Mantis; species Mantis religiosa. Next base: position 193,293,763 of record CM060950.1, read on the forward strand.
CAAAGCCAACTTTTAAGCTTCTATTAAAGTTTCCATTTATATAGGCATCCCGCCTCTATGGTTTTGGGGGATGTCTCACACTCAAGAGGTCCCGATTTCGAATCTCGGTCAGGTTGAGACACCTGAGAGATAACGTCAGTAACTGTAAGCTCTATTAATCCTCGGCTCAATTTAACCCATTTCATTCATCGTCCAATGTGACTTAACATTGAAGGATGTTGAATTATATATTATATATCAGGGGCGTAACGTTAGGGCCTGCAGGGACTGCCATGCGAGCGGGCCCGGTATTTTAGGGGAGCGCAGAAAAGGGAAAAAATCATATTATTATTAATGAATATAACGATTTGAATATATGTAGATAAAAATTATGAAATATGTTTAAGATAAATAGTTAAGTTTAATGTCAGTCTGCATAGAAAATTAATGGTCAGATCATTCCAAACTGTTTCCCAGAATCGGTCAAAGTTTAGCTGAGTTTAACATAGTTGTGTGTGTTAACAATGCTTGTCCTTCACTACGAATTCTCTGATAACACTGGTTTGAATTATGTTTCTTTGTCGTCACAAACGAGCGGCGCATAGTTACAACAATGAAAATGAATACCAAAATTTCACATTAGGCAGAAAGTTATTCTTTATTGACGTGTAGAGTTCCTGATATAATATGCACATTTTTGTCTAAACATTTAACTTCTGGCACACTTCTCATTCAACAACAGTGTCAATTATACATTAAGATGTGAATAACTGGCAGGTCAGTGAACAGCGAACTCAGTTTCACACGAGCGTTCTTCAAGGGAACTAGGTGCATCATAAAAAGTGGTGTGATATTTTCAAAACTTTACTGGTTAAAAGTTTAACTTTTTCTATTTAACTGTGTACTTTTCCAGTAAAATTAAACCTTTTAAAGTTAATTACGAACATCTAAGTGGTGCACAAAAAAGAAAGAAGCGTGAAAAAAGGAACAAACAAATTAGTGAAAATAAGTGATTATCTCTCCTCCTAGTAGTAGTAGTACTAGCTCGTTACAGAAGTTTGCAGTGTCACAAGTGAGTGCATCTCTGAAGTGAATAATAATTGTGAAAGTGAAAACGAAGATAGCAAACTCGCCATAAATATAATTAGGCCTATCACTGACTATTTATATGATTTGCAGATTATCAACTAGATGTAGATAATGAAACTAAAAAGTTCCTTGTTAGACAAAATCCTTGTCAGCCAGCGGGCCCATTCCCCAAAGATGTTAGGCAGGGAAATAGCCCTTCTCCACTAAATATTACCATTGGGAGGACAAAGTATTTGGAGACAATGGTTGTGTTATTCATCTAAAAGTGACTGTTTACTGTAAACAGTGTTGGCTGCTTGGAGGACAGAAATCGTCGTCAGCTTGGAGGGAAGGAGTTCGAGATTGAAGGTGCCTAACCAAAAGTACATTGCGACACGAAAATAGCTATGCACATTTGAACGCATGCGCCGTTTTCAATCCGTGGCGTAAGGAAAACACAGTTGACGCGGGTATGAATTCAGAACTAAAGAAAAGTAGGAACATATGGAAACAGGTCCTTGAGTGTATTGTGAATGTGACTAACTCTGGCATCCAATAATATAGCTTTTCGGAGGCATAGGGAGGAAATTGGAAAATCAAACAGTGGAAACTTTTTAGCAATTATTGAACTTCTCGCAACGTACGATCCGGTATTAAGCGATTTAATAAATAAACCAAAATACACACAAAAATACCTTAACCCTGCAATACAAAATGAATTAATAAACGTCTTATCCCGTGCAGTTGAAAAAGAAATTATTAATGACATTAAAGCTGCCCCATTCTTTTCTATTATCACAGATACAACACCGGACATTACAAAAAGATATCAAATAGCTCAGATATTTAGATACGTTACAGTTTCACATGATCTCACTGGATAGCCTTGTGACGTGAAGATAAGTGAAAGCCTTTTAGGTTTTCGTGAAATAAAAGATCAACGTGCATTAGGAATAAATGACGAAATACTAAGTGCAATAGACGAAAAAGGATTCTCGTTAACCAAATGCTATGGTCAGGATTATGACGGGTGTGCCAATATGTCAGGCATATACAGAGGTGTTAGAACAAGAATTCAACAAAGACAAAGAAGCGCAAAATATGTGCATTGTGCAGCGCATAATTTAAATCTAGTACTTAACGATGCTGCATATGGAATTCAAAAACTCAGGTCCTTTGATGAAACAGTAGAAACGTTGTATCTTTTCTTCAGTAACGGTATAAAAATGGAAACTTTTGGTATCTTCTTGTACCTTAAAAAAGCTTTGCCCAACTCGTTGGTCTTCGAGAAACAAATCTGTTAAACACCTTCGGTATGCATACGTCGATGTACTTAAGGCTCTGTCAAAAATAATATTGATATCTACAAAAAAAGAAAAAAGAAAGAGAGGAAGTTGTAGTTTTGAAAAACCAGTTAGATAAATTTGAATTCATTTTTCAGGTACTGCTGCAATCAAAGATTCTATAATGTACAAACTTAGCATCTCAAATTATGCAATCGGAAAATGTAGATCTTGATCAAGCGTGTTCTCTTGTTCGGAATGCAGCTGATAATTTAGCTTTCTATCAAAACAATTTTGAAGAAGCAAGGTCATCAGCCATATCTTTGGCAAAGTAATGGGGCATTTCATCACAATTTGAAAATAAAAGTATTCTAAAATTGAAAAAAAAATTATATATATTTTGATGAATTGTGTCAGGACGAGTGGCTAGTGGATCAAAGCATGTATTCCAGAACCACTGTTTTAATGTCTGTTTGAATATTATTGTATCCCAGTTAAAAGACAGGTTTGAGGGTATGCACAATGTTCACCGTTTCATCAAAATTATTTCCCCAAAATTCCTAAATGCTGCCTCCGATGAAGAGATTCACAATGCAGAAGTAATTCTTCAAAATGAATATGGGAAGGATTTATGGAGTGAATTTACAGACCAAGTAATGGGATTCAAAAACGCTATGAAAAAAGAAATATCCGTACTAACCTCTGTACTTGACTTAACAAAACTATTAGTAATAGAGGATTCAATCCCAGCTGCTAGCGTTCCAGATTTATGCACAGCATTTTACCAATTTTTTCTGTTACTATGAAAGGGTAGAGCCAGACTGACAAATTCAATAAATTCAATGCCATAGCCGAGATTTGAACCACGTATCTTCTGGTTTCCGTCCAGCCGCTCTAACCATTTGAGCTACTATGGCCAACGTGCCAACATGACATTGAATTCTTCAACTGATTCGTGTTTTTCCGAGTAAACCACTAGGAATTCTCATAAACACATGAGACAACTACCTTAATGGCGATTTGCTATGCTGACAACGCGTCGCATGGTCCAGCTTAAGAAGAGATCAAGGTGAGTAGAGTGAGGTTTTATAAGCACCAGTTCATTAATTATCAAACAATAGATATAAATATAGATTAATCCTTATTGATATAGAATATCAACCCCTATATTGTACTTAATTTTAGCGGTATTAGTTTTGTTCAATACTTGGAAAATAGTGATCAAATAATAGCTTTGTTTATATTACGTAGGATTATACAATGCATTCCATTAAAACTTTTACCTGCTGTAATTGAAGTCATGTTAGTTACTGATCGGTTATACATTATACTTTATGGGGCCCGGATTTTAAGTTTTGCAGGCGAGCCCGAATATATATATACCGAGTAGTACTTTTGCCTCAAGTACCGCATTACTATATACTTTGTATAATCATATGACGTACTATATATAAAGTTGAACCTTTATATAATGGTAATCAAAAATTCTGGTTGTTCAAAAATCAAACCGTGTACAAGCTACCTGTTGAAGGATAGAATGACAACCGAAAATGTTTATGTCATAGTCAGGATTTCGGGATTTGAACCATGAATCTTCTGCTCTATGATGGCCGTACAGTAAAGAAGAGGCCCGGTACTGCTTTTCGAATTCTTGGCCAGAGTAAGACGTGAATGCTGACGGTTACTAAGAAACAGGCAGTTCAGAACAAGCGGTGCAGGAAGCTTAGGGCCAATACTGTCTTCCTGCACAATAATGGTGCTGCAAACCTTCAGCTTGGAAGTGTTTGATCATTTACCTTACACCGTGGACCTCACCCCCAGTGATTTCCATCTATTCCGGTCGGAATTTTCACACTGACAGAAAGGCTAGAGTGGCTAGTTCTAGGCAACAGATTCCTATGACCCGGGAACACAAAAGTGGTCCCACAATGTGTCAAATGTCTCAATTCCGGTGATGAATATATTGAAAACTTAGCCCAACACTTCCTGTCCCTGTTCAATAAATCTTTCAATCAAATTGTGTTTTATTTCTATTCATGTTCCAGGTATATTTATGGATGCTTCCTCCTACTCAATCCCTTACGTCTATACCAAGTAGTATTTCTGCCTCAAATACCGCATTATATACTTTCTGTAATCATTTAATGTTTATATATGGTATTCTGTCTGTATTTGTGACTTATATTAGCTGATATAGCTTGCTTTTCCAAGTGCAGATTTCTTTTGTATTCCTCTTTTCAATTTCTCTCACCGTTCTTTAACTGCTCCTTACTTTCACTCTTCCATTTTCACATTTACTCATTTCCACTACTTTCTTAAACTCTGCATTCTGTGTCATCTTAGCACATTTTAAATCCCATTTCATAGAGTTTTTTGTCTTTTCTGCGCATTATAGGTGTTTATGAATTGGAAGAAGATTGGCATGATGTAGTCACTGTGGCTGGAGAACTAAGTGAGCGGGCAAGGCAACAACAGACTGCCATCTGGGAACTTCTTAGCACAGAAGTAGCCTATATAAAAACTCTCAAAGTAGTTACAGATGTAAGTATGATAGCCACTACTAACATAACATTCCTTATTTCTTACACCAGCATGTGAATAGGCAGTAAGTGAGATAGTTGAATCAGATTTGAAAAATGCAAGTCTATGCCGATGCTCTTACCCTTTGAATTAGCATGACGAAATGCCCATGTGCACACTTTCATATCTGATTATTCTCTATTTTAAGTTAAATTTAATACATAAGGTACTTAATGAAGCACTATGGCTTTATTATGCCATCTAGTTTTAGTTTCTTTACTATGTACTATTATATATACGAAGTGATTCGCCTGCCCCTATTTATTTTTAAATGTATGCAACATGCTAAGCGACATATGTGACTTACGCCTTTCTTGAATGTCTTTTACTGGATGATCTGCAGAACAGTTTATGGAGCATGGGTAGACAGCTCAGTGCGTAAAAGTTGTATAGGACAGAAAGCAATCACAACTGTCCAATAACGCATAGAAAGTCCCTCAGAGGAATGTGTTACCCTTACACAGTGGGACAAGGACAACGAATGTGTGTGTGATAGAGAACCTTACACAAGGAGCAGAACCGTTAAAAAACATGAGCCCTATTCACTCAGTACACCAAAACCGAGAAGATTAATTCACAAAAGTAGAAGGTGTCGGAATGTTTTTGAATAGTCTGTAACTGAACTGACCTGGGGTGTCATAAAATGTCGACGTAGGGTATTGGAACCTTCTCCAACCCTCCTGTGTCTCATTCCCCGGGGACTTTCTTTGCTGTGCCAAACAGTATGTATGTCGATTCCAAAAAACATCATACCCAGACACATAGAGCTGCAGTAGCAATTTTAAACGAGTTTACAAGCTTTTATTTACTAACGCATATTCACACACACACACACACACACACGCACACACACACATAAACACACACCTTTAAACACACCCCTGAAGGAACAAAAAATAAAATAAAATAAAAATCTGCATACTATGCCCGACACCTAATTTTTCAAACCGGGGTCAATACTCACTTTTATTAATGTATTAGAACATCAAAAACATATACAAAACATACACAATTTACAGATTACATATAACAATAAAATAATAAAAATAAAAGTTTTTCAAACATTTTAAATCTGTGCTCTCATCAAAGATAAAAATCCACACCACATTTCTAAAAATAAACAAAAAATAAAAATAAAATATATTTCAAAAATATAATTAAAAATTTAAAATTTTTCAAATCTGTCTCTTTCAAAATTTTATAAATTTGATTTAAAATTTACAAAAATTTCAAACTTGATCCCCATTACACAAATAAAGTTCCCCTGAAGGAGCGACCTGCTACATGCATCAGTTGACAATAGCATTGTAACAGAAAATGGCAGATCTACAGAATGGGACCAATTGGATTTAAATCTTCAGCCAACACGTACTTTCGTTGTATAGCCATGTTAAAAATGCTAAGTATTAAGTAGATTGTTGTCGCTTCTGTCACAAATTTTGAGTTCATACAGAATTGTAATGGGGGATGCAGCTTTTTATTTGCGTTAAAGCTATCAAAGAGTTCAAAACACCGTAGGAAGCTACAAAAACCGTGTAAAAATCCGAGGTGGAGTCTTGAGGTCAGCGGTTACTTAATCGTCTAGGAACCTCTGCTTGCAAGGTAACGTTGGCTAAAGGGTATTTTATTATACAGATTACTGCACCAATCTGCCACTTCAAGTCGGATTCAACACTACGTGTCAACTCAAAAATTTTATTACCCTTTGTTTTACCTCTTGGAACCTATAATTTATTAATATCATACAAATGACATCTTTATAACATTACAAGTGTTTACAAAATACAATAATTGCCAAGTTTTCCACTGACAGATAGTTATACATTTATAGTTCGTAGTAGACATTTTATTATGGTCGGTATTGTTCTTGACACATTCAACCAATTATAAACATTTCACAAATTAAATTGAAACAGACTTAATTATGAAACAAAAACTATTATATTAATGTCCTCAATATGCTCGATGAAAGCCAACATGGTTTACAACACCAGATACGGAAAAGATAATAAGGTTCACATGATCCCTAATTGAAGATAAAGATAAAGATAGCCCGTAGATTCCCTTCGAAGAGGAAGGGCCTCTCCTAACTGCTGGTAAAGTGAGCTCGGCGCAACTTATATGGTGAGATAATCTCTGTAGATCCCTAATTATCGGATTGTAATTCTTGTGTCTTTGGCTAAAAAGAGAAACAATAGCAACAGTAAATAAATTAGTAATTAAAATACAGACAATAAAGACTAGGAGAACGGAGAAACAAAACCAAAACAATGTGACGTCGTTTCGAATCTAGCCTTTGCATCACCATATTACACCAGCTAACCCCCTCGAGCAGTTACCGCGTATTCCACCTCGCGCTTTCGGAAAGCATTCGTTGTCACCTCGTTAGTATTATACGCGTGAAAAGACGTTTATTTAAGTGTTTCACAGCTTCTTGGTCTTCATTCAGGGCGTAAGTATTAATGTTCTGTGCTTAAAGAACCGAACAGAAGGGCAAGATCTGCAATAATGGCCATATATTTATTCATTCACTGACTCACTCATTCAATCAATCAATCATTCAATCATTCACTCATTCACTCACTCATTCATTCACTCTCATTCTTTCAGTCATTCATTCACTCACTCATTCACTTACTCATTCGCTCACTCACTCATTCACTCATTCATTCACTCATTTATGTATTTATTTATTTATTCATTCATTCACTAATTCATTTATTTAGGTGAAATACTGTGTTTGATCCAAAAGTCCCATGTTGAAGTTTCACTGCAAGATATTGTTTTGAGCTCCCCTCAACCCTAAAAAGCATTTTTAAGAAATGGTGCATTCACGCGTACAACATTTGTATGTTCATGCATGCAGCAAAATTTAAATAAATAAGGTTGCTTATTAGGCGAACTTGTCAGTTAAATTCAATATCTTCCAAGGATGCGACATCTAGATTTGCAGCAAAAACACCCCACCTCAAATTACACTTTACATGGAATATTTGCACATTTTAATTTTCTTTAAAATAGCTCTAACCTATTCCATTTCAGAAGACAGCTTGTCACTTTCATTTTGATTTCTTGAGTTGTACTAATGGGAGCATGATGCAAATGAAGTTTGTTACCATTCACAGTACAATAATGAACAGGGGATGTGAAGTGCAAAGGAGAAAAGGTATGGCAACTTAATATTTCGTCCCTTCAATTGATTTTCTATACCACATTCATCTAATTACACAGTAAGTTATGTTAGTATACCATGAATATACCATTCATTAGCATAGCTCAAGCACACATGCTTGCATTAAAGATGTATGATGTTGCATTAAATTTATGCAATTAACCTAGACCAGGTTCTGTTTTGTAACACATTTATTAATGGTACATTCATGATTCATTGTCTAATGGAAATCTGAATTACATTCCAGCCAAAGATAGTGCAAAGATCACCGTGTTTCTCAAATCTGATTCACTTTCTGAGTTCCACTACAAATATCTACAGCCATTTTACTGTGTTGTAGTATACAGTTTGTTGTTTGATATTATTATTGTACAGCTCAAATTATCATTCGCATCCTCACCCCCATCGTTATTATTGTTTCTGTTATATGTTTACAGCTATTCCTGGCCTGTTTATGCAGCTTACAGGCAGCTAACATACTTAATGAGGTGGATAAAGCTAAACTTTTCAGCAATATTCCCGACATCTATGCTGCAAATTGTCATTTTTGGTGTAACTACCTTCTGCCCATGTTGAATGAATCAAGAAGAACAGGCCAGCCACTCAACCCTCTGCTCCTATTAGACGGCTTTAGAAGGGTTAGTATACTTTATTAAAAATAATTTTATGTTACGTTTCTAGTAATTCTTATTGAATTTTTTACATAAAAACAAGTGGTTCAACATTGCTTTAAAAGAGTAGTATTTTTGGTTATGATGTTTTTTTTTTAATGTTTTAAGGTACTTTTAAACAAAGTCGAGGCCACAGACACAATGGATAAGATGTTTTAATCATGCTTATATAATTCAGAGGCACTGGCTGTTATACAAGAGTTTTTGATATAATATTCTTGCATCTATTTAAAAAGGGCAAATATTTCTCTTTCACTTCATATTGTCGCGAATCCCTTTTTCTACGACTGGCGGCGTGCGCGCTAAAAGGGTTTGTGCGGCTTGTTTACACAAAGGAACTGATAAAGATAGCACGCAGATAAAGGTCTGCCGAAACAAACAAACTAAGATAAATGGAAATTTCTGGTGACATCTTGATTGATATAGATTATTCGGTTTCTTGATTGATCTGGAACAGTCTGGAATTATCAGATGAGGTATTTAAGAGAGCGACGACTTGCCAAGAGTCGTCGTAAACAGGAAGTCGTAAACAGTAGTGAACAGATGTTGTAACGAGAGCCGATGTTGTAAATAGGTGTAATCAGAAACTGTTGTTATGGTCATCGACATTGATAGATTGTGTTGTGTATGTGATGTAATGTTGTTACGTGAGAATTGAACAGTGTATTTCTACGGAAATAAAGAACATTTGGAATACCTGCAACTCGGACTTTTAATTCTAAGAACCCACAAAGTCACAATTGGTGTCGGGAAGTGGAACATTTGACCATGGACGCGGCATTAGAAAAGATTTTGCAGAAAATGGAAGAAATGAAGACGGCGAATGACAGCCTCGCTACAAAAACAGAAGTGGCAAATAACAACCTGGCCGTGAAGCTGGAGCCCACAAATAACAGCTTGCCAGTGGAACTGAAAGAAATGAAGACGGGTAACGATAACCTCACCGAGAATATGGAAGCCTCAAACAACAGCCTGACCATGAAGATGGCCGAATTGACCACGGAAATGAAAGCGGCAAACGAGGCCTTCGCCGCAAAGTTTGAAGAGCAGTTGACCGGTGTGAGGGATGGCGTCACGGAGCTGGGCAAGCGGATGGGTCAAATGGACGAGCGCGTCGAGGACCTGGTGAGCCGCATTAACGACCTGGAGGGAAAGGCCGACAGCAACACAAAGTCCCTCAACGCCATGGTGGAGGACGTCGTCGGCAGGAGATTGAAGGATTTAAAGGTCGATGTGCCGGAACGCGACACAACATCTGCGCGCTTCAAACCGCCTAAATAGGACGGCGCGACAACTTTCAAAGTTTTCCACCCCCAGTTCTACACGGTGACCAAACACAACAAATGGTCACCAGAGGAAGAGGCCACACAGTTAATAGCCAGCCTCCAGGGACGGGCCGCAGAAGTGCTGAACGCGGTCCAGAATACTTGCTTCACCAGGTAGTCTGTGATTGTCTTTGGCTCCTGGTTAGAGATGGCACACACCTCCGGCAACTTGGTGAAGTAGTCTACGACCACCAACAGGTACATGTTGCCTAGGTCGGACACGGTAATGGTCCAGTTGTGTCGACGGTGATCCGTTTGAATGGTGCTCCGACGTTATACTGCTGCATACGACCCCGGCTTCTAGTCTGGGGGCCACGACTCGCCGCGCACACGTGACTTTGACGGCACCATCCCTCAGCGTATGCTTGGAGCCTGAGCCAGTAGTAGCGTTGTCGGAGTTTGTCAATTGTTCAGTTTGCTCCAAGGTGTCCTCCCGAAGTACCGGCGTGCACTTCCTCCAAAACCTCCGGGACCTTACTTCGGTGAAATACCAACTGTTCGCTTTGCGTCTTCCCATCAGGCGATTCCCATACGCGGAACAACACGTCCTCTCTTTTCTTCAGTGAATCCTATTGGGCCCAGTACGACTTGTAGTCGGCGCTCCTCGGCGCGATGTCCTCCCAGTTGGTCTTGTCCCTGCCTCTACTTCCTTCAAGAGTGGCCCCAAGTCAGCGTCCGGCAGCTGCTCCCTCCTCAGGCCTGCGCTATCCCAGCCATCCGCAGGCACTACCGTGACCACTTGGAGAACTGCGGCACGCCCCTTTTCTTCCACTCATGTGCATTGGCCGCGCTCTTCTGGGCAGGGTCTCCGGGATCTGGCGTCTGCGTTACCGTGGCTATTCCCTCTACGATGTTCAGAGGTGAAGTGGTACTTCTGTAGCCTCTGGACCCAACGTGCTGTCTGGCCTTCCAGGTTCCTAAAGCTCAATAGCCAGGTGAGAGCGGAGTGGTCACTCAGGCGGAATGGCTGACCGTACAGGTAGTTGTGGAAGTGCTCCAAGGTCTTTACCACCGCCAGTAACTCTCGCCGGGTGACGCAGTAGTTTTTCTCTGCCTTGGCTGAAGGCGCGCTGGTATTGTCTCAGCGGTTGTCGAACCTTCTCGAGCTGTTCCGCGGTCAGGTGGTCGGCCGCCCTCTCCAATAAGCCTTCCAGCCGAGGCCCCAGGTTTTGCGTCGGCGCCGGCTCCCACGTCCTGTCGATTGCAGTAACGCTGATTACAGGCTCGCACGTCCCCAGCTCCGTTTCGGTCTGGACGTCGTGATCGGTGTCTGTCAGGTTGATCAGCCTCACTGGCACCTCCTCTCGGCACGGCAACAATTTTCTAGCTACACACAGTCCGTGCACAGGCGCCCTCTGGTCCAGCATCATGTTCATCGTCCGCTGGCCTTCCAGCCGCGCCGTCACCACCACCTCGCTTCTCGTGGGGACCACCACGTCTTCCTTCAATATGACCCTGCAAATTCCAAGGCGTTCTTCGGGTTGTGGGAGTATCACCTCTTCTCCATTGAGCCTCAGGACCTTCCTGCCGACGTTACCACCGCGTCGTCGCTCCTGAGGGCATCCAATCCCAGTATCACCTCCCAGCCACCTTCGCGACGAACACCCACAGACGCACGGCACTCCGTCCCAAGGTCAACTTCAGTACGGCCGCCTTCTCTATAGGAAAGTTGTCTCCCGATGCCGCCACTAGCTGGTATGGTGTGCTTGGTTTTCTTGACGGCAAACACTTGGCCACTTCAGGTCTGATGACGGTCGCGGCAGTGCCGGTGTCCACCAGCACGCGGCACCGCTTCCCTCTCACCCAACCGTTCGCGATGAGGCTGTCATCCATACGCCGGCTGACGGCGCGCAGTGTCACTCGAGGGGATGGTGGTAATGGCACCGACGTGCTCCTCTCCACGACGGCCCTTACTCGTTTTCCGGCTGTTGTTCCTGGTGTGGGCAGTCTCTCTCCAGGTGTCCCGGCTGTCCACATCCCTAACACAGGTCACTAGGTCTTCGCCGGCGTCCCTCGACTGGTCTTCGGTCTCCCATGTAGCGGATACTCCTTGTACGCGACGTCGGGGTAGCCGTCACCTTGGCCGCCTCCATCCTTAATGCTGCCGTTTCCGCCTCGTGGATGTTTTTAGTCGCCGAGCATTAGGCGCTGACGAATCTCCGTGTCTCGTACCCCGTCAACGAATGAGTATGTGGCTTCCCGGGATACGAACTCTGGTGGAAGGTCAACTAAGGTGTTGCTAGCCAGCTGTTCAACTGCCAAGGCGAAGTCCTGCAGCGTCTCCCCTGGCTGCTGCGACCTTGATTTCAGCTGGCTTCGGTAGGCTGCGGCTAGGCTGTGTTTTCCGAATCGGTTTTCCAGGGCTTCCCAGATGTTTTTGGGCGCCGCCACTGTCTGGACCGCGTTTAGGACTTCTGCGGCCTGTCCCTGGAATCTGGCTATTGGCTCTGTGGCTTCTTCCTTCGGTGACCACTTGTGCTTCGCCACTGTGTCGAACTGGTGGCGGAAGACTTCGAAAGTTGTCGCGCCGTCGTATTTAGGAGGTTTGACGCGCACAGATGTTGTGTCGCATCCCGGTGCGTCTGCCTTCAAGTCCTTCAACCTCTTGCCGACGATGTCCTCTACCATGGCGTTCAGGGACTTGGTGTTGCTGTCGGCCTTTCCCTCTAGGTCGTTAACGCGGCTCGCCAGATCTTCGATGCGCTCGCTCAGCTCCGTGACGTCCTTCTTTACGCCGGCCAACTGCTCTTCAAACTTTTCGGTGAGGGTCTCATTCACCGCTTCCATTTCCATGGTCAATTTAGTAATCTTCGAGGTCATTGTCGCGGCCAAATTGCTATTTGTAGCTTCCGTCTTCGTTGTTGATTCGGCCTTCATTTCTTCCATCTTCTCGGTGATGTCGTTAGACTTCTTCATTTGTTTCAGTTCTGCGGCCAGGTTGTCATTCGCCGCTTTCATTTCCGAGGTCACTTCGGCCTTCATTTCCATCATCTTCTCCAAAATATTTTCCAATGCCGCGTCCATCGTTTAATATCCCACTTCTGACAGCAATTGTGACTTTGTGGTTTCGTAGAATTAAAAGTCCAATTTGCGAAAATTCAAAATGCTCTTTATTTCTGTTCAATCCCTGCGTAACAGAATTACGGCACATACACAGTCTCCCTAGGTCGATGATCACAACAACAGCGTTCTGATTACATCTGTTTACAACACTTCTGTTACATCTGTACAGCTGTTTACTACTACTGCTCTGTTTACGACTGACTCTTGGCGAGTCGTCGCTTCCTGAAATACCTCATCTGATAATTCCAGACTGTTCCAGAACAATCAAGAAACCGAATAATCTCTATCAATCAAGATGTTACCAGAAATTTCCATTTATCTCAGTTTGTTTGTTTCGGCAGACCTTTATCTGCGTGCTATCTTTATCAGTTCTTTTGTGTAAACAAGCTGCGTTATCGCTCCGCGCGAACCTTTTATGCGCGTCGCCGCGACAATATTTTGAGTTTCTCTTGGCTTAATATATCAAAACCTTTTTGTCTTAGTTATAATACTTATTCATTTGAAATTAAGCTGTTATTGGAAAAATGACCTCTTCCTGTAGATGTCTCCGCCTGGAGATCCGAATGGGAGACTATAACTCCGAAAAATTTATCTTGAGGAAGCATTATTATTCTGGCTCATTATAACCGTTTTGTATGCAGACACCTCTTTTTTATGGGTTGGTGGTTACATCCTCTGCGATCAACCCCCATGATGTTAAAAAGCCTCACCTATCGTTGGTCTGTGGGTTTATTCAGGGGCGGTTCTTCCTTGTGTTTGAATCGCCGAGTTACCTACTTGTTTTAAACAACTTACATGGTTATGTTTTATGTTCTAGCATTCAATTTTCCTGTATAAAAATTCTCTAAGTTTTATTTTGTAATGGAACTGCTCACTTAGCGCTCACGTGTCGATAATGCAGCTAGCTTACTTCCCGACTAGTGATTCGTTATTAAAAGGCCAAGGTGACCGTAACACTTGCGGCGAGGAAGGAGAGGAAATGAAATGTGTAGTGTTTAACGCCCGTTTTTACTACATACGGCACCGCAGGCGGTGACACTGATGATACGTGAGATGAAGATGGAGCACCGGTGGAATGAGATGGCGGGGGAAACCGGAGGTCCCGGAGAAAACTCGCCCCAACGCCGTGTTATCCACCACAAATCTCACTTTGCGGTCACCTGGGATCGAACGCGGGCCGCCTTGGTGAGAGCCAAGCAGTCTAACCACTGAGCCACGGCGCGGCCAGGAAGGAGAGGTTGGAGGGCCAGAATGCATTGCTGGTTACCATGGCTACGGATTCCATTCATAGAAGCCGTATATTCCGCACCAACTCGTGTGGCCAACACAATACAAAAGCTTATTTCTTTCGCTTGAAGGGAGCCCCGCATGTCATGTGCTACTGTTTATTATCAGTTTCCATCCTGTGTAAAAACGTAATTTGTTATGTGACCAGTAATTATTGTCTGAAATGTGAAGTGTTTAATTTTTCATATTTAAGGGATTTTCAATAACTCCAACACACGACTTGGTGTGTCTCCAAACACCCTTTTCTTCATGGAAAAATTATGACAAACGTAACGTGGTAAATGAGGTAGGCCAATACCAGTGCTATGCTTAAAAGATCTTTGCGACGGAGCATCTACAGGACATTTAAGACTCGTTGGTATGAGGAACTTAATTGTGTCGGATTGAAGGAGCTGAGAAAAAACACTAACAAAATTGCAGACGCTCTTCGGGAAAGCTCACATGTATATATTGTAGAATACAATGAGAACATTAAGCGTAACAGGCTTTTCATGCAGTATTCCATTAGGGAAGTAGACAAGAAATGACATTTCGTGGACACAATGAAAGCGAGAACTCTAAATAAAGTTAATTTTAAGGAACTTTTGAATTCATACACAGAGGGAAGCCCTATCGATATTCAAAACCACTATTCCAGTATAAAATCCGTTTTTTCGATGCTGATTTTGCAAATTTAGGCTAGCCAATTTTCCATGTCATCTAATCAGTTCATCCAGAGTTGCATCTGGGTTTATTATAAATTAATTGCCAGAATTATTCTTTAAATTCTGTGAATTTAACAAAAAGAAAAACAGGGAATATGAAATTTATCCAAAGTAATGTAGTGAAACAAAATCTCCAAGAAAGACAATATTTTAAATTAAAGTATTAATAAATTATGGGCAATAAAAATAAATATGATATTCATGTGTCAAAAATCATTATCAATTGAAAGCATGGAGAAATGGAGCTAAACCAAAAATGTGTTTCATTGTAAAAGAGAAAGAGCAACAGTTTAACCAGATGTGAGTGAACTAGTATGCAGTAGATGTGCTATATCAGTGCAGGAGGTGCAAGATCTAGAAGCATCTTAAGACATATACTACAAAGTTTACTATTTGCAAGTGACTGAAGAATGAAAATTACGAGTTAGATTTAAGCTTTTGTGTTAAAAGTTTCCAAAATTAAATAATTCACATTCCACCTAATCAGCTGCATAGAGTGAAAGAATTCTGTCAGGGTGAGTTACATGGATAAGGATTTTTCCAGGGTTTTCCCTTATCTTAAAAGACGAATGTCGGGTAACTCTAAGCTCCCTGGACCCTGGGACCATATGAGCATAATTTCACCCATTCCATTCATCATCCAATATGACTTAAATTGCAACAACAACAAAAATTAAAGAATTACGTTATGTTGAGAATTACCTGGTTTATGTAATCACAAAGTATATGAACTAATTACTTCCCCGCATTATATGAAAGAAGTTTTGAAAGCAAAATTTGCTAATAGTAATATAAAATTTTCAAGCAACTCTCCTGCATCATAAATATGATGCCACATACCTTTACATTATCTAAACAAAGAATATAAGTATACAATTTTGCTATTTCTTGAAGTTTTGTTGACTGAAAGAAATAAGTATAAAACTAATGAATCAATTATCATGAAAAGTTAAAAACTATGAAAACATTACATCATAATTTTTGTCAATTAAAGGTATAGATTACCTTATTGCTATTAAAACTTATAAGTTTTAAACAAGCAAGAAATTTATTTTAATTTATTTGACAGTCTTTAACAATCATTTTAAATAAATGACAATATAAATTTTACCCAAGTTCTTATTTAAGTAACTAAAAGCCAAATATTCCTCATATTCAATGTCACGAGTCTCATACTCTAAAGAGTTAGTAAACCAATCAATTAAACAAATATAATTTGTGAAAATCTTTTACAGTTGGAGGCTAATTAATAGCTTATAAGTAAATTAATCTCTTATTTGCTCTATAACAACTTCTTCATATGTATTCACACACATTTTTCACATTAAGTTTCTTAATTGATTGTTGACATACGTATTTCATATTTCCATTACCATTATCAGCATATAAGTTTCATTTGTATTATAGTAAAAAGGTTGAGGAAATTACTCACTTTTTCTGTGAAATCACAGCATTTTTCACATACACCATTCATTTGAAAGCACTTATCTTAAAAACATAAATCAGCTTGCATTTACATTTTTATGACTCCTTGGAATACTTCTTAGCATTTTGGCTTTGATGAGAAGGCACTTCATAAGCGTCTGATTCATTCTCAGTCTTCAACAGAAGATTGTTTAACCAGTATAATTTGAAAAACAAGTTTCCAATTCAATCAATGTACCAACCTCTCATTAACTTACTGTGGTGCAAGAGAATGAATAGCTTAATTGCCAACTACCCTACATTAGATACCAGCCAATCATATTTGTATATTAGTTTGTGAACCTTAAAAATATCACAACAATATATGAAATCATTAGTTGTTAATTTTAATCTGTTTTCTCAAATATCAATAGTAACAAATGTAGAGAAATAAGCTACAGTCTAAGACCCCTCTCAAATGAGTTAACAACCAAAACATCTACTGAAGAAAGAAATGCTTATTCTGGTTTATAGCATAAAGCAAACAGAATATCTAAAGTTGTTTTAATACCATCATTAAACATGATTACCAACATTTTTCTTTATTTTTCTTTCATATTTGTGAATAATTTAGGTATTGCAATTATAATTTTTCTTAAATAGAAAATGAAATCACACTTTTCCTTTAATTGTATCAAAAAACAAAATGTATGCATTTATTTCTCATTTGCATGTTTACCCTTTTTGTCAGTATTAACATACTGCACCTCTGATTGAAAAGAAATGGAAATCAAGAAAGTTTATTTTGGGGAAATTTTATATGAAGTTTGAATACACGAATATTTCAAAATCTTGACACACTATCTTTCTTTTTACTAAATATTTTCAGCTATGATTTTATTACCACAATGCTAGAGTATGCTTAGCTTTATGAGAGTAAAACCATACTTCAATTTTAGAATTAAGTATACTTTATTTGAGTATGTGATATTTATATCTTTGCTAGAAACATTTATGCCCTTTCTTAAATTCCTTTACTTACTATACTGCTCCCATTAAGGTATACATTACATTAATTTCTAAGCATTCATTTATTAGCACTACCTTATTGTCAGTGGTATGAATTTTGTAGGATAGCAAATGAAGATAGTGACAGTAAAGCAAATACACTAATTTCTGTACAAATTGCTGTTCACCCATGCAAAGGAAGTCCCTGACAGGAATTTGCTACCCTTATTCAGTGCAACAAGGGCAGTGAATGCGTGTGACAGAGAGCACATGCTACCCAAGAAGTAGAATCATTAAAAAAAAAAAAAAAAACAAGCACCCTATTCACCAAGTACACTAATCTGAGAAGATTTATTTACAAAGGTAGAAGGCATTAGAATTTCTTTGAATGGGCTGTAATTGAACTGACCGGAGTGTCATAAACCCTACCAGAAAGAGTATCGGAATAGTGTCTAATTCCCCTTGCACCATATTCCTCTGGGATTTTCTTTGCTGTGGTGAACTGTAATGACAACATTCCATTTTTTAAAATGTAGGTGTATAGTTGCATATTTAGTAACCAATAGTTCAGTAACCTTTGAGGTTCTGTTATATGGTAGAAAGTAAGTTAAGTAGTAAATTAAGAGCTTAGCTTTTTTGTTCTGTTTGGTTAAATTCACATTGTTTACTTTTATCCTTTTTAATGAATCACCTTTATTTTAGTTCCAGGACATATTCCTACCGTATACTAAGTACTGTGCAGAGCAGTCACAATGTCAGCAGTACTGTAGGGAGCGGCACCAGGAAAATGATGTGTTCACAGCTTATTTAGTGGTAAGTTTACCATTTAGTAGGAAGCATAGTAGAAAAGTATATCTAATACTAAGATAAACAGTGAAGGTTTTTAACATAATTAAATTGTATGTATACTGATGGTCCTTATTTCATGAAGAATTTTAAGTCATTGGCTGAAGCGAATAAAAATTTAGAAAGTACTTGCAAGAACTTAATTATGAAGTAAATACTTGCTAGATACTTTAAAAAAACAAACAATGAGAATACTTCCTCACAAATATTTGCCAAATTTTCGAGCTCACTTCTGACTATTTACTTGCTTTTATTCAAGTGCAAGTATTTACTTAAAACAATATGCGGCTCTTTTGGTAAATGCACACATATCTGTGCTTTTAAAACTAAGATTATGGAAGAAAATATATCAGGACCAGTTGTTGGCACAACAAGATGTAGTGGTCATCATATTCTCTTGACTTCTTTATTTTTATTATGTAAGTGCTGTCCAATGTGCCAAACTCCAAGGAAATTTTAAACTTGTCCAACCATTTTCTTCCTGTTGTGTTCAGTTCCTCTGAAGTGTTTAGGAAAACTATTTATTTTCTTTCTGCACAATTGTTTCAGAAACATCAATACTATTTTGCAAACTGTAGTGCAATCAATTGTAACACCTTTGGCCACTCCATGTTGATAACCAATATCACATAGTAGCATAGGAATACTTCTATTCTTTTTTCTTTTTTTCTGGTTGTGAATGTCCCTTTCCATATTTCTTCAAGATGGGGAAGAAAACAGTTAATCAGAAATCTCATCTAAACTAAACAGTGCTATACATCTTCTAGGATTTAGATATCTCCTTTCTTGATAATACTTTTCTTTTAACATACATTAGAGATACCATTTTAACATAAACTGAAACAGAGATATGTTTGTACAGTCAATGAGTTTGCGTGGTAAGTATGCAAATAGGTAAGTATTTACTTGGATTTTATTCAAAATGTGTTTAGAGCATACCCACCAGATTTTCTTGTTTACTTACCTTACATGTATTACCTTCTTTTGTTCATTTGAATGCAAGTATTTACTTGTTGAAGTGCACATCAAAGTTATTACATTTTATTCATTTCAGCTGGTAATATTGTTCAAAGTAATTATAGCTTTTGATATTAAAATATCAGCAGAATGAATGGCACTCCATGATAGTAATTTTGCAATTAACAGTCACATGAGTTTCTTACTGATCATGTTTGTGATAAGGTTAGAAATCACCATGGATGGGAGATGATCTTAGCCTAAACCTGTACTACAGAGTAACTGACCAAAGCCACAGTTTGGTCCACTCTGCAGCTACTTAAACACATGTGTGTAGTCCTGTTCCTAACACCTTTGTGTCTGCCCTCCGTATAGTGCAATACTCAACAGTCTTTAGTGAACTCTGAAAAAGCAATTCTGCTTTCAAAACCAAAGTGACAACCTAAAAGCTGCAGTTATTCAGAAGCTTCTAAATAAGATTCTGAAGAGCTCCTTTGCACAAAATAAACCTGAAAATAAAAAGTGATACATGAAATAATCAGATATTTCTGTTTAAAAAATAAAAGGAAATAGACAAAATAAAATCAACAATAGAATTACATGTTGCTGCTCCCAAATAATCAATCACAGCTTTAGTCGGCCATAGTTTTGGTCATAAAAGTTAAATATCCTTTGCACATGGATACCTAATCATCACTAGCTGCGAGAATTTGTACAATGCAAGCCCTCGGTACGCTAGTATAGCTGACACAGAATGAAAGTTAAAAAAATAGTGTATATCTATGTTGCTACAATTGCAAGTAGTTGGTGACAACTAGCCTTTCTTATTTATTCATCACAGTGAAGATTGCTATATATCTTTCTATATGCGGGATCGGCTGGTATGTTCCAGGCATCACAGTAAAAAAAGATAATAATAAAAATAAAAAAAACATTTACATTTTTCATTTATTTCTCAACATGATCTCCAGAAAGGCTAATACATTTGTCATATCGGTGTTCTAATTTAATTAAACCTTCTCTGTAGTGCGATTTATCGTGTTTTTCAAAATAGCTTGTAGGCTCTCCTAGTGGACACGATATAAGTTACAAAGAGGAACACAGTGAATAATGAATTTCTCTTTTTCCTTTTGTTTTACTATATGATATATATCATCTTTGTAAAATAGTTGAATATAGATGGCTGAATAAGAAAGTGATAAAGAAAATTGTGTTGTATGTGATTATTGTTATTATATACCAAAATTTAACGAGTTTAAGCAGGAAGGCAGTAATGGAATCATATGTGGCATAATTATTGACCCTAACATGATTTGAACACATAACCTTCTGTTATATATGAAGAATACATATGATTTCGTTACTGCCTTCCTGCTTAAACTCGTCAAGTTTAGGTATATAATAACAATAATCACATACAACACATTTTTCTTTGCCACGTTCTTATTCAGCCATCTATATTCAACTTTTTTTTACAGAGATGATATATGTATATCACAGATTAAAACAAAGGAAAAAAAGAAATTTATTATTCTCTGTGTTCCTCTTTGTAACTTATATTGTGTTCACTAGAGGAGCCTACACCACTCCCCCTCCAGTAGCACAGTTATTATAGAAAACACTAACCAACTGGAATATTAAAGAAAATAACATGTCAATCAACTATGTACAATAATTTCTAAGTATTTAGCAGGAAACTTGCCTGTTCTTCCACTGCGAAGCTTGTTCTTTTTGGTACTGTCTGGCAGGTCTGTTGTTTCCCCAGAAGAACACGGTTTATATAACACTCCTGGTTGTCCATTATCTCCAGTTATTGGGGTTCCCTCAACTGCTGTTGACATGAATGCTGCTTTCAGGTGATCAATAGAAACATTCACAGTCCTGTTTCTTATGCTAATAGCAAAGTATTTATTAGTCTTGGACACTACTTTGAAGGGATCTTCATACGGGGGCTGTAATGGTTTCTTTACTCTGTCCACTCTCAAAAATACATGGGTACAGTCACTTAAGTTCTTTTGGATGAAGACAGTTGTAAATGTTTTGTGCTTCACTTCCACGGATCTCAATTGCTGTATGTGCTGCTGAAGGTTGGAGACAAAGGTTGCCGGTTCAACTTTAGTTTTTGGTTTAATGAAGCATTCACCTGGAAGTCTGATCTTTGTGCCATAGATCATCTGTGCAATTAAACTTCTAGAGTCCTTCCGGAATGTTTCACATAGGCCTAGCTACACTGTGGGGAGGGTATCTGTCCACTTTTTTTTCCGAGTGGAGGAAAAATCCATTTATGGGTTTCCACTGTGTTGGAGGGCACAGTGGGTTATGTGGGCTTCACCTCAAGGGTACTACTACACTAAAAAACCTCCACCGGATTGGGAAGGAGAAATGTGCTGCGGTATAGCCTAAAGCATCCATGCATTCCAGGAGGTAATCATAGCTGTCTCGCAGTGCGATTCAGCTGAGTGGGTTTCTGGTGCACGGATACAGGCTTGACATTGAAGCCCAGCCTAATCCACTGCCTATTTTGGATGGTTTTTGGTTGGATTCCAGGTGTTATTTGTTAGGAAGTTTAGGGTAATTTATCACGCTGTAGCGTGCAAGTCAGTGATAGTCTATTACACCTTATGGCTATCTAACTAAACCTAAATGTAAATCTAGTTTGCATTATCGGCATCGCCTATAATGGTCAGTTCTTATTATCTGCCTTTCAGCACTGTTAAAGTGTGTGAAAGCTTTCTCGTAGTCCATGTATCTGCTTGGTCAATATTTGAGTGTGCGCACTCGGCGGGCGGCCTACCTATTCAGTTGTAGGTGCGAGTCTGTGCCACTGACGGGGGACCCTCTTTCCCCGGGGCCACCTTGGCCAGTGATTGGCACAAGGACTTGAGGGCTGTGGGAGGGGTGTGTGTGTGAGTGTGTTGGTGTACGTGTATGGATGTGTTTGTTTAACTCTGATCAGCGATGTAGAATATCTGGAAAGTTAACTAGGTTTTCCAGATATTGTTGTATGTCTACCTCTGGCTCCGCGAGATTAATTGTTCTTTCAAAAAGAGACAGTGGCCTTGCGTGTTTATCGTGTGTTGTGTTGTATTCCCCAGTGCCCGTATTAGTTGATCGTGGTTTTTGTTCTTCTTCTCGAGTAGACTGAAGCTGAGTCTTTTAATGAATTGCTCGATGGAGTGCATTTTTAACTCCTCATGGAGTTGATATGCCGGTGTGAGTGGTGGTAGCCTGGTGATAATACGAAGTATTCTATTTTGCATTGCTTGCAATCTCTTAATGTGCGTTTTGGCTGCATGTCCCCATACGAGGGCAGCGTATGTTAGGAGGGGTCTAATAAGTGTTTTATATAGTGTTTTCCCCATCTGTAGTTTTAGTGAGGTGTTTGTATTTATAGTTGGGTACAGTTTATTTAATTGGGCATTTGCTTTTGCTCTTGCTGTGGTAATGTTTTGTTTCCACGTAAGGTCCTGATCCATTGTTATACCTAAGTAGTTAATTGTGTCCTTCCATTCGATTTCATCATTCCGGAATGTTAGTGGCATTGGGCCATGTTTGTTGTGGCGGCGCTTGGTTCGTTTAGTAAATATTATTGCTTGTCTTTTTCATGCGTTTACTTTTATATGCCATTTGGTGAGCCATGGCTATAGGTTGGTCAATGCATTACGTAGCCTTTTGCCTATTATTCTAGGTGCAGTAGATTGTATGGCTAGTGTTGTGTCATCGGCATATAAGTACCTATCTACTCTCACTGTTTCCGGTATGTTGTTGATGTATAACTTAAATAAGACTGGTCCCAGTAGACTGCCTTGGGGTACTCCTGCCCTAAAGGATCTTAATGAGGTTTAGTTTTCTATGCTAGTTTGGAAAGTCCTATTAGAGAGATAATTCTTGACGATGGTTACTAAGGAGTCCCAAACCCTAGTGCTATAAGTTTTCGGAGTAGTCCAGCATGCCAAACTTGGTCGAAGGCTCCTTCAATGTCTAGTAAGATGACACCTGTCGATTGATTAGTATTGAAGCCTTTTGTAATTGATTCAGTTAGTCGGAGCAGATGCAGTGTGGTCGAGTGTTGGCTTCTAAAACCAAATTGCTCGTTGATCAGTATGTCGTTCTCTATTATGTGGTTATTAATGCGTTTTAGTAGTATCTTGTCCACTTGATAGAGTTGTGGGCTTTTATAGCTGTTTTAATTGTCTGATGCAACCGCTAATGTTTTCCATTGCATTGTGGATGATATGTGATGCATTTGAGTTCAGCATCACAAGTTGCAGAAAGTTCCTTGAATAGCTGACTTTCAAATTGCCTGCCTTGATCCATGACTAAATTAGCTGGAACTCTAATTTGTGTCACCCAGTGATCTTAAAATGATTTGGTCCCGGTTTCCGCTGTCATTTGTGATGACCTAATCTTAGTTTGTGAAAGTTAAGGAACACATGGTCAGGTCAAACACAGGGCAATTACTCAAGGTAGGACTTCATGCTTGGTGAGAGGTTGGGGTTTTTCTACTAGGTTTCATTTCTACAAAGGTATGGTAAGGCTAATTAAATGTGGAATTCACTTAATAAGAATATTTACCACAATAAGCAGATTACAAAGATGGCCATAATGGCCATTTACCTGACCTCAGGAAGCTGTCTACAGATGCGTGTTGTCTAGCCCAGAGCTAGTCCAAGAGAGAGCGTATATCGCTTACACATCCTTCATCCAGTGGTAAAGGAGAGGGGAGGGAGTGACGTCACACATACCACTGAAGTCACCAGAGTGTAATTAATACAGTCACTTGTGACATCTCTCCCTCGCTTCCCCAAAGATCTTAAAATAATTTTACATTAATGTTGAAATAGTGTTACATTACATTTTTTACTAATATAATTTTGTTTCTTCTTGTTAAAAAACGTTTGTTTTGTTCATATATATGCAAATTTAAAATGTGTGTCTCTAAAAGAATATGAGAAATCATGCCACCTTCCTGAAAATAAGATTAACATCTCCATTATTTGGATCCATGTCCATTAGCTGGTTCATACAAATTTTAAAATGAAAAAATTGTGCATAAATAAACAGGATATTGCAGTGGTTTTCTTTTTAAAAAAAAAAAATAACACTCATTGATTATAACGCTGGAATCTCCAGTACACAACTGTTAGTTTGATAGTTTAGCCACAAAATAAAAAAAATCACTGTCCCAACACAACCCCACTTAGTTAGATGCAACACCCAAGTTGTTTTTGTTTGAAGCACTACTCACTGTAGAAGTCAGCTTCTTGCTGGTCTACACAATTAATCTGTTGTAATGAGGGGAACCATTTCCCCACACACAATTATGGCACGTAAGCTGGTGTCGGTCCTTATTCAGCTAATACAACTAGTATGTGTCCACTGGAACCTGTGGTGAGGGGAAAAAAGCTCCCCCACCCGACGATTGTGAGTGTGCTGTAGAGAATGACCATACTTGGTAAACAGGTTGCTGGCGAACCTGCCAGGAAGTTGGGGGTTTGTTGCAGTTGCAATAAATAGTGGCTAGATGTGTTGTAGCTGGGGCTCCTAATGATATTCAACTAACCCAACTGGAACAATTTTACAAGAGTATCAGACACAATAAAGAAATGTTCGGTGACATACAAAACATTAAAAAAAAAAGCTGTGATTACAAGTGAATATATTAATATATTATAATATATAATATAATATATTATATATAATATTAGTGTATATATATTACAGTTTTTGAATATATGAAGCCAAAATTACCCTAAAGAACACAAATATGTATGAGCACATATTAACAATATCAAAACTATGTGTGTGGCCACAAATAAAGCTAATAAAGGATACCCTTGAAAAATTTAGTGTGCACTATCTTGATTTGACTTACAAAAATTTGACATTTTAGTAATTACAAGCAGTCTTACTAGTATTCATATTTTTGCTATAAGACAAAACAATTGACAATTGATACAAAACACTTAATAATAAAGTGTATTGCAACACACTTTCACATATGAGAAAAAAAATTGATTTGAAATACAGATATTAACACAATATTTTGAAGTAGCATATTGAAAAGATTACAAATGTAAGATGAACACAGCATTCCATTGAAATTACAATCTTCCATTTAATGTACATTTAGTATAAAGTCATTTTCTCACCCAAAGTTATTCCTATGTTGCATTCAATAATAAAATGATTATCTTAGCCATGGCATAAGTCGACTGTATAATGACATCATATTGGCTTCTGCTAGCATCACTAATTAAACATATACATGCCCCCTTCATGCAACATAATGCAATGAACAGTACTTTATCATATACAAATAACACATGCAAACATGCAGTTAACATCCCAAACACTGATAAACATGCATAACATAAAATACCACAAAGTATTACATCTCAACGCTGTGTCAGGTACATATCAGCTTTCTGACAAGCATACCATGTTACAGGCACATCTACCCTGTAAAACTTCACAAATGTACAAAAAAAAATTACTGTTAAATCTAACATCTTCACAGCATACACGGTTACATTACAGTGCTGCCTTGAAGCTACAACTGAGTGGCTGTTAGCACTTTTTTTAGGCCTTCTTGGCCCTTTATGCAGAATTACTAAGTGGATTTAAAAAAACAGAGAAAAAAACTATCAGAGGCCAGAACTAACTAGAAATTCCTGTTTCAAACTAGGGGCGGAGAATAAGCCGTACCTGCTAGGGCTGAACATAAGAATCATCATCATGATGTATGATGAACGTTAACCATACATAATTAAAACAATACACTTCATTTCTTTAATTTCGTCTATACTTTTTCCAGAACTCCTTTACTTCAAACACATAACCATGTTTTATCATCAGACTCTACACATAATAAAGCATAAGTGTCCATGAGCAATCATAACTATTCATACCGTCTAAACACAACAATATATAAGTAATGATCCATATAAAGATACACCATTTAATTTTCCTGGAATCCAGTTTAGAAGTATATTAACAAATTAGGTTAATTATCAAAGGAGGGAAATAATCATTGTGAAAGGAAAAATACAAATTAAGCTTGTACAATGTCTTCTAACTTCTCCTGAAGCACTTCAGCTGTAAAGAAAAACAAAACATTCATAAGACACTTATTGTTGCAATATTCATCCATTACAAAAAAAAAATTCTCATTGACAATATTTCTCATTGTACTGCTTCCATCCAGTTAGTGTAGTGATCTATGCATGTTAAACAATAGAGGTAATCTTCAGAAGGTTGAAATGGTCCAACGATGCCGATGCGAACTGTGGTGAACCTATCTCCAGAATGATGTTATTTTATTTCTTTGACATCCCATACAGGCATGAGTCCATTTCTTCACATCATTTCTGATACCTTACCAGATAAATTGATTTGTTATAAGAGAAAATGGTTTTTATTCCTGGGTGTGATAAGTTCTGAATTTGAAGAAAACACTGTTCACAGAATTCTTTTGGAATATATGGTCTAATTTTATCAATTGAAGTGTCACACCACAATAACTTTCCTGAAAAATGAAATGTGTAGTGTTTAACGCCTGCTTTCACTACATACAGCACCGCAGGCGATGACACTGATGATACATGAAATGAAGATGGAGCACCGGTGGAATGAGATGGCGGGGGAAACCGGAGATCCCAGAGAAAACCCGCCCCAGCGCCGTGTTGTCCACCACAAATCTCACTTTGTGGTCGCCTGGGATAACTTTCCTGATGCAAGTTGGTAACTCTTAAACACAAGAGTCTGGTTTTTCTCTTTGAGCTGAGTGAGTTCAGTGTCTTTACATTGGCTTTCAGCTACAGCATTATAGTCAATGAGTGATACAGTTTCAATTTGTGAGAGCTGATTTGCCACTATGTTGTCTTTTCCACTGATGTACTGAATAGTTGTGCTAAACTGAGAAATATATTGGAGGTGGTGATGTGGTCGTGGAGATAACTTCTCATTCTTTTGTTGAAATGCAAACATCAGCAGCTTTGTGGTCTGTGTATATTGTAAATTTCGTCCTTCTAAGAAATATTTAACAGAGAGTTAGATTCCTAACAGTTCAGATCATAGGTACTGTATGCTCTCTGTGCTTCATTTAATTTCTTTGATAAGAATCCTATTGGTTTCCATCCTTGTTTCTTGTATTGCTGTAATACATCATCAACAGCAAAATCGCTTCCGTCCAACATCTGAGACAGGTTCAATGCAGGGTTAGGATATGTGAACATTGCTGCGTTTGCTATTGAGACCCATGGAAGTGAAGCACAAAACTTTTACAACTGTCTTCATCCACAAGAACTTAAGTGACTGTACCCATGTGCTTTTGAGAGTTGACAGAGTAAACCCACCATTACAGCCCCCGTATGAAGATCCCTTCAAAGTAGTGTCCAAGACTAATAAATACTTTGCTATCAGCATAAGAAACAGGACTGTTCTTGTTTCTATTGATCACCTGAAACCAGCATTCATGTCAAAAGCAGTTGAGGGAACCCCAATAACTGGAGCTAATGGACAACCAGGAGTGTTATATACACTGTGTTCTTCTGGCGAAACAACAGACCTGCCAGACAGTGTCAAAAAGGAGAACAAGTCTCGCAGTGGGAGAACAGGCAAGTTTCCTGCTAAATACTTAGAAATTATTGTACATAGTTGATTTACATGTTATTTTCTTTAATATTCTAGTTGGTTAGTGTTTTCTATAATAACTGTGCTACTGGAGGGCGAGTGGTGTAGCCTCCCCCAGTGGACATGATATAAGTTACGAAGAGAAACACAGTGAATAATAAATTTCTCTTTTTTCTTTTGATTTACTAAGTGATATATATCATCTTTGTAAAAAGTTGAATATAGATGGCTGAATAAGAAAGTGACAAATAAAATGTGTTTTATGTGATCATTGTTATTATATACCTAAACTTGATGAGTTTAACAGGAAGGCAGCAATGCAATCTTATGTGACAAGCTCTTTACCGCATCAATTGACCTCCTCGATACTGTGAAATCTTCATCCTCCAAGAAATTTTTTGAGGTTCGAAAGCAGGTGTTATTCACTGGGTGCTAGATCTGGCAAATAGGGTGTATGTTCAAGCAATTCAAATCTTAATTGACACATTTTTACCATTGTAATGACTAAATGATGGGCCAGAGGTTTGTCATGAAGAAGCAAGATTTTCTTTCTTTGCCAAATGATGTGTTTTTCTTTTCACCTTGTCATTCAAACGTTGCAGTAAGCTTGCGTAGTAGTCTTCATTGGTGATACTTTTACCCATTTTTAAGTAATCAATAAAATTAATTCCCTGTACATCCCAAACTACATTCGCCATAACCTTGTTAGCTGTCAAAATTGACTTTGCCTTAATTCCCTGTGCATCCCAGAAAACATTCACCATAGCCTTGTTCACTGAAAAAATTGACTTTGCCTTTCTTAGAGTTGGTTCACCTGGCGCAATCCACTGTTTTGACTGTGATTAACTTTCTGGAGTTTAGTGATGTATCCAATTTTCATCCCTGGTAGTAAGCTGTCTCAAGAATTCACTGGGGTTTTTATGGTAGAGCTCCAAATTCTTAACAGAAACAGTTTTTCTTTGCAACTCTTTTTCAGGTGTCAATAAATACGGCTAGCATGTTACACGGACCTTGTGAAAGCCCAAAACATTACTTAAAATATTACCTGCATATTCTTTTGATATATTTACAGCCTCTGCTATCTCAAGCAACTTTAATCTGTAGTCTTCCAGTACTAAATGATGAATTTGTTCAATAATCTCTGCAGTTGTGACTTCCAAAGTGCGTCCAGAGCGAGGCTCATCACTAGTGCTCATACGTCCCATTTTAAACTCTGCAGCCCAGCTTTTAATTATTGTATGTAAAGGGGCAGATTCTTTCAATGTACTGTCCATTTCTTGCTTGATATATTTAGGCATTCAGCCTTTCAAGTGGAAGTATTTAATCACTGTTCATTTTTCCAAATCCTCCATTTTCGTGAAACCTCCTCTCTTGTCTTGTTTAAAGTGCTGTGGTTCAAAAACTAAACAAACCATGGATACAAGCCAGTCTATAGTTAAACTATATGATAATATCCGTCAAACTGGTGCAGTGGCACCATCTGTATGTGAGGCCTGGGACTTATCAGCCGACCCTCGTAGAAGTCTAAAATAAAAGACTGACAACTCAGTTCTGTGGCGTAAGGATAGCATGTATGCTTCACATTAAGAGGTCCAAAGTTTGAAGCTTAGTGAGTTACTTAGAAGGGGATTTCTTCCAATATTTTCCTGTATATCTTTAAAAAACAAATTTTGGGTAACTTTATGTTCTCCTTTGAGCATCTTTCACCATTTATTCATTCACCATCCAGAATAACCTACCAGATTAAGGAATGTTAAACCACAATAAATAAATTACCTGGTCTAGCAATTTGACCTAGAAAGATTTCAGTGTATGCTCTTTGCTATTGTTGCAGAGAGCAACATAATTTAATTGCTCAAGAATTTTCAGACTGGTTTATCCTTGGTGGTTATTCAAACAAAACAAGAAGTCTTCCAACACTTTTCCCTTTAACTTTGTTTAAAATCCAACATTCCTCCTTCTAATAACATTTTCTGAAATTACAAAAGGCATTTGCTTATTCCAATCAGTCAATAAGTCGCTGTTCATTTCATTGCTTTCTTTGGAATAAAGCAAGTACATGTTTAGATTGCCCGCCTCGGTAGCGTAGATGGTAGCATGTCTACCTCACGTTCAAGAGGTCCCGAGTTCAAATCTCGGTCAGGGTGAGTTACCTGGATAAGGTTTTTCCGGGGTTTTCCCTTATCCTGAAAGACAAATGTCGGGTAACTCTAAGCTCCATGGACCCCGGATACATTTGAGCATCATTTCAACCATTTCAATCATCGTCCAATATGACTTAACGTTGGAGGACATAAAATACAAAAAAAAAAAATGTTTAGATTAGTAAATAAATTTTATGTGAATTTTTACAGTGGTGTGAAACACAGAAAGAATGTAATCGACTGAGGCTTATGGACATAGTAGTAAAACCAATGCAAAGGCTCACCAAATACTCTCTTCTGCTGAAGGCCATTCATAAAAACACAGAAAACGAAGAGCACCGAGAAAATCTTGCTGCAATGGTATGTTATTCTTGAATCATACTTTAGAAAATGCTCTCTCTCTCTCTCGCTCTCTCTCCTTCCCTCTCTCCCTTTTAACAACAGCACAAAGCTTACAGGTTTGCATGCATTTGTGCTTCATCTTTTAGTTTCTCATTGTTTTATTGTATTAACCTGATGTTATTTATGACT
Organism: Mantis religiosa; assembly: GCA_030765055.1. NCBI lineage: Eukaryota > Metazoa > Arthropoda > Insecta > Mantodea > Mantidae > Mantis > Mantis religiosa. The sequence continues at coordinate 193,324,419 of CM060950.1, forward strand.
GCATTCCTTTACACAGAATTTTAGATTAATGAAATAACATACCCTTATACTCTTTCTCCTCACAGATAAAATGTGTGGACCAATTTGTAAATGAAGTCAATTCAACATTACGACAGAGACAAGATCACGAGCGGTTGAAGGGCATAATAGCCAGAATAGAGTCCTATGATGTGGTGGTAAGTAAAATAAACTGCATTAGTATCTAAAAGTAATATTCCTAATGAAGCAAATGGTGACTGTGTGATAAATCACATACAAATATCTTTGTAGGCATCTAGTATGACAAAGCCTTGTCTTTCATGGCTTGTGTCCAAAGGCTTTATGTTGCCAAGTCCCTTCAGCAAGACTCTGGTGTCTCTCATCTATAGGTATGGTTTATAAGATTATTCCTTGTAATTCTGATAAAATGGGAGTGGATCTGATGAGTCCACTTGCTTTTAGAGGGATATTAGGATTAATTACATGAGCAACACTTTGATAGAAACAACTTTTATTGTGTAGTTCTTCGTAGCATGCTTAGCCAGAATCAATGTTCACTGGGCTGTCTTTCTGAAGTTGCATCATTTCACTGCTGCTTACAGTTCAAACATCATGTTACAGTTCTCTTCATGCTAAAAAATTTCATTATTCTTTTATAGCAGTGTCTGGCAAGAGCCAGGCTTTGATTGCTCTGCTGCTTGGCCAAATCAGAGGGCATGGGGTTAAGCTTTTGTTCAAAATAAACATCAAGGGCATGAATCACTCAGAATTTAAAAAAAAAAAAAAAAAGAGGTCTATGTATGGACTTACACTGTGTTGAAGGGCACAGCAGAGAGTGACAGCTTTGCCTATAAGCCTATAAGCCTCGACGAGATGGGTAATGGTACAGAATGTACAGTCTGATTCACAGAAGCTGGTAGTCAGTTGTACAGTGAAGGAATAGGCAATAGTATGGTGGGGAGAACGTACACACATACGCTGGTTCTCTTATCTGACTGCAAGCCAAATGAATAGCACCTCCTACCTTGGAGCAGATTTCATGTATTAAATTATTCAAATTAATTATTAAATTAATCAAATGTAATCTTTAGGTGTACAACCATGGAAATAATGTTGGACAGAAAAAGTGTGCACTTCCCTAATTTGAATTTTGTCTATGAGCAAGCGCTTTATTTGTAACTTTATTGGCTCATTTCCATCAAATTTTATGTATTTGTTGGTAATAAATTAATTTAACATACTTTTAGTTAATTGATGGAAATTAATCATTTCTCCACACTAGCCGTTTATAGGCTAAGGTTTTTGATGAATAGAGTCAACATGAAAAATTCAATGCCATGGCCGGGATTTGTACCACGGATCTCCTGGTTTCCATCCAGTCACTCTAACCCATTGAGAATTTTTCCTGTTGACTCTATCCATCAAAAACCTTAGCCTATAAATGGCTAGTGTGGAGAAATGTTTAATTTCGATCAATTAACTAAAATAATAAGAGTTAAATGATGAAGCCTGGGTCTCAAGTACTTACGATAGTAAGTCACCACAAATGGTGTATCTCAAATGCGAGAGCCCCTAGTGGTTTACCGGGGAAATATATGAGAGTAGCTCAATGGGTTAGAGCGACTGGACAGAAATCAGGAGATCCGTGGTTCAAATCCCGGCCATTGCATTGAATTTTTCATGTTGCCTCTATCCATAATTTAACATACAGTGATAATTTTCTAAATTCCTAAAGTTCTAAATTCCTTAGACGCAGAGTTCAGTTTTAATGCTCCTCTATCATGTGAACTTCATTAGCAATTCATCAATTTAGCTTAATTGCTCTTCAACTCAGTATCTCCCAGAGTAATCCAAATTTACTTAAGAAAATTAAAGTGTTATGACTTCTCTGTATTTATGAATACAAAATAAAATTCTTCCCATGTAGCTATCATTTTTTCAGACTACTTATTTGCTGTCTGAATGTGGTTTTCTTTTAAAAGGCTGCTCTCAACATTCTTTTTATTCTTCCATTATTCTGTTATATTACCTCTTTCTATAGTACTAAAATGAAATATTTGGCTATTAAGGGCAGTGATATGAATCTCTACCTCATTGTAATACTCAGTACATCTAAGGTATTTTTCTTTAGAAGCCTAAACAAAAATATAAACATTCAAACTGAGGTAAAGAGGTACAACTTGAATAAAACAATATAAATAAACAATGGAGCCTATACTAATAATGTTCCTGTGAAGAGAAAACTTCAGCTATCTTATCTAGGCCTGTAGTGCTCTGAAGTTACAACACTCTCCTTTATTTCCATTATTTAGTTTGTTTTAGTCATAGGCTCTTCCTCAAGATGCTGTGTGTTTTCAAAGCATAAGATAACATACACAAATTTCAAATTGTATATAACTTGTGAAATATTTACAAACACCTCTGTAAACCAGAGTAATTTACTAGCTTTACAGAAATACAGATAAATATTTTTTTTAGACAAGAAATAAGCCAATGACAAATATTTAGAGTTTTCATACATTTTTCATTTGTTGTTTGTCTTACTTCAAAAATACAGTGGTGATGTCCTTTTACAGGAAACTAAAGATGACGAAGTGGAAAGGCTATTAAAGCTTCATTGTGAATTGGACCTTACATGTCCAATGCCAGGATGTCATATTACGCAACGTCGCTATTTATTACTCGAAAGTGATCTTAAGCTCAAAGATAATTCAACTTCCAAGGTAACAAACATATAAGTTACAAGGCAATGCTTTTATAAACGTTACAACTGTACCAAAAGCTGACTTATAATTTATTTACTCTAGAATGAAATTCTTTGTTTAATGTAGAAGTGCACTTAAAAATAATGAAACTGTTCCATGTTGCAAGTTAATTAACTTTGTGTTTTTAACATTCCTATTTTTTTTTTCTATAATATAGATACCTCATTTTAGACTTATGAAAATGTCATTATTGGATATTAAAATGTATCTTTATTCCTACTATGAAAGAAGTAACTATGATTGTTTAATCGTAGTTAATAATTGTGGATATAAAGCAATATAATTCTGATTTTCCTAGTATAGACCTTATTTAGTGTTCCAGAAAGTAGCATCAGAAATGTACATTTAACATTTTAATGTAGTGATTTTTCCCTCATTTCTCAGCATCTCACACGCCAGTCATCTCATTTCATTCTGTTGTCAAAAAGGGTATAATAACTGCTTCTCTTCTCATAGTTATAGATACAATTAAAATTATAAAAAGCACATTCTTTACTATGGGAAATGTTTGAAATGTTTTCCCCCACTATCCCACATTTCTGACATCTTCTCAGGAAGTTTGCATCTACATTTGTAGAGTTCGGTATCTGAAATTAATTGAATTTCTTGTCTAATGCTTTCCTTTAGTTCTTCCAGTGTATGGAAATTTGTTGCATACACTTTATATTTTAAGTTATTTCATAAATAAAAGCCACATATAATGAAATCAGAGGATTGCAAACCTTTACTAATTAACCTATGTTCAAACATGTTCTGAATCAGTGGTATGCATGGTGGCGAAGTCTTGTTGGAAAACTCCTGACTGACATTCAGCATTAGTCAGCTGCTCAAAAAGGCATGAGTATGACATTCCTTATCTTTCAGCATTTTAGGGTTTTCAGCAACCTGGAAAGTTAGGTAATTGCAAAATGGTCAGGGAAGGTTAATGGGGTATTTAAGATATTGGTGTGTCAGGGAAAGTCAGGAAAATTGGTTCAAAATTCTTACATGTCATATGATAAAAAACTATGTATTAAGAAATATTATGCCATTTTTTGCTCCTTAAGATTCCTTTCCAACCCTTCAAGTGATAAATTGTAAGTTAAATGTGGAGTAACTCATGTGCTTTCACATATGTTACACAGATGAGATTGTTTACCTTTTTGGGGCTGCAGTTTTAGGTTGATTTACTCCATCATCAGACTGTTGTGATTTGCTGCTTCTTGCTTCTTCCTATCTTTTAGAAATGGTAGGCAGTGTGACCAAAGAAACAATATACAAATATCAGTGTCTGGATGTAACACTTAAACCTAAGCTGGTAGAATGGCTTAGGATATTTTAAAAATACTTTGTTTTTTTAACAATGTTGTCAGTTGCCAGGATCATATCAGCACTATGGTGTGTCGAAATATAATCTTGCAGTGTTCCTTTTACATGGTAGTAAATCTACTGACGTGGGGTTGTCACATTTGAGCCTACTTGCAAATCATTGGTCTGGCCAGGTTTGAATACATGATCTTGGCTCAGTAGGCCAGCACACTAATGAACTGAGCCAGCAGGACCAACATAGAATGGCCTGGTGATAGCTTGGAAGCCTACTGTAAAGTGTACAGAATGAAGCTTAAACTCTGTGATATACAGGTACTATAATCACACACAAATGTACCAAGGCATATTCACTTCAGAATACAAAATATGACACTTTTATCAAACCTAGTTTGTTCTTGTTTACCCATGTTTATTTTATCGATCATGTAAATACATTATCAATACTAATAATACTATTAATACTAATTATAGTGGATCATCAGAAACATTAAAAAATATAGTTTACATTTAAAATATAAATTCTACATTAGAGAAATGTGTTATTTTATAATCTTGACAGTTGACAATAAAGCCACTAGTCTTCTTACACTCCAATATTTTTCATAATCATTCCACTACAGAAATATACAGCTAAAAAGTCAGAAACAGAAAATGTTTTGGATAAGGAAAGATTTCATGTTGAAAATTTAATCATTCTTCCACACTAGCCATGTGTAGGCTAAGTTTTGAATAGATAGAATCAGACTGAAAGGTTCAATGCCATGGCTGGGATTTGAACCACGGATCTCCTGGTCTCCATCTGGTTGCTCTTAACCATTGAGCTACCATTCCTAATGTGCTGTCATGACATTAAATTAATTCCATGATACTATTAATGTCATTAAATTAATACTCAATGGTTAAGAGTGACCAGACGGAGGCCAGGAGATCCATGGTTCAAATTCCGGCCATGGCATTGAATTTTTCAGTCTGACTCTATCTATTCAAAGATGTTATGTGTTTCATATTTTAATATTTTAAATATTTTCTTCCTTCATCTTTTATTTGTGAAGGTAATACACTATATAATTCATTATAGTTACTTTTTACATACTTATGAGTTAATGAACCTTGCAGTTTGTTTCTGAAGTAGTTTTGGCTTGGTTTTTTTTTTCCCTAAGATTTCAGTTCTTTCTGAATTTTGATATATTGTTATTGCTAAATTTTTTTGGCCAAGATATCTTTAATTTGTTTTTCCCCTGAAGCTCCCCAAAGTATCACTCCATAGCTCACATTAGAATCGACCAGAAGACCCAAAAACGTTGGAACTGGCTGCATAGTGTTTGCCTGTTCACAACCTTGGTATTCATTGCCATTTGCTACCATCATAGAAAGGCACAGTGAAACCGGCAATCTTCAATAGTTTAACACATAGACTGGCGAACATCCCTCTTACAGCAGAAGAATACAAAGCAGAAAACAAACTAATTGAAATAGCACAAAGAAATGGCTTCTCTAAACTATTAGTGGATAATAAATTGAACTAGCAAAAAAGAAGAAGTTACAAAAAGAAACTATAACCCTCTCAGCTACAGAAACAAAAATGACTTTCAAAGAATTCACATGCCGCCCATTGGCTTTTGATAAATTCAAAAACGTTTTCAAAGAACATTACATTTAACTAGCACCAGTCAACCATTATTCCTTAAAAAACCTAATATGCTCAAACATCAAAGATGCTGTTCTACGTAATAAAAAGTTTGGTATACTCCAAATTGAAGGCAGTGACTGTAATCAAGTTTATACATACATTCGGAATGAGAGTATCTACACAGACAGTAAACCGCACTCTCTCCTTACCTGGGAGCTACCAAGCGGTCCCCAAAGGGGCGCCGGGTGCACTTCAGGGCTTTTTTCCATTAGGGCAAGACCTAGAGACTAACAAGCTCCCCCTCCCATTAAGGGGTGGAAGTGCATATGCCACTTACGCACGTCAACCCTGCAGGGAAGATTACTGAATAACCTCGGTCAGTTTGCCCGGTGATCTAGCACACTGACTACTAGCTCTGCAGGCTAGCACCCAGGAACTTGAGGCTTCCCTCAACTCCGTCTGAAACAGATGTACCCGATCTCCCACGGGTATTGGGAACCACTGTGCCCTCGAGTCCAACCCATTTCGAACAACTCCTAACAAGGAGGGCTTGAATGTTCAGCCTGAGGTTCCTCTGGTAATGTAAGAGGTACCACGAGTGCTAGGGGTCCGTAGTGCCTGCACCACGGCAGCTGAAGGGGACAGATCCCCCCCTACGGGAAATCAAGTTTATACAGGAAAAACCAAATGAAATTTGTAAAGAAAATGTAAGGAACACTTCAGAAACACAAAGTACAAACAATTACAAAAATCAGCAGCTGCCAAATATTTTTGGAGAAAAAATCACAACATAAATCTAGAGCCAAAACTTCTTAAACACTCAACAAGTAAACAAGAATTGTCTACATGGGAACAAATTTTCATTTCCAAAAATAGAAACAGAGTATTTAATTCTGACATCTCCCAGAAAGATATGTTCAGCAAGTTCCTCAAAGAAGTTCCACCAGAAGAGACCTCAGACTGAAAATCGGCAGCTACACCACAGAGAACCAGTCGATGTCCAGTTGATAATGGAGGAAAGTAAGCCTCTGAAACATGTTCTGGGAAATTTAAAAAGTTAAGTGTTGTTTAGTGTTATTAATCAACACACCTTTAAATTTAATTTATTACAACAGCATTGTTTTCAACACTTCCATCAAAGAAGATAACTTTGTTTATTTTTTGCTCAAAAAATATTGGTTATATTATTCTGTGTGCATTTACTGCACACCAAACACCAATTCTCATATCTTGCAAGGAGATCTTGAATGTAAAATTTAGTTTCTCTATGCTTTTTCGACAAAACTTAATTTATAATTTCTTGAAAAGATAAGTGAAGTTTATAACAAATAATTATATATTATTGTTAATACAGTTACAGAAGATTTCCCTTCTCTGGTGATCTCATGAGAGCAACTTCTGAAGCTCCTGAACTCTACAGTGACCATGTACTGTTTCAATTTTAAGAGTTTGGTACCTTGCCATGCCAACTTCATCAAAATACTTATACTCATTTTGTGTGTAAGTCACCTTGGAGACTTTTGAGGAAGGTCTTCTAAACTTTCTCCAATAGCATTCAGTTGCTCCTTAGTATGAACTGGCTCTTTTTAATTTTAGCTTTCTATTCAGATTGCAACCTTTTCCCCTAAATTTTTCACAAGTCTTTGTTCAATATCTCTGTTTGAGAAATCGTAATATTGTTATTAAAATTAGGTAAATCAGACAACCTTGTATACACTTTTCTCCACTTACAAGCTTTTATGAAGATTCTGTTATGCAACGACCACAACTGAGGATAGGGAAGAAGTTCCCAGAAACTAAAACTAACCCATAGCGTAACAGAGCCTGCACTGGTTTCACAAGCATCCGCACTGAAATAAACTGAAAGACACTATGCGGATGTGAAACTGTGTGAAAATAATTAATATTTCTTTGACAAACAAGTTGCATGAGTGTGTAAATTGTAATCAACAAATAATTATAGCAAAATGTAACAGGGTACGTGCCACACAACCACTTTTCATTGGTTTAAAAGCAACTTTAGTTTCAATGCTATGAATGTTAAAACACGCGGAAAAAGTGACTTGGTTATAAATTAAACTGAAATGCATTATAAAACCGTATCAGTAAATAGCAAATTTACATTGTAGAGAAAATTGCACAGATAGGAAATAGTATTTCAAATGCTAGTATTTGTGAGAAATATCTGTGTGTAACAGTGAAGAGCCCAGTTCACTAATGTCCAAGGACATGTGACAAAAGGAAAGACCCGCTAATTTCCGATCTTCCCTCATTCAACACAATACAACCTCGCAGGGCAAAGCACTCTGAAGAAAGAATTACCACTCAAGCGTGAATATACGGACAATGGAGAATATCTTCCACATCAGTCAAGTCATAAATAAAAAGATTAAAATTTGTGGAGTGCAGTGACAAGTACCGTTAGGTAAACTCACGCTGGGCGGAGATGAACCCACGGTAGGCTGGACCGAAAGTGAGTTCATAAGCGAAAACTCGCCAATAAAATAATTTAGAACCTGTCACCAGATTTTTATTAAACCAATGAAATGCGAAAAAACGTGAAAATTCGTCACGTGATCGAGCATCAGGAGGGGGTCACTTGTTGACGGTTCCTGAAGCACTCCCGATGAGAAAGTCACTCTTTAGTCAAAACCCCGTGGGGGTTGGATGTATCGTTCCGCAAGCACAAATTCATATAAGTGGACTTAGAAAATTTTCAAGTATTGTCCGCAGTAGCATCGTGTCGTGGAACCTTCTCAACAAAGGGTGGTTGGCTGCGCCTTATCACAAACATCTACAATAAAAGTGTGGAATTGGCATAAAATTTAGTGTACTAGTTCTTCATTACAGTTCCTAAGTCTTGTTTAACTCCCAACATACAAAATACTCATGTCTGAGAGGACTCTCATTGATCTACTGACTGAGAGGTAATACTCATCTAGCTGCCGGCGCAATTGTCTCAACAATCAGTATAAGCAAATCAAAAATGATGACATACAGTCATAATTCAGGTGCAAAATTGGCTTCCCATGGTTGATCGGTCCTAAAATTGACTTCCCATCATGGGGGCCTTAATAATTGCAGTAACGGGAACAGGTACAGTCCTTATAAAAAAACTTGTAGGTGGAGAAAAGTGTTTAAAGGTTGACTTATTTGCCTAATTTTAATAACAATGGCACTCCACTTTCTGAAATACTTCTATTTATTCTACATCATAATATTGTGTTTAAAGT
>CM060950.1:193338333-193359161 GCA_030765055.1 Mantis religiosa
CACGGATTGCATTCCGGCAATCATCCGTTCACCATGGGACAGGACGGCAACGAGGACTGGGAGTCGAACGGGGAATAGACAGTTATGCGGCGGAAAGTATCTGCTCGGTAAGATGGGCTACTATAACGTTTACAGAGTCGTGCTCCTCGTAATTAAAAACCGCCAACTGGGTGCAAAGGGCCCAGTTGGCGGGATCGATACGCCAGGTTGGCAAGCGTGTGGAGCTCACGTTGTGTGTAGGAGACTACTAAGACAGGGGAGCTCGTCACTTGAGTGTAAGTCAGAGATGAATAATAATAATAATAATAATAATAATAATAATAATAATAATGATGATGATGATGATGATGATGATGATGATGATGATGATGATGATGATGATGATGATGATGATGATGATGATGATGATGATGATGATGATGATGATGATGATGATGATGATGATGATGATGATGATGATGATGATGATGATGATGATGATGATGATGATGATGATGATGATGATGATGATGATGATGATGATGATGATGATGATGATGAGGACGATGAGGACGACGACGACGACGACGACGACGACGACGACGACGACGACGAAGACGACGACGACGACGACGACGACGACGACGACAACGACAACGACAACGACAACGACAACGACAACGATAACGATAACGATAACGATAACGATAACGATAACGATAACGATAACGATAACGATAACGATAACAATAACAATAACAATAACAATAACAATAACAATAACAATAACAATAATAATAATAATAATAATAATAATAATAATAATAATAATAATAATAATAATAATAATAATAATAATAATAATAATAATAATAATAATAATAATAATAATAATAATAATAATAATAATAATAATAATAATAATAATAATAATAATAATAATAATAATAATAATAATAATAATAATAATAATAATAATAATAATAATAATAATAATAATAATAATAATAATAATAATAATAATAATAATAATAAATAGTTAAATAAAATCAAGGATGGTATGATAAATGGAATCCAATTATAATCATGTATTGATGAAGTAATTAGAGATATATTAGGATAATAAGGATATTTCTAAATAATATATATATATTAAATTGTTGGGTGAAAATTGGTAAGTTAATATATATGTGTGAAAGGGATATTTAGATTTTTTTTATATTGTTTAGAGATAAGTTCATTCATGGGCATTATAGTTAGGTGTATCAATGCATAAATTGTGTAAAAAAATGGTTTTGTTTATATTGTATTAGGTTTTAATAACTCTATTGAAGTTTTAGTATTATATATAAAGCAAGGGAAAATAAATCAATCTCTCTTGAGTTGGTATAAAGGATTAATAATTTTTTCTTTTTTTAATTATATTTTTGGTTGTGCAATATGGATAAGATACGTTGTGAATGTTTTTGTTAAGCTTTGTTTAGCATCATTAAAAAGTAAAATAAATAGTTGTGTTGTGCTGGTTACCAGCATAGTTTGGGGCCGCCGGTCACCGGCGGCTAACTTTTTAGGGGTAGATTTTTGTTTCTTTTTTCTTGTTTCATTAATAGCTGGATACCAGTTATTTTTACTGGACACCAGTAATAATATTATGTATCATTAATACTTTTTTTATTGTTAATTTTATTTTAGTTTTATTTAAAGCTATATGTATTAAACATGGGAAAGGGGCGAATATAAAAAGAAAGAAAGTTTATAAATGTTTTGTGTTATAATAATGTTATTTATTGTACTGTATTAGTATTTTATTTTGGCGTTTTTTGTTTATTCTTAGTAGGAGTAGTTTTAATATCTGTAAAAAATGTTTGCATAAATTATATAACAGTTAATAAATATAAAAATTTGGCTTGAAAATTTAGATGCACGGGTATGTTATTGCAGATTTTTATTCGTTCGTTCTTTCGTTCGTCCGTCCGTTCGTTCATTCGTTCATTCATTAATTCATTCATTCATTGTAGGTCAGGGATGACCTTCCAGTGTAGTGAAACTGCTGTGACCATACTGCCAATCGAGATGCGACACGGTGTTGAGGTGTGGAATGCATCAGAGAGAAACGTAGGTTCTCCGGTGTTCAGGAGAACCATGTTATTACTGTCCAGGAAGTCAAGCAGAACTCTGCCTCTCGCACAAGCTCGAGTTGAACCTCAAAGAGGATGATGGGCATTGAAGTCTCCCACAAACAGAAAGGGAGTTGGTAACTGAACAGAGTTTGTAGCGCAGTAAGCGATAGGTGGTCTGAAGGTTGAATGTGGAAGCTGCAGACAACCAATTGTATCGTCGGCAGTATTATTCGTGCAGCGACCGACTAGATGTTAGTGCTTTATAGGTATATCGTCCACATATACGTCATCTCTGACCAGCAGTGCCTCCGTGCGCAGGAATGCCCTCTTCAGGAGCAAGATCACGCCTGAAAGGAGTATATCGCCTTACTTGGAAGCAATCATGAGGACATAGCTTAGTCTCCTGTAAGCAATCGACTAACGGATCATGCTCACTGAGTAACAAACCGAGCTCTGGGTGATGTGCCCTAAGCCTACGTATGTTCTACTGTAGGATTGCCATTGGAACGGTGGAATAGGAAGTTAAGGGTTATTCCAGTTTACGATTTCAAATGTGGCCGAACCAATTTACCCTTCTTTTTGAGTTTCGGGCTAACACCTTTAACATCTGGATTATAAGGTCGTTTTCTAGAAGCCTTCCTGGTATTGTTTTCCGTATCCTCCTGCTCGATCTCCGTGTCCAATCGGTTTGGGACCCTTGAACCGAAGTTCCCTATCGAGAAACAGGCCTCATTCGTAGAGGACGGGCCTCATCCTGGTATTGTTGTCCCTATCCTCTGCTGCATCTCCTCTACGGATGAGGCCCCTTTCTCAATAGGGAACTACAGTTCAAGGGCCCCGAACCGATTGGACATGGAGATCGACGGGGAGGACAGGCGGCGATCAGAGTACTCCCCTGAAGACTCCTCAGAGGAGGAACTTTTAGAAGCCCTGGGACTCCTTTTCCGGCTGGCACGTTTGATGGTATCCTTGAGGAAATCGGATTTTTTTTGTACGTAGTCTTAAATTGTTTTGGCGGCTCATCGCACACAACGGGCCTGTTGGTCTTTAATGTGGAGGCTTTGGCCTGTGACACTGCTGGCGATTTCTTTCCTGATGCATACTTAGGCGTCGAACGTGCATACATGGGTGGTGTTTTAGCAGGCTTCGGAGATGGAATAATTATTTTCTCGGAGATTGTGGCTTCACGGACATCGCTGGTCTGAGTGGCGATCTCTCTCCTCGGCACCGGGTAAGCAGCTACGGAGCTGTAAGTAGCGGACCGCAGTTAGGATGGTATGTGAGTACGCGCGTGTTTACGGGCTTCCGAGAAGTAAACCTCTTTCACCCGGATCTCTTGGATCGCCTTTTCCTCGACGAAGCGTGGACAATCTCGAGAGCTGCATGAGTGTTCTCAAGCACAGTTCGCACATTTAATTGGCGATGTGCACGCAGCCTCGTACTGTGACATCGCACAGTTGTAACACGTAGGTGTCCCGTTGCAGAACGCGCTAGTGTGTCCCAAGCGCTGACACTGGTAGCATCTTAGCGGGTTTGGAATATAGGGGCATACTTCATTGGTCTTATACCCTACCCTAATTCTTTGTGGGAGATCTACCCGATCAAAGGTCAGCAACAGGGTACGGGTGGGCACCAATTCCCCTCATTCTCTTCGCTGCACACGGCACGCAGCCGTCACACCTTGATCTTACAGGTTTTCCATGATTTCCTTCTTAGTCATGCTATCCAAAGCACGGATGTTAACCACTCCACGCGAGGAGTTGAGGCTCTTATGAACTGTGACGGTCACCGGGTAGCTGTCTAACAAGTTCGTCTTCAAGAGGACTGCTGCCTGGGAGAGAGAATGTGCTTCCACCAGGAGCATGCCATTTCTTGAACGAGTACAAGATTTTACCGGACCAGCTATCTTATCCAAACCCTTTTGGATGACGAAAGGGTTCAGTGACAGAAAGTTCTTTCCTTCTTCAGTTCTGGTTACTACTAAGTATCGAGGATAACATGGCTCGACTACTTCCTTTCCATTTCCCTTTACAGTTGTAGGTTTAAATTTCCGTGCCATAGCGGTAACGTCTTCCAGCATTGCAAACGTCTCCGATGGCGTGCTCACATCCTGGGTGCCACCGCGGCTTAGGTGAGATTCCTGGCCTGGACCTTGCTCACCTCAGGGTCACACCTCCCAGTGTAAAGACAGAAGGATCCAATCGCCTTCAGGAGTGTAACAGCTCATGCAATGGTCCCTCCCCGGGACTGACCTTTATCAGCGGATATGAACACAGTCCTACATGATAATAAGGGGCTAGGAATTATGCATTACCCAGTCACCCCTGCGCTTCCCACTCCAACCACCCGCACTACGTTATCCCTCAGACATGTGTTCAGGGAGGAAAAAGAAAAAGAAATAAATAAATACATAAATAAATGGGGTCAAACACCGAAGTGGACCATGGTTTGGGCGTTTGAAGGAACATTGTCATCTTGCGGAGGAACCCAATCAAGAGATTACACCAGAATCTCTTCTGCCAGTTTTCAGGGTTACTGATGGGCCGTCTGGACAGCCGTAGCAGTCCTGGGGCACACCAAGTCCCCGCCGTACATCACCCCATCAGTCAGTCCCCTACTTCCTCTTGTCCACACCTCGATACGAGAACCACAGAGGTTGGATTTTGAGGAGCACATCAGATTTGTATGTGCTCATTTGGTAATTAAACAACATCAGATATGTCGTGTGAAAAGGTGAAACTAAGACTATCGTGAACAAATTACTGTGCTTTGAAATATTTACAAATTAACATTAATATGCTTTTCTGTTTCTAGGTTATTTTTTGTGATGAAAAATATAATTATTATTATTATTAATTGTTGTTAATTGAGGAAATTGTTAGAAGTGCTAAACTTAAATTTTAGTGATGTTAATTACATCCTTATTCTATCCAATAGCACATAGGTTGAAAATTTTTCATAAATTATGATGCATGATGTCGGGGAAATAGGCTCTAAGCCTTGTTGTATATTCATAAACAGAAAAATTGTCTGTGAATGCTCTATGCATTGTATTATAAGATTCTTCATTTAATACCTGATAGGTGCAACACACTTCACTTGTGTGTTATTGGGTGTGCCACATCCGGCTTTGCTCCTACATAAACTCTTACCTTATAGAAGATGCTGTAAATGTCTTCTACCCTCGGCTTAACAAGCAATTATATCAAGAGAACACATTCTGATTCACACAATTAAGTTGGGCCACTGAATATCTCCGATTTCATTTCTAATATTTTGTTTACGTTCTTTCAATGTATGAGGATTTGTCTCATAAACTTTGTCTTTCAGGTTATCCCACAAGTAAAAATCACACACTGATTGGGGGAGCAAGAGAACCATACACCAGTACTAATCACTGTAACTTCAAACACTTCCCTAATTTTATTTATGGACACCTCTGATGTTAGTTCATAATAAAATTGGATCAAAATGTCATTTTGGTACCTCTCTTCATTTACAGTCTGCTTGTGGAATACTGGACATGTGTCTAGTGCTAACAGCACACCAAACTCCAACTTCCCAATCATAACGAGGGATTTCTTGAACACGACGTGGTTTTTCAGAGGCCCAGTACTGACTTATGCATGTTGACACAATCACTGATGTGTAACCACACCTCGCCAGAAAATAACAGAAGCTGTGGATCAATTAAACCATCATTCAGTAATGAAAGAAATCTTTCACAATAGTGCATTTGTGATATTGGGTTAACTTGTTTTAAAGCATGGATACTTGTACACTTATATGGTTTTAGTTTTGATAATTTAGTTGGTCTATGTGCAGAAGACTCTGAAATTTGCACCTGTTGTGCTAATTTTAGGATGGATTTGGTTTATTAACGTTCAAAACATGCACCTATGTCACCTAATTTTTCCTCTGTTAATACTTTATGTTTACACTTTCATTGTTTGTTTACCATAGAACCAGTAGTCTCAACTTTCTCCACAATCTTGTGAATTGTAAATCTGGAAGGAAGCACTTCACCAGGGTACGTTTGAATATACTCTGTCCGAACACGGATTGATGATTCCCATTAGTACTTTTTACACACAAAAATGTGTCGCTCTAGAGTTGCCTGTTCATGTTGGTGGCCAGTACAATACTGCCAAATGGAGTGCATACAAGTAGCCCCCACGCACAATGACAGCAGATAGTGGGGGAATCCAACATGGTCATGGGAGAGGCAAAATACTATATGCTCTGTCAGGCTTTAAATGAAGAATCCTGCATATTACTGAAATTTCAGACTGTTGACGAACCATTGCTAAGCTGATGGGCATACTTGCTGCTAAAATGAATTCAATATTGAACAAATACATTGTTCTTGCAGCTCTTGTTTTCAATGAAATATATTAGGTTAAAATAATAGGTTAAAAAAGTAGACTTTCTAAAGTATTTTTAGTAATTATAGTGTATGGTCATACACACTGAATAAAAAATAACTCATAAAATTTTGATAAGCCTTCTTCTGCCATTTGTTGATATAGGTAGTAGATTTAAAAGAAGAAAAAATTTTAAGGTTGATAAAGCATCATTAATTTCTTATCCTTTCTTTTTTCAGATGGATGTGCATTGTTTCTTGCTAACAGATATTTTGTTAGTTTGCAAGCCAACCACAAAGAAAGGTGGTGGTGGAAGTGTTCGTATTGTGAGACAGCCCTATCTTGTAGATAGATTAATTGTGCAAGAACTGTCTCGTGATCCTCCAAGCATTGCATTGGTATACCTTAATGAATTTCAAACTGCCATTGCAGCCTTTATCTTGTATTCACAGGAACAAAAGCTTATTAAGGTATCTATCATAAAGTTGACAGAATATTTTGTTTTGCAATTTTATTATACATATGTATAGAAGTTTAAATGTTTATAATGTTTATTTGCACTGCACAGTATCCAGAAAAAATATATACATTAATGTCAAACCTAAAAGTTACACTCTTATACAACTTTAGTTTGATTTTCCGTTCTTTCAAAGTTACGTTGCATCTGGTACCCTAGTCCTTTGGCTTACAGTTAGCCTTTATTCTTTTGCTTCCTTTCCTATTTCTGTAATTCCTACTTTGTCTTATACTTCTTTCTCTGGTCCCGAGTTCGAATCTCGGTCAGGGTGAGTTATCTGGATAAGGTTTTTTCCAGGATTTTTCCTCATCCTGAAAGACGAATGTTGGGTAACTCTAAGCTCCATGGAGCTCGGACTCATTTGAGCATCATTTCACCCATTTCATTCATCGTCCGATATGACTAAATGTTGGAGGACGCAAATTACACAAAAAAAAAAAAAAAAAAACCTTCTTTCTCTTGCACTTCCTCCTCCTCTCTCCATGCTTACTTTACTTTCCTTAACTATTTTTCTTATATTGATTTTCATCATAAACTCAACTACAGTCTCATTTCTTTTTTTCTCCCCTAACTGTTAACATTCTTGTACATTTTGTACCTCTTTGAACCCTAAGTTTCATGCCTTCTAGTGCTAATTGGAAAAAAAAAATATGGGGAACTCATCTCTTTAGGTGCTTCTATAAAGAAGAGTAATGTACTATCTTTCACAAAACTAAATGCTCAACTTGCACAATAGATCACCTAAGTCTTCGGCATTCTTTCATAGATGGTATGAAAATAAAATTTGTCATATATAGGTATAATTTTCCTTGATGTTCAGAGAACATGGAAGCCATTGGATAACCTAACAGTTTTGTAAAGCAACATTACATGATCATTCTAAATTAAGAGGAAAATTTTGCAATATCAACTTCAGTACATCTGCAGAAGACATATTATTATTGTGTTTTGATTAAGTAGGGGACCAGAATAAAAACAATTCCAGTCTCTTACAAAAGAAAGCGTATTCAGCAACATTTTCTTTCTATGTTTAGTATGATATGATTTGTTTTATTAAGCACTAAAACAAATTCATCTTGGGCTACCCCTGAGTTGGGCCCTGGTCCCTTTGCTAATACGGCAGCCCTTCAGTACAATTACATACCGACTTGATATGTGTTTGCTCCTTATAATTTTAATTGCTTTCCATTTACTTTCTTATCATGCACTAGTTTTTTCTGTTTTCAAATTTTTGTCTATTCCTGTTAATTATCATTACTGCTTATTTCAACTTATTACTGTTGTTTCACTGGGTCTGGATATACTTAACCTCACTTTTCAATATTTCTCACTTGCTCATCTCCCTTTTTTGTGTCCATTTTCCCATTACAAATTATTTAAGTTCTCTAGCAGCTTCTTCAATCCGCCTTCAAGTTACATGTTATTTGCAACACTTTCTTAAATCTTCTCCTCTACTTCTCATAATCCCACACTAATTTCTCTTCCCTTTCTGCAGTGTGTCTAGCCATATTAATTTTTCACTATTTGCAAAATTTTTAACTTTTCCTATCACTTCACTCAGTCTGCATTTATTTAACCTAACTTTATTTTATTATCTCACTTACACATCCCCCCTGTTTTCATGCCTCCTTTTTTCCTAATAAAGTGATTAAGCTTCACTTGTCACTCCCCCCCCCCCCAATCATCTATTGTTTCAGACATTTGCTCATATCTTTTCCTCTATATCTAACTATTCCTTCCTTTCTACAATTTACCCATTATAGCCATAGTTTTCCCTTGCCAATATGCCTCTACAACTTGATAATCCCTTGCCTAATTCTCATCTCTTTTTAATCCCTAGAATTCCCCACTTGTTTTTGTTTCACTTAAATTTTCTCTGATCCCCTGTGTCCCAACTGCTTCACTCTGCATTGACCATAATGCAATTTTCAGTAATATGTAGAAATATATGTAATATTTATATAATTCAATTTTGTCTTTCTTTATTTTATTCTTCACTCTGTTGATTGCCACTTCTGAGTTTTCCCCTTCTTCTCTTCCATTTGCACTGTAGGTGCAATACACTGTAGGTATATACTCCACATGTATTCTGTACATTCACACCAGATATCAAAGTCAGCCTTTTTGTGTTTGCTGCGTCCACATTAATATGCTTCTTAATGAGTAAGAACTATAGTAGAATGAAGCTCAAAATAAATATAATTTTGAGTCGAGCTAGTACTCCTATTCCTAAAACTAGTATACAATTACCAACTGCAAGGACAAAGAAATCTAGGAAGACCGAGGAAAAGATGGAAGTAGCAAGACTTTGGAGCCGGAACAGGTTAAATGGCCTAAAACGTGTTGAAGAAGAAGAAGAAGAAGAAGAAGAAGAAGAAGAAGAAGAAGAGGAAGAGGAAGAGGAAGAGGAAGAGGAAGAGGAAGACGAAGACGAAGACGAAGACGAAGACGAAGACGAAGACGAAGACGAAGACGAAGACGAAGACGAAGACGAAGACGAAGACGAAGACGAAGACGAAGACGAAGACGAAGACGAAGACGAAGACGAAGACGAAGACGAAGACGAAGACGAAGACGAAGACGAAGACGAAGACGAAGACGAAGACGAAGACGAAGACGAAGACGAAGACGAAGACGAAGAGGAAGAGGAAGACGAAGAGGAAGACGAAGAGGAAGACGAAGAGGAAGACGAAGAGGAAGACGAAGAGGAAGACGAAGAGGAAGACGAAGAGGAAGACGAAGAGGAAGACGAAGAGGAAGACGAAGAGGAAGACGAAGAGGAAGACGAAGAGGAAGACGAAGAGGAAGACGAAGAGGAAGAGGAAAACTAGTACTCCATACTTCATATATTGCTTGTGTTTACCAGTAATGTGCTTTATTAAGAACTTCCTAACATCCTCAGCTAATGTTGACTATTGAAGTTTGACTTGGTGAACTCCATAGAGGCAATAGAGGCATTTCTGTTGTGGTGTCCTGATGAACAAGTCTAGTTCGACTTAAAATTATATTAATATGCTTGATTCTCTTATGCTGCTTATACCAACTGCTTCTCTGCTCAGTCACTGGTCCATCAATCCACATTTTGCCAATTCATATAAACACATTAAAATATCTCAGAAACTATTTGTAGTTGGTTTATTAATACTCGTCACTTACTTGTTTATATTAATGAGAGACTAGTTTCAAAGGCATTCGCCTCCATTTTCAGTCTCTTTCCAACTGGCATCTGTTGTTGTCTGCTCTCTCTCTCTCTCTGGTGGTGGAACTATGAACTTCTTTGTCAAATTATCTACTGGTGGGATTTCAAAGTTCATTACGCGATCTTTATTTTTCCATATGAATATGTTCTCCCATGTTGTCAATTTATTTTAATAATTTTGATTTGGATCAATGTCAGGGTTTTCATTCCAAAAATGAAATGCTACTGCTGATTTATCTTCTTGTTTCAATCTGATGTTTCTAAAGTGCTCTTTGACTCTGGTTTTTAGATTTCTTTTAGTTTGACCTATGTAGCATTTTTCACAATTCTTACAACTTATCTGGTATATTCCAGATCTGTTAACTGATGGGATTTCATCTTTTGTTTTTGAATTTAGCAATTTAAAAATTGAGTGTCTATTAGTAGGTGCCAAGGTGATATTTTGTTCCTTGAAGATCTTTTTAAATTTATTAAATGTTTTTGGGTGATATGTGAATGAACTGAATATGCTGTTGCTTTCTTTTTCTTTTGTAAATGTGGTTGCTTCCTTAATGGTTTTTTTCAGTTTAGCTTTTCTAATTTTCTTCAACACCAAACTTTGTTGTATCCATTTCCTTCTGCTATGTGTAGTATTGCTTTTTGTTCTTTGAAATATTTTTCTTTTCCATGGGTATGTTGACTAGTCTGTGTGTAAGACTGTTTATTATTGCATGTTTATGTGTAATTGGGTTGTGGCTATTAATTTTTATGTAATTTTCTGAATGTGTTGGTTTCCTGTAAATTCCAAATTTTATTTTTGTGTCATTCCTGATGATAGTTAGATCCAAGAAAGAGAGTTGTCCATTGATTTCCTTTTCTATAGTGAAGTTTATGGTCCTTTCTTGCAGACTGAGTAATTTTAATGCATCTTCTAAATATTTATTCGGTACAATTGCAAAGATGTCGTCAACATATCTATACCAAAATTTGAATATCAATGGGAAGGACTTTTTAATTTGTGTTTCAAATGCACTCATAAATAAGTTAGCCAAAAAAGGTGAAAGTGATAACCCTGATTTCTTCTTGTAGTGTTTTCCACTAAAGCTGAAGAAGTTTTGTTCAATTCATATTTTTGTTAGAGAAATATATTCTTCTGCTTCTATTACTTCCATTTCAATTGTAATTAGCCACTTTTTTAATACAGTCTGTAATTTTTCTATTGGTATGCTAGGAAATAAAGATGTGACATAAAATGAAACCAGTCTGTCATTTTTGTCCAAATTTATGTCTTTGATTTTTCCTACTAAATCTAAAGAGTTTTTAAATTTGCACTTTCGAATTTTGGGAAACTATTAAATTTATTTGGCAACCATTTGGCCAAATTATATGTGGGGGCATTTATAATATTAGTGATAGGTCTCATGCCTTTCCCTGTTTTATGAAATTTTGGCAGCCCATATACTCTTGGTAATATTGGATTATCGATTTTAATTTTGTAAAATTCTTTTTTGCTGATTATTTTGCTTTCTTTTAGAGTTTTATTTGTGGTTTCAATGCAGTACTTTAATGGGTTAGTTTCCACTTTTTGGTAACTATTGTCTTCCAACAAATCTTCCATCCTCTTCGTGTAATCTTCTTTTTCCAAAATTACTAGTTTATTTCCCTTGTCTGCTTTAGTATAAATAACTGGTTTCTTTTTAAGGGCTTCTATAATTTGGCTACTAAAATTAATTTTCTTTTCAGTTTTAATCTGTGCTACTATTTTGGAGCATTTGTTTTTTACTGTTTCTATTTTCTTCATTAAGTGTTTGTGTAACAATTTTGATGTCAGCAGTATACTCTTCAATTTGGTTGGAATAGTCTACACATGTTTTTAAACCTAAATTTAGCATATTCAGTTCTGGTTTAGTGCAAATTTGATTTGATAGGTTAACAACATTGTTTGGATGATCTTCTAGGTTATGTTTGTCTTTTTGCTTTTTCTTATCAAAAGTGCTTGCTTTCTGGCATAAATTTTCAAGTTTATTTTTTAAATTTGCCGTTTTTGTCTTCATTTTCCCATTGATCTTCAAAGTTTGGTATAGATATGTGACGACATCTTTGCAATTGTACCGAATAAACATTTAGAAGATGCATTAAAATTACTCAGTCTGCAAGAAAGGACTATAAAATTCACTATAGAAAAGGAAATCAATGGACAACTCTCTTTCTTGGATCTAAATATCACCAGGAATGACACAAAAATAAAATTTGGAATTTACAGGAAACCAACACATTCAGAAAATTACATAAAAATTAATAGCCACAACCCAATTACACATAAACATGCAATAATAAACAGTCTTACACACAGACTAGTCAACATACCCATGGAAAAGAAAAATATTTCAAAGAACAAAAAGCAATACTGACCTTGTTGTCGACGGGCCCTAAAACACCACACACGCACACGCACACCCCCACACCCCACCCACCCAACCACCCACCCGCACACCCACACCCACACCCACACTCACACTCACACTCACACTCACACACTACACATAGCAGAAGAAAATGGATACAATAAAAGTTTGGTGTTGAAGAAAATTAGAAAAGCTAAACTGAAGAAAACCATTAAGGAAGCAACCACATTTACAAAAGAAAAAGAGAGTAACAGTTTATTCAGTTCATTCACGTATCACCCAAAAACATTTAATAAATTTAAAAAGATCTTCAAGGAACAAAATATCACCTTGGCACCTACTAATAGACACTCAATTTTTAAATTGCTAAATTCAAAAACAAAAGATGAAATCCCATCAGTTAACAGATCCGGAATATACCAGATAAGTTGTAAGAATTGTGAAAAATGCTACATAGGTCAAACTAAAAGAAATCTAAAAACCAGAGTCAAAGAGCACTTTAGAAACATCAGATTGAAACAAGAAGATAAGTCAGCAGTAGCATTTCATTTTTGGAATGAAAACCCTGACATTGATCCAAATCAAAATTATTAAAATAAATTGACAACATGGGAGAACATATTCATATGGAAAAATAAAGATCGCATAATGAACTTTGAAATCCAACCAGTAGATAATTTGACAAAGAAGTTCATAGTTCCACCACCAGAGAGAGAGCAGACAACAACAGATGCCAGATGGAAAGAGATTGAAAATGGAGGCGAATGCCTTTGAAACTAGTCTCTCATTAATATAAACAAGTAAGTGACGAGTATTAATAAACCAACTACAAATAGTTTCTGAGATTAATTTTGATGTCACTGTTACTAAATTCCTCCAAACACATATACATTAAAATATCCTTGTTTCCTTGCCTTATTCCTTTCTTTACTTAACCTCCATTGTTCTCTTTCCTCATAAGATAGATTCCTGTTGATAAATATAGATGTTCCTCTTAACTTTTTTGCTTGTTTTAATACTTCTGTTGCCAATTCTGCATTGCTGAATTTCACCAATGTGTTTCTTTTGCCTTCCATTTTCCCAATTCTAAAAGCATCCTGCAGTTCAAAGCCTCTTATATTCATCCCTATCTCTTTATTCCCGAAACAATATAGGCCAATTCTTAGGTAAACTGGTCTGCTGATTCCAAAAATGCCTCTTAAAATGCTGTATTATGTAACATTTTCCTGGTCCTCTTAGTTTTTTATGAAAACTTACAAAAATTCAGTATTATAAAGCATATTTTGCTTAATTGATAGTAAGGACATTTTATTGCCAAGCAACATTGAAAATAAGAATTACAATTATTATTATCATAATTAAAGTAAGTCAATACAAGGTTATGAAAACCATGTACCTGAATAATTCAGAAGTGTTTCACTGTTAATTTTTTCTTATATTGACATGTATTCTCCTGTTTGAGGAACCAACAACAGTCTCCCAAATGGCTGAATCCCAGCAATCTTGGTAATGTCTTTCCATCTCAGAAATTTCCTGGTGAAATTGCTCACCTTACTCATCAATTACAGCTCCTAGGTTTGTAGGGAAACTAGGGAAACTATGAAAAAAGTAATCCATGTGACATTTGGCAACCCATTTCTTAACAGCTCTTTAATAGTTCTGAGATTAAAGTTTCCTAATGTTCATCTTTGTTATTGCACAGGAAGCCTTTCAGCACTAATTTAAATGATTTTCATGCTGCCAATTCAACAGATTTAAGCTTAGATTAAAAATCACTGTCTTTAAATAGTAGTCTAATTTGAGGACAGACAAATATACTTTCATTTAACTTATATTCATTGAGTTTGGGAAAGATACTTCTGAAATAACTTCCACTTTTGTCCAAAGCTTTAACAAAATTTTTCATTAACCCAAACTTTATGTGAAGTGGTAGAAGAACTTTGTATGGGTCTACTATAGGCACATAACACTACTTGATCCAGGTGTATAGTGTTCCCTTTATCTCACTCTTTCACTATAAAATGCTTGTCAGTTGTCCTACTGCTCCATAAGCACAAAGAACAGCAATATTTAGATGGAAGAATTTTCCGAGCTCAGCAGCCGTGTGGTCTGCTGGATTTGAAAGATCCAGATGTTTTGTTCACGTCTGCGGTGAACATCATCAGTGGTAGCATGGTCTGAGTCTTCTGGGTGAAAGTTCAGTCACAACTGACTCACTAGCTGCAGATGCGGCCGTATTTATACCCAGTCTGCTGTCTCGTGCTTGGCTTGGCTGGTGCTGCATGTGAGAGGATGGTGGTAGGTGGGAACTAGCTGCTCTGGTGCATTCAGAACTTAATTGGTTTGCATGTATTCTATGTTTATTAAAGCGTTTGATCCACTCAAGGAGCGGATGCCAGTTTTTGTTTAGCTTTAAAGCTTCCTCCCTCCTGTTAAAATTGTAGGGATGTTTGTAAATTCCTATGGCTTTCCGTTGTAGTGTGGCATGATAGTATGGCTCAGATGAGAGGACTGATGCTTCCTGGTGTCGAATTATGTGTTTATGTCAAGATCAGCAAAATGTCATTTTAGTTTCTCTTGCCAGGAAATTTCACCTCTGTAGACTGGAACCCAGTAATTCTGACTCTTTTTTACCTAGTTTCAAATCACCAATATGATCACTTAGTTTTCCTTGAGAAACAAAATGTCTTTGTTCACTTCATTTACAATGATATGTAGGATCTTGGGATGTTGAGGGTCTACTGTCACCTACATTGTGATTTGAACTTGATCCTTCATATTCTTCAACCCAACCTTGCAGAAGATCAGGCACCAGAAGATCACTGTGAGGAACTGGTATTATTGCTGATGAAACACTAGGATAATTAACATTTGACTTATTTTTCCAAGAAACAACAGTCATTTAAATTGTTGGATTGTTCTCTCCACAACATAGGCAATGTAAACATCAAAGATTTGCATTTACCGTGTAGCCGTTGATTAAGACCAGTTTTGTATGATGTGTATCAAATATGGGAGAAAAATTCGTATCTTGAACTCCTAGGGCACAACCAAGATATAATTAATATGCTGTTTTAGTAATACTTATTTTTTCACTTCGATTTAGGGGTGAATTGTCTTAATACATAACAAAAGTTATTGGGATTATTAGTAGATTTCCTGTGCTTGTTTTTATCCATATCTGTAATCTTTCTTTAGCTCAATGAATTAACTACATTACACTTTTACAACCAAATATGCACTGAAAGAAGAATCCAAATTCCAGTACAAAACAAAACAAAACATGAAAAGCAGACCACCCAGTGGAGTACTCAAGATAAACACATAAGTTTATATACTCAGTGAAATGAAAGATAGATGGAACAGAGCGTGATAATGTAGAATTAGCTATGGAGCTGAGAGCCATAAATTGATAAATCTTAAGAGAGGAATATTTTCTATTATAGAAAACAAAGTAAGACATATTTAGGTCTTTATGATTAAGCTCTGTATCAGTAATTTTATGTCTACTTAATTTTAATTTCATTTGGGCACATCCATTTAAATACAATTTTTATAGTAGACTAAAGGTAAATTTACTGATAAATCTTGTATGATGGAAAATGTTTCTACTTATTTTCAATAATATGCATTTTCTTTACAAGTAAAACAATATTATTTCATAATAAAATAGCTGTTATTTTAAATTAATATGAGCTAGTATCATATTCCAGTTTTGTAAGTTTTTATAAAAGAATAAGAATATCTACAAAATGTTATGTGATACAGCATTTTCAGAGGCATTTTCGAAATCAGCAAGTCACTTTCCATAAGGATTGGCCTATTTTGTTTTGGTTATAAAAACTACGTTCCCTGGTGCAATTCCTGTATGCCCTGAAATGCTTTGATTCTTGTTTGCTCTTCCACCCCAGAAATTATTAGGTTGTATCTTCTCATGTGGTCTTCCATTCTTCTTTCCATTTTTATCTTTTCATTTTTCTTTGCTTCAGGTGTTTATTTTTAATCTGTAACTCTGTTATTCCACTTCTCCATTCTTGTTTAAATTTCACTGCCAAGTCATTATTTCTTGTAACTTTTCCTATCTGCTTTGATCTGCTTCACGACTGCCATGTCACTTAACTCTTTTTTCCTCACTTCCATAAGAGCAACTCACCACTAATTATGAAGAACTTTGTAACAAACTTGAAAGGGAGGTCTCTCAACATCATTGGTCAGGAAACCTGTGATTTTGTTAGAAAGCTCTGAATGTCCATACAGAATGGCAGTCCTATAATCTTGGCACCATAGAAAGGGAAAAGGGTTAAATCTAGGTCTACAGCCTTTGCTTTTTTGTTTTGCATTTGCTTTATGTGAAATATGCCATTAAGAAATGATTTGTTGAAAGCATATATTTTAAATCAAATGTAAATTTTGTTTCACTATTTAGAATTGGGTGGAAGGGATCAAGAAGGCACAAGATATCTATGTAGCTGCCAAGAGTGCTACTAACATAGCCCAGCCTTCCCATTTGAATACATCATCACCAGCTGTGCCTTTGGCTTCCATCAGCCGCCAGCCAAGTGCATGTTTCTATGAAGATGAAGATTCCCTATTACTGGAAACTGATTATCAGAGCTGTGCCTCATATTCAGCAGGATTGCTACCTAGCAGTCGTAGCCCTCGTGGAGGATCTAGCAGAGGCAGTCGTGGCTCTAGTTTGATGCATTCTCACAGGTGAGACCAGTTGGATTTGAAAAGGTAGTATTAATTGCCAGGCAGAAAGATGCATTTGAAATCTTTTTAAGGCATTTCATGTGCAATAAATGTTGCTAAGCAAATTTTTGTGCTCTATTCTTCAGTTCAAATGCTCATAATGTATCTACAAAATATCTCATTTTTATGAGCTTGAAGTTTGAAAGCATAATTACCAACAATTATTTTACTAATGTTTGGAGGTATGTTATGTATGAAATGATTACCTTTGAGAGGCAGCACAATGTAAACTTTGCAGACATACATACTTAACATTTTAAAACTGAAAATCTAGAATTTTATATTTTTAAGCCATTTTTAAATAGTGAAATAAAGTGGCAAACATTTACAAATCATATCTGATTCCCTATTATATGGGGTAAATAGTCAATAAACTGAAATAAAATACTTGAAAGAAAAAAAAAGAGGGATAGGTAAATAGAGAGAGAGAGAGAGAGAGAGAGAAGGAAAAACTTGATATATTAAGAATTAAAAATGAATAGTGAAAACTAAAGCTAAAATTGGTTTATTGATTACTGAGTATACGTTTAACAATCTTTGCTGCCCGTGAACTGCATTTTACTGCTTTTAGCATTTACATATTTTGAAGATCCTTCTGATTAAGTGTTTCAGAGGAAGTAAGATGGTTGTCATAATAGGTTGTGAAAGTGTTCTTAATTAATCTTTCAACTGTTTCAAAGAGTATATTTTGTTTTGTTCCTTGAGTGATTTTGGAACACTTCTTGGCCATCATATCTGCTGTCGCATTTCCAGAAATTTCATATTGTGATAGAACCCATTGGAAAACTATATGTTTACTTAAATTTTGGAAATGTTTAATCATGTATTTACTTAAAATGAGTCAATACCAGTAACACTATAATCACTTTTTTAATATCTGTTAACATGCTCCCAAAATATATATGGCATATCCAGTTTCGCTTTCTCTTTTTTATTTGCACCTTCATTTCAATTTGGTTTGTTCATGCCCATAATTCTTTGTTTATTGTAATATCTGGCCAATGTATTCCCAGAAGTTTCCTGAAACAATTATTTACTAAAATGTAATTTCTTGTTTATTTCTTCCATTACTTTCCAATTTTTATAACCATACAATAGTACTGATTTCATATTTGTATTGAAGGATGTAGTTTTGTTTTCCTTGTTATATTTACATTTTTCCATGTAGGTTACAGTTGCACAAAGGCTCCATTTGCCTGTTGGATTCGTATCTTTACATCTTCTTCTGCACCACCTGTCTTGTTAACAACACTACCAAGATAAATAAACAAATCTAACTCTTCTATATCTTTGTCATCTACTTCAAATTTTTTTTTTTTTTTTTTTTTTTTTTTTTTTTTTGGAAACTACCATTTTTTCTCATTTCCTTTCTTTTCTTTGAATTTATTTTTAATCTAAATTTCTTTGCTTCTTCTTGTAAATTCATTAATTTTGTTTCCATATTCTGGAACCTTTGTGTTAACAAGCAAATATCTCTGCAAAGTCAAGACTTGCACAGAAGAGTAGCAAAAAATTGTCTCCAGAGATGTTCAGGTCATTATTTTACCTAATAATGATGCATTTTTAATTCAAAATGGAAAGTTACTTACAGTTTCAAATATCATTTCTGTACATACTTTTTTTCTGTTTCAGTATATTAATAGTTCTTATAGCAGTGCAGACTTTTTCAGAATAGAAGGAAATATGATTTAAAGAATATTCACAAAAAAGGAAGCATCAACAGTAATACACCATTAACTTCTAACTTTTATAGATTTTATTACACAAATGCCTCTTACTTCCATCTACTTCTGCATTCATTTGTTCATTCTCTCATTCATTTGTTCACTCATCCATTTGCTCACTCATTCGTTTGTTCACTTGTTCATTTGTTTGTTCATTTATTTACTGCACAAGCTCTCTAAAATCACATTCTACATGCAAATCAAAGATATAAATGCTAAACAAATTTACTCATGGTCTAGCCATAAGAAATTACTTAGATCCAATAAATTATAATAATTATTTTCGTTAGTTGCTAAATAGGGCCATAGATTTTATGCGTTGGAAAAAATATTCATTTTGAAAAATAGGGTTCATGTAATGAATTTTGAAGCACTACTAATTGATTCTGCCAGTATATTTATTTTACTTTCACAGATTGCAGTAAAACAAGAAACATTCCAATATGTGATAAAATAATAATAAAAATATTGCCTGATGATGCAAATTATCAATTTGTGAAACTAGTGCTACTATGATATAGATTAATGCCAAAGATAAGGGAATTTGGTCAGTAATTATTATAATTTATTGAATTATATTTGCTCCATTGTCAATAGCTTCAGTCTTTTCTTTTTACTTTTATTTCCAAGTTGTACAAGTGTTACTGCATTTCTTGTGGAGAAATGTGCAATTTACTGCCTAGTTTATCCCCACATCATGTTAACTCACAAAGATCAACTTGCTATGAGGGTGGTCTGAAAAGTTTCCGACCTAATAAAGATACAAGACATTTTTCAGAATTTTTTTGTTTCAACATAGTCTCCTTGTAACTCTACACACTTCTCGCAGTGATTCTCCCATCTCTGTAACCTGTCCAAATAAGTACTCTGCGTATTTCGCTACAAAATAATTGTTGACAAAGGTTTCTTTGAAACGTTTTTGTTGAAAAGGTTTCTTCATTTGACGAAAATCTCTGTCCTCCGAGCTCAATTTTCAGATGAGGGAACAAAAGGAAGTCGCTTGGGGTTAGATCTGGTGAGTAAGGCAGATGGTCAAGCAGTTCAACCCGTAATTTGTGGATTTTCGCCATTGCAATCGCTGAGGTGTGTTATTGTTTTGGTGAAACAGGATTTTCTTTTTCTGCAAATGTGGCCGTTTTTCCGCAAATTCTGCCTTCAGCTTGTCCAGTAATGATGTGTAGTATGCTCCTGTGGTGGTTTTTCCTTTTTGAAGATAAGCGATTAAAATAACTCCATGACTATCCCCAAAAAACAGTCGCCATCACTTTCCCAGCTGAAAAAAATGGTTTTGTCCTTTTTGGAGCCGGTTTCCCCTTTGCAATCCACTGTTTGGACTGTATTTTTTGTTTCGGGCATATAATGGTGTATTCAAGTTTCATCTACAGTAATTAATCAGCACAAAAACTCGAATTTATTGCGCCTAAACTGCGCTAACAGAGCGTTGTAAATGTTCATTCGAACACATTTTTGGTCTAACGTGAGGAAACACGGCACCCATCGCGCGGACAGCTTTCTCATGTCTAAATGTTGATTTAATATGTGACAAACACGTTCTTTTGACTTGTTCTCACTTTAATTCGGCAGCCGTCTAGCACCATTTGGTGAACTTTGGCAATGTTTTCGTCAGTAGTTGCAGTTTTGGATGTCTCGAACGCTCATCGTCTCCCAAGCTCTTACAGCTACGTTTAAATTCAGCTGCCCAAAATTTCACTGTGGTAAATGATGGTGCAGAGTCCCCATACACAGAATCCAACTCATCTTTGATTTGTGTAGGTGTATTGCCTTTCAA
>CM060950.1:193360161-193418775 GCA_030765055.1 Mantis religiosa
TGCGTCTGGGAGGGCTCCCAAAAGACACTTCACAAGGGAAGTTCACCTCTCGGCCGAACATTAAGCTTACTGGCGTCATCTCAGTGGTATCCTGTGTTGACGAGCGGTGGGCCAGCAATAACAGTGGCACCTTGACGTCCCAGTCTCGCTGATGGCTGACCATGACCTTTCTCAGGTGTTCTTCTAAGGTCTTGACGATGCCGTCCGACTGCGGTTGTAGAGGTGTTGTGCTGGTCTTGTTCACCCCAAGTCTTTCCAGTGCCTCCTTCATCAGTTTAGACTCAAAATTGGTGCCCTGAACACTGTGAAGCTCTAACGGCACAGCAAAATGGCAGAACAGTTGCTCCATGAGGCAGTCTGTGATTGTCTATGCCTCCTGGTTCGGGATGGCATACACCTCGGGTCACTTGGTGAAGTAATCCACCACCACCAAAATCAGGTACTTGTTGCCTTGGTTGGACGCTGGGAATGGTCCGGCTATGTCGAAAGCGATAGGTCCGAATGGCGCTCCGACGTTGTACTGCGATATGAGACCTCTTCTCCTAGTTTTTTTGGTCCGCGACTCACGCACACGTGAGATTGACGGCACAGTTTCTCAGCGTCTGCTCGGAACCTCAGCCAGTAGTAGCGCTGTTGGAGTTTGTGGATCGTTCGGTTTGCTCCCACGTGTCCTCCTGAAGTACCGGCGTGCACTTCCTCCAAGACTTCCGGGATCTTATTCCGGGAAGTACCAACTGCTCTCTCTGTGTCTTCCTATCGGTGATTCCCATACCCGCAACAGCCCCCGTAGGGGAAGGGATCCGTCCCTTTCAGCTGCTAAAGTGCGGGCGCTGTGGACCCTTAGCACTCGTGGTACCTCTGACGTTACTAGAGGAACCTCGGGCCGAACAGCCGAGCCCCTCCTTCGGGAGTTGTTCGGATTGGGATGGACTCGAGGGGGCAGTGTGTTCCCGATACCCGTGGGAATCGGGGACGTCTTCGGACGGGGTTGAGGGAAGCCATTAATTCTCCCGGGTACTAGCCTGCAAAGCTAGTAGAAGGTGTGCTAGATCACCAGGCGGCCCCACCGAGGTTGTTCGGTAGTCTTCACCTTGAGTGTTGACGCGCGTAAGTGGCGTATCCACTTCCATCCCGTCTTGAGTCCATAGGACCAGATGGGGGGGCTTGTTAGTCTCTAGGTCTTGCCCTATGGAAAGCCCCACGGAGAACGCCGAGCACCCTTTGGGACAGCTCGGATACTCCCTGGTTGAAGGAGGCCCGGGTCCAGTTCCTACGGGTTCAGGACTAATGGGAGTAGAACCTCTGGGCTAAACCCGCAACAGCACACCTTCTTTGGTATTCAGCGATTCCCATTAGGCCCAGTACGACTTGTATGTAGCGTTTCTGGGTGCGATGTCCTCCCAAGTTGTTCTTGTCCCTGCTTCCACTTCCCTCCAGACGGCCCCAAGTCGCTGTCCGCCAGCTGCTCCCTCCTCAGGCCCACCTTATCCCAAACGTCCGCAGGTACTGCCGTGACCACTCTAGCAGCTGCGGCACGCTCCTTCTTTCCCACTCTGGTGCATTGGCCACACTACTCCGGACAGGTTTTCGGGACATGACGTCTGCTTTGGCGTGCCTCTTCCCTCTACGACGCTCGGAGGTGAAGTCGTACTCCTGCAGTCTCTGGACCTAACGGGCTCTCTGGCCTTCCAGGTTTCTAAAGCTGAGTAGTAAAGTGGTCAATCCTCAGGTGGAATGGCAAACCGTACAGGTACTTGTGGAGATGCTCCAAGGTCTTAACTACCGCCAGTAGTTCTCGCTGGATAACACAGTAGTTCTCCTCTACCTTGGATAGCGTCTTGCTGCAGTAGGCTATCACTCGCGCTTGGCCGACCTGGACTTGGTATAGGACGCCTCCAATGCAATGGCCGCTGCCGTCGGTGTCCACAATGAAGGCGCCGCCTGGTTGTGGGAATCCCAAAATAGGAACACTGTAATGTTTCTTCCTCAGCTGTTGGAAAGCGTCTTCGACGTCCTCCATCCATGCATAAGTCCGGTGTTCTTCTGTCGAGCAGCTGAGGGGTTTGGCGATGTTGGAGAACCCCTTTATGAAGCGGTGGTAATAACTGCACACCCCCAGGAAACTGCGCAATTCTCTCTCATCCTTCGGCCGAGGCCAATCTCTCACGGCCTTTATCTTCTCCGAGTCTGTGGCCACTTCGGGTAGTGAGTACATGTGGTCCAAGTAGTTGACTTTCTTGCGGAACAGCTGGTACTTCTTCGCGTTCACCTTCAGTTTGGTCGCCTGCAGTCTCTGTAGCACCTTGCTCAGGTTGTCGAGATGGTCTTCGAATGTTTTGCCGATGATGATGTTCAGATATATCATACAGGCGTCAAAAGTCAATCTTCCCATCACTGACTCCATGAGGCGTTGGAAAATAGCTGGTGCTTTGCAGAGAACAAAGGGCATAACTGTGAGCGGCCAAAGCCCTTGGCCTGTCGAGAATGCGGTCTTCCCCTTGTCTCTCGGATCTAGAGCTACCTGCCAATAACCCGACTTCAGGTCCACAGTCGAGAACCACTGCGCACCAGCAAGCATGTCCAGGGTGTTGTCAATCAGGGGTAAGGGAAGCAGCCTTTCCTGGTGACAGCGTTCAGCTTCCTGTAGTCCACGAAAAAACGTAGCTCACCGTTCGTCATTGTCACCAATAATACGTGGAACACCAAGGACTGTCAGACTCTTCAATCATTCCCCTAGATCTCAGGTCCTCCAATATGTCCCGTACTGCCGCTTGTTTTGCCAGCGGAACGCGTCTGGGTGGTTGCCGAATAGGCCGGGCGTCTCCGGTGTCGATGCGGTGCAGCACTCGATCCGTGTAGCCGTAGTCGCTGTTACCTTGTCTGAAAACGTGCTGGTATCGTCCCAACAGTTGTCGAACCTTCTTGAGCTGTTCTGCGGTCAGGTGGTCGGCTGTCCTCTCCAGTATGCCTTCCAGCCGGGGCCCCGGGCGTTGGCACCGGCTCCTGGATGTTGTCGATTTGCATTACGTTAACCACGTTCTCGCACGTCCCCAACTCCGTAATGGCCTGGACGTCGTGGCTTAAGCATCCTCACCGGTACCTCCTCTCGGTACGGCAACAATGTACTGGCTACACAAAGTCCGCGCACAGGCGTCTTCTGATCCAACAACAGGTTCTTAGTCCGCTGGCCTTCCAGTCACGCCGTCACCACCACCTCGCTTCTCGCGGGGACAACCACGTCTTCTTTCAGCATGACCCTGCAGATTCCAAGGCGTTCTTCGGGTTGCCTGAGTATCACCTCTTCTCCATTAAGCTGCAGGACGTTCCTGCCGACGTCGACCGTCGCTTCGTGGATCTTGAGGGCATCCAATCCCAGTATCACCTCCTCAGCCACCTCCGCGACGAACACCCACTGACGCATGTACTCCGTCCCAAGGTCAACTTCAGTAGAGCCTGCTTTTCCACAGGCAAGGTGTCGCCCGATGTCGTCACAAGCTGGTATGTTCGGCTCGGTTTCCTCGATGGCGAGCTCCTGGCTACGTCAGGTCTGATGACGGTCACGGCTGCCCCGGTGTCCAAAGCACGCGGCACGGCTTTTCTCTCAGCCAACCATCCGCGATGAGGCTGTCATTCATTCGCCGGCTGACGGTGCGCAGTGTCACTCGAGGGGATGGTGACGATGGCGCCGATGTGCCCCTCACCACGCCGGCCCTTACTCGCTCTTTCGGCTGCTCTCCCTGGTGTGAGCAGTCTCTCTCCAGGTGTCCCGTCTGACCACACCCCCAACACATGCCACTAAGTTTTCGTCGGCGTCCCTCAGCTGGTCTTCTGTCCCCATTGTAGCGTATACACCTTGTTCTCGAAGTAGGGGTAGCCATAACCTTGGCCGCCTCCATCCTCAATGCGGCCGTTAGCGCCTCGTGGATGATCTTGTAGTCGCCGAACATTAGGCGCTGACGTATCTCGTTGTCTCGTACCACGTCAACGAATTTGTAGGCGGCTTCCCAGGATACGAATTCGGGTGGGAGGTCGACTAAGGCTTTGCAGGCCAGCTGTTCGATTGCCAGGGCGAACTCCTGCAGCGTCTCCCCTGGCTGCTGCGATCTAAATTTCAGCTGGCTGTGCAAGTCTGCGGACAAGCGGTGATTTCCGAAGCGGTTTTCGAGGGCCTCCCAGATGTCCTTGGGCGCCCCCGCTGTCTGGACCGCGTTCAGAACCTCTGCGGCCCGTCCCTGGAGTCTGGCTATTAGCTATGCGGTCTCTTCTTCTGGTGACCACTTGTTGTGCTTGGTCACTGTATCGAATTGGCGGCGGAAGACTTAGAAATTTGAGGTGCGGTTGGTGTTGCTGTCGGCCTTTCCCTCTAGGTCGTTAACGCGGTTCGCCAGGTCTTCGATACGCTCGTCCACTTGATCCATCAGCTTACCCAGCTCTGTTACGCCATACCTCACGCCGGCCAACTGCTCCTCAAATTTGGCGGCGGTTCGCAGCCTTTATTTCTGTGGCCAGGCTGTCGTTCTCCGCTTTCATTTCCGTGGTTAATTCGGCCTTCATTTCAGTCATCGTCGCGGCAAGGTTGTTACTCGCTGTTTTCATTTCTTTGAGCTCTGCGGCCAGGTTGTTATTTGTGGTCTCCAACTTCGGGGCCAGATTATTATTTGCCGCTTCCGTCTTCGCAACGAGGGTGTGATTCGCCGTCTTCATTTTTTCCATTTTTTCTAAAATCGTTGCGAATGCAGCTTCCGTTGTCGTGTTCCACTCCTGACACCAATGCGACCTTGTGGGTTCGTAAAATTAAAAGTCTAGCTTACAGAAGTTCAAAATGCTCTTTATTTTCGTAGAAATACAATTTGTACAGCCTTTTGCAGCAGGATGAGGTAACAATAATTAGAAATCATTCTTTGCTAATCCATCAAGATATGTTATCAGAAGCCATTTATAACTAAAATAACCACATTAAATGTGAAAAGTTTATGTATTTGGAATTTTTTATTCAAATAGAAGGAAAACCCTTTCAAATTATCCATAAATCTTGCTCTTTTAAACTGCAGTACATAAATAAAGGTTTAAAATCATGACAGTTTATGTAATTTTGTAACGGTAAGTTTTAGTTGGAACTTTTTTATATGAATATCCAGTTGGAAATTCTTGTTTCCTGATCTGACTGTTAGTGGGCCATGTAATGACAATATAAAAAAAAATGATGAACGACTGCTATGGGAAGAAAGTCAATAATCTTGTTTCATGATGATGGAACAATGTTGCGGTAATATAAAAGTTTTCAATAGTAACTGAAAATTAATAATCTTCAAAAAGAGATATTCTGTAATCTTAATACTGATGAGTGGACGTGCAGGAGTGAGGAATTTTATGTAATTAATGGAAACTATTTATTAAGGAAGTAAGGATTTATCGATATGCTGGAGGTAACCTATGAAAGAAAGTTCGAGTAAAATGTAATCCAGATTATACAATTAAATTATATATTACAAAATTGGACTTATCTAAAATAGTATTTATTTCACTCGAAACCACACCTGAAAACAAGAGATCTCATTACTCTTATTTAATCAAACACAATCATCAAGAAACAATTCAAACTACAACAACGTAACCCTGTTACATCTGGCTTGCCAACTTGGGTCTTCGAAACAGTCAAAGTTCATCCTGGCTGGAATGAATAGAACATCTGTTACAATTTTAATACACAGTTTTTCCAATGTATTAATTTTATTGGTTCATATATATGCTTGAATAGCTTATCTTTTGGATTCATTATTTTATTAAGCAAGCAAAAATTAATTATGATGCCCATAAGATCAGCCAGGCTTAACATTCTTACTTGCTTCACTCAGAAATTAATTGAGCAGAACATGCTTCAATAGTGCTTGCTCACATTAACTACAGAATAACTCTTGGAGCCCCCCAAAATATTGTTTAATTTGGCAAAGCCTCTGGTTGTCTTTGATCTGAAAATTAGGTTCTCTTTTCCTGGTAGGTTCCTCTAAAGTTTACCAAAGGTTCACCAAATTTATCAGAGAATATCTTGGTATTTCCTGCCAGTCAGCATGCAAATGATAATGCAGATAAATGCTTGTAACACATGTTCAGTTTAATTAAAAGGTGGGTGAGACAAGTAAAGGGCATTAAGATTGACTCCACTTATTAGCTTCATAGTTATGAGACTTGCTCAGTATGCATGATCCTTTTTAATTTTAATATGTGACTAATTGATCAGCTTGTTTATATTGTATTAATAAACATTGCTTCCTGTTATCTATAGCTTTACTGATTTTCATAACTCATGCAATACATTTGAGGAGCATTTTTTCAAAACTTAATAGATGCAAAATTTTACGAAATTGAGTTATATATATATATATATATATATATATATATATATATATATATATATATATATATAGTATTGACATAATTTTCACCTTCTGCATCATTCTGTGAAATCAGATTTTGCAAAATTTGATTCATGTCCTGTGTAGAAGGTAGGGAATAACCTGTTCAGTATGCATGATCCTTTTTAATTTTAATATATGACTAATTGATCAGCTTGTTTATATGGTGTTAACAAACACTGCTTTCTTTTATCTATAGCTTTACTGATCTGGCATAACTCACGCAATACATTTGAAGAGCATTTTTTTAAAACTCAATAGATGTAAAATTTTATGAAATTGAGTTATATATAGTATGGGCGTAATTTTCACCTTCTGCATCGTTCTGTGAAATCAGATTTTGCGAATTTCGATTCATGTCCTGTGTAGAAGGTAGGGAATATTAGCAATTCTTTCAAAACTTGATAGATGCACTTGCTCACTTAAAGCAAAAGTCTATAGATCAATTTTATGATTTTACGATCCAGCGTGTAGCAACCTCAATTCTATGAAACGCATGTTGGCATTGACTGCCATCCCACTGTTGCGATTCTTGGAAATCTCAATCATTTCTGCAAGGTTTGTACATTACTGCATTGTTGGTAATAACTGTGAACTCAGTTTGTTGGCTTGTATTTCGCCAGCTGGTAAGTGATAAATGAGTAGCGTTTTTTCAAAACAATAGATGCAAAATTTTATGAAATTGAGTTCCATATAGTATCGGCATAATTTTCACCTTCTGCATCGTCCTGTGAAATCAGATTTTGCAAATTTTGATTCATGTCCTGTATAGAAGATATGGAATATTATCAGTTTTTTCAAAACTTGATAGATGCACTTGGCTCAGTTAAAGCAAAAGTTGATAGATGCAATTTTATGATTTTATGATCCACTGTGTAGCAACCTCATTCCTCTTTGAGGATAAGGAAACCCCCGGAAAAACCTTATTCAGGTAACACCCTGACCGAGATTAGAACTCGGGACCTCTTGAACATGAGGCAGACATGCTATCCCGCCTTGGGCATGGTGTTTATGTCTATTGTGTATATAAGCAAACCTACAGAAAAACGACTTAAAAATAAACACGACGAAAACCAGGAAAATGATATATGAAATGATGATGATGATGATGATGATGATGATGATGATGATGATGATGATGATGATGATGATGATGATGATGATGATGATGATGATGATGATGATGATGATGATGATGATGATGATGATGATGATGATGATGATGATGATGATGATGATGATGATGATGATGATGATGATGGCGATGGTGGTGGCGGTGGCGATGGCGATGATGATGACGACGACGACGACGATGACGATGACGATGACGATGATGATGATGATGTCATCACCTAAAACCACTTTCAGTTTCCCTTGCATGAGAATATTATGTTTAAAGTATCTTGTATTACTTTTCCTAATATAAGAGATCCCTTCCTATTTAAATGAAGGCCATCCCTTCCTAGACAACTTTCATCCAAAAATTTATTTACATCTACAAAAACTGCTTTGAGTGCATCACAAGCCCAACGTATTCCCACATTTATGTCATCTATGTATCTCTTGCCTACATCTCTTCTTCTTACTATACCATTTACAACTGCAGTTGCAGATGGGAAGCACTTTTTTGCATGTCTTATCACACTATACACTTCACCCATGACATCATCGGGTCCCCAGGACTTGTAGATGTCATTTGTGCCTACATGTAGCACTAATGTGTTTATTTTGTCCTTGGTTTCTTCTTTGTCAAGCAGGTTTGTCATGTATTCAGCTTTCACTCCCCTAAACACTTTCACTGTTGTATCATTTCTGCTTAACACTACGTTTTTTATCATTGAGTCACCACACACTAGTACACTTTTTCTTTCTTCTCTCTTCTCTTCCTTCTTGCTTCTCTCTTTATCCTGTATCTTCTGTTGTGGTGTTTGTTTGTTTCTCCATTTATACCGCGAATTTTTCCAGGAATTTTCTTTGCTTGATTCCACGTTTTGGGAAGATTTTTCTTCTTCTAGTTGATCTAATAGTTCAAAACTGTTTTTCAAGATGATGCCGTTTGAGGTTATGTCCCACGATTTCATCAACTTCCCTGTTTGACTCTTTACCCTTCATTTTCCATTTTTAATGGCCTTATTTGTTCTTTTTCACCTTCTTTTTCTAGTTTTAAGGAGGCAACTTCTTCTCTTGCTCTTTTTAGATCTTTGTTTAGGATATCTATCACCAGCTGAAGCGATGATATTGTATCCTCGTCACGTGTTTTTAGGCTTTGTTTTGGCGGTCCAGCTTGGTTTCCGTTAGATCTTGTTTTCATGATTTCTGTGGCGATTTTAATGTTACCTTCATTTTCACATCTTTCCTTGCACTTCTTTTGCACGTTGTCATTCTTCTTTTCAACCATATTTATTTTGAAACTTGAATTTTCTAATTTTTCCTGCATCTTGCTTCGCGTTAATATACTATATGCCGCCATGTTGTCAGCATAGTGCCATGGCTGTATAATTATGGTTGTATAATCTATGCATAATGATTCCATCTAAAAACCCAGAACAAAGACATTTCCTTGTATACATGGTTGGAAACTGAATCTGCTAAAGGCTGCAACCAGATTGCCTCAACTTTGCACCACTTCTTGTTGGAACTGGCAGAAAGGATGTCCAGCAGCACTCTTTCTACCATTCGTTTATTTTCAGACTCTTGCTCTAGTCAGAACAAGAATAGTGTGATGATGTTCATTCTTATTGATTTCGTGGAGAAGAGTAAAAAATGTTCCCACATTTCACATATCTACCCAATATGTGGGCACAGTTTTATGCCTCCTGATAGAGTGAGCAAAGAAAAAGGATGTTCAAAATCTGGCTAAATTGTTTGAAATTCCAGAAAGTGCAAAAGAATTTTATGAAGATGTACCAGAAGATACCAATAAAGGTTAAAGCTTACTTATTCATATTGTTTGAAACTTCTTTGTATTCAATATGTTTGTTATATAAATAAAGCAAAATATTATATTGTTATTGTGAATGTAGAGTACTTAGTTTATAAGTTTATACCTAATCAAATAATCCTTATAAACATTAACAGGTTATCTAGAAAATGAAGCTTGCTACAGTGAAGCAATAAATATTACACAAATATAAATATTTGTTACAAAGGCTTCACTTATCTTAAGAAATTGGTGTTAATACTTCTTTCTAATGGAGATTGATTTGTTTGTGAAATCGATATCCATTAGAAAGAAGTATTAACACCAATTTCTTAAGATAAGTGAAGCCTTTGTAACAAATATTTGTATTTGTGTAATTAACAGGTTAGTTGTATAATACATTATGTATTATGAAAAAGTGAAAATAAATAAAAGAATAATAAATACCTGAATAAAATGTAACAAAAACAATATATAGCAAAAATAACAAAACTTCAAGAGTTAATTTGTTGCTCATGTAGAAGAGTTAAAGAGCATCTATCAGTTTTTTAAAAACTCTGCATTTTCAAACCTTAAATTTGCAGTAGTTAAATTATAGTGTTTGTTTCTTTTCACGTTCAATGAGACAGTTTTTCTCAGAAACATATTTTGTGCATCTATCGAGTTTTGAAAAAACACTCCTCAAATAGTTTTATAAAACTACCATTCTCAGCTATAAATAAATTTGAAATCAAAGTTGGGAATAGCATTGTAAATAATCCTACTCAAATTTCA
The DNA here is from genome assembly GCA_030765055.1 of Mantis religiosa. Classification (NCBI taxonomy): domain Eukaryota; kingdom Metazoa; phylum Arthropoda; class Insecta; order Mantodea; family Mantidae; genus Mantis; species Mantis religiosa. The sequence goes on from CM060950.1 coordinate 193,370,269, forward strand.
ACTATTCTTAACAACCACTTTGCGTCGATTGGCAGCAACTTAAAAGCCCAACAGGTTAATCAAAATTTAAGGAAACATCACTTTCCAGGAAAATCCAAAATAAACAGCAATATATTTCTCTACCCTACAGATAACAAGGAAATTATGAATATAATTAAAATACTTAAATCAAAAGCAGCACTGGTGTAGATGGTATACAAATTGCATTGATAAAAAAGGGCAGTACTGAAATAGTCACTCCACTTGTGAACGTTATAAATGCTTCTTTTGCATCTGGAACATTCCCATAAAAATTGAAAATAGCTAAAGTTATTCTGTTGTGCAAAAAAGGTAATAAAACTGACACAAATAATTATAGACCAATATCTATTCTGCCAACAATTTCAAAAATCTTTGAAAATCTAATTTACAATCGTTTAATAAATTATCTGCATAAATTTGTCTTAATCCCAAAACAACAAAATGGTTTTGTAAAAAATAAATCTACTATAACAGCACTGACAGATCTTATTGAAAACATAATTGGTAATATTGACTCTGGCTATTACAGTGCAGGTATTGTGCTGGAGCTTACTAAAGCGTTTAATTGTGTTGATTCAGTAATTTTAATGGATAAACTATATATGTTAGGCACTAGGGGCTATGCTCATAGCCTATTAAAATCTTTTACTACAATTAGGAAACAATTTGTGGTTAGAAACTCAAATGGTTATGAATGTAATTCAACAGTACAAACTAAAACATACGGAGTACCCCAAGGCTCAATACTAGGACCACTACTATTTATCCTATACATTCATGATTTAAATTAAATAATTCCTAATAATTCTAGCATATCACAGTTTGCAGATGACACTACAATTGTTGTCAACAGTACCAATTTATCTCAGCTGAACTCCAACATTATTGATACAGTAAAATCAGTGGTACAATACTTTAGAGATCTAAATCTATTCGTGAACCCAACTAAATGTGAAATAGTTAATTTTGACTTAAAACACATGAACTCTTCAACTCAACTCATTATTAATCATACAATAGTTAGTAATGTAAAAGCTACAAACTCCTAGGTCTGAACTTAGTATATTTACCTATGACACACATGTTAATAGACTTGCATCCAAGATCAGTAAGAACTTATTTGTTCTTAGATATTTAGAAAATTTGTGCCTGATAGTACTGCCAGGTCAATTTATTTTTACCTCATTGAAATACTATGGGGCAGTACGAGTAGAGCAAATTTCAATAAAAAAATGTCATCACAAAAAAGGGCTGTTAGGTACCTTGCTAATCTTGCAAATAAGAAATCTTGTAGGCACTCCTTTAGACAGTTAAAGCTCCTTACACTTCCTAGTCTTTATATATATAAAACCATCCTGTACTTAAACAAGTTCAAAATACGAATTTCAGTTATTTCTGATAATCATAATTACAATACAAGAAATAAGAGTGATTTTTACTTTAAGGGTCACAGGCTTTGTTTTTATGAGAAGATGCCTAATTTTAGGGGGGTAAAATTATATAATGCTTTACTGAAAGAAATTAAAACCCCAAAAAATGTTTGTAAATTTAAAAAAGCTTTGCAAAATTTCCTGATAGATAGAGCATATTATACTATTGAAGAGCTTTTACTGTAAATAGTTGTTTGATTGTTCTATTCCACTTGTGTATGTTTAAGCAGTAATCAATCCAATGTATATATTATTGATATGATTCAGCTGTGAATTTCACTATATTGAATTGCAACTCCACTCATACAGCATTTACTGCATACTTATGATTATGAGTAGCTATAGTTCTTTCAGCAATGTATGAATGATATAACAATAAATAAATTCAGATGACTTTAAAGATATATATATATATATAAAATAAGAAATATACTAGATTATTGTAGATTGAAAAAAAATTGTTTAATTTGTTTTGCAGTGGTTCAGTAGATATGAATGAAGCAAGTTCTGTAAGCAGTGTGAGTCAATCTCGTGGAGTGAGTATGGAGAATGAACTGAGAGGTTCCAGTCTCAGCTCAGACGAAGGCCTACCTGTTGCAACATGCAGCTGTGATAGTGGCAAGTCTGCCAACCAAATAACACAACAACCTGTTCCTGTACCATCACCACGCCCAGAGAGGTAATATGATAATAAAGTAAGAAATAAACTGACATTCTCTTCTGCTAAAATTCTATTTTCAGCTCTGAGAATGAAAAAGGAGCAGTATTTGAGATGAAAGGCTTACATAAACATCTTTTTACCACAAATCTTAAATGTCTTATCTTGAAGCTATTCATTATTAAGGGAAGACAACAAAAGCTTACAAATATTTAACAGTATGATTGAAGTATTATTGTAATTAAATACATTTCTCTCTTTATGACAAATTAAGTAGTAAAACGCATTCTAGAAAGTCAAGTTCTCAAATTGGTATTCAGCATTACCTCTTTAGGCACAGTTTGTAATAGAGAACGTGCATTCTACCATTACTCCAATATTCAAGTGCTTCATGAAATATAATTTTTCTTACTGATTGTTCCTGACACTGCTTTTATCATTTAAGAACAAGATGCTCATATAGTCACATTGCTGAAATGTAAGTATTAAAGATACAGATGTTACAAGTTTAAGAATTTTTGCTTATTGTGTAATTCTGAAATGTTTAACTTAAGTAAGGCAGACATAATGGATAGACTGCAAAATAAAAGAACTTATTAAATTTAAAGGGAGTCGATTAATAACACTAAACAACACTTACTTTTAAATTTTTCCAGAACATGTTTCAGAGACTTTGCCTCTATCCTCAGCCGGCCATCGACTGGTTCTTATTGGTGTAGTTGACGATATTTTGTCATAGGTCTCTTCTGGTGGCGGTTCAAGGAACTTGCTGAGTCTTACAAAGTTTCTGAAACATGTTCTGGAAAAATTTAAAACTAAGTGTTGTTTAGTGTCATTAATCGACTCCCTTTAAATTTAATTTATCATAACAACACTGTTTTCAACACTTCCAAGAAAGGAATTGCAAAAGAACTTATATTAGAGACTGTAGAAAAGCACTATATGGTGCTGATTATTTACATTAGGATTCTAACCATCTTCCCCAAGAGAAGAGAGAATTAGGTGATAAAAGAGTTAAAATAGTTGAGAAAAGTTTCTAATGACAATGGTTAATTAATTAAATCAATCAAGAATTTCACCTTTTCTCTATCAATAGAAGTATGTTTCAAAGGAGCAGTTTTCAGTATAGTAAGCTTATTAGAAGAGCATTTATATTAGATTTATTGCTCACTTAAATTGGTGGTGGTTTTATTGACTTCTCTGTAGATGCTATGCTACTTACATTTTCCTGAAGATTTAGATATGTTAGTTTTTCTAATCCAACTCATATCTTTATAAATCAGCACAGGTGCTTGCCAAACAGTAAAAGGATTTGCAGATGCAAAAGGAGATTGATGTTCTAGAGAGGTGCTAGGGTTTAGCTTAATTCAGTTTGCTAGTTAGTAACATTGTTAACTTCCATGGTGAATGATAAAATAACATAACTGAAAGTGGAGACAAACTCTTTGATGATTTCAGGGCCCAAAGTGCAAAAATAGCCTAAGTTGAAGAAGTGCTTGTTCATGTAATGGAGCTAAGTAATAGCATTACTGACTTAGGCTACAGAGCTGACCATACAGCATCCATCCCACAATTGCATAGGTACATATTAGAATTTCACTGATCTGTGATGAAGCTAAGAAGAGAGACTAATCTTCTTTTTTCCCAAATCAGAAATGCAGATCAGACTCTTGTGTTCTTCGATATGATACAAAGTATGATGGCATACACTAAGGCTGAATCCAGCATATTAATTAAAACAGCAGAGGCTGTATTGTAATGTTGCTAATTATAATAGCTGGTAGGAAACTACCACCCTTTGTAATTTTTAAAAGAAAACTCGTCCAAAGTGTAACCTTTCTGCTGACATTTTGTATGAGTGCATAATATAGAGCAGATCACAGCTGATTTGATGAAAGACTGGTTGTAAACTGTATGGTATCGACATCCTGGAGCTCTGTTACATAAGAGAGCCATTCTAGAACTCAACAGTTTTTGAACAAAGTGTATGAAAAATTAAATATGCTGTTGAAACACATTTCAGGCCATAATATCAGGTGAAGTTACATTGGCTTTAAAATTGATAAAGATCCACATTAACAAACCATTTAAAGATCATCACCATAGATTTTATGGAGAATGGATGCCAACTGTTTCCTTCAAACTGACAAAAGCAGTCAGCATTAAGAGGTCTACCAAGAACAAATATGATCTTGGATTCCTCGGGCACAGGTTCTGATCATTCAAAAGATAACACTACACTACATTGCCTACATTGAATTTGTTACATAAACAATATAATCTTTCTGGTGTATTTTAATCTGCTGATTACAACAATGAAATTTTCCATCAACCATAATTTTTCTGTAATTCTAAAATATTTTTACCCTTGTTTATTAGCATTAGTGGTACATAAGATGTTGTTTAGAAGTATTTTACACTTCATTTCACTGTGTCACAATTGACTTACAACATTTGGTGATTGTTGCCCTGAATTCAAGAGTTACAACAATGACATTCCCTTACAGAACTGTAATTGTAAGGCAGTGTTGGCAGTTGAATAGAAGTTTTCTTAATAGAAAGAAGCTAATTTTGTGCTCTCTTCCACTGCCAATTGAGGTAGAAGTGTGTAATGCTGTCCATAGTAGTGAATTATAAGGAGTTTTGCAAAAGTGTGTAGTATAAGAAACATGTTTCGAAAGTGTGTTAATGACAGAAACAACTTCTGTTATGTGTATAGTAAGCTGACTTTTAAAGTGCAGAGGCAAAAATGTACTCCTCTTATAAGAAGAATTTATTACTATTATTTAACATCAAAATACACCAGAACAAGACATGGGCCCCGAAAATCTGCTGTGGCAAATGAATAACACTATTAACTGGCTGATTGAAGAATACCGTCAAATGCCATTTGACGTCCCTATGATATGTGGTAAACCTAAGGATCATTTGACAGACTGCTACTTCTGCTTGACAAATGTATCTGTAATAAGTTAAAAGTCGGGACACTTAGTTAAATATCCATCTTTAGATTCAGCAACTCGATCAGTGCTTCATGGGCCAGCACTTTCCAACAAATGGCATAACAATGACTGAAAAATTTCTTGATGTTGAGCAGGGGTGGCTCGTCCTTACATGCTGCAGTGCTGCAGCACGCTATTTTCTGTTTTACAAATTACATAGTAGAAATTTTGAAAGACTATGTAAATAAGAATGAATTATTGTAGGCGTAAGAAACCGAGCATGACCAATAATGAACTCTCAATGCATGAAGAACACCTGTGTGGCCAGTGGAACGCTTCCTCAACTTGAATGTGCTGAGAACCTAAGTTTCCTAGATTTTTGCACAAATGAGTGCTGCATCTGGGTGTTGTGCAGTACTCATTCAGTGCAAGGCAGACACTTGGAGCCAGTGAAGCAGGACCACCCACACTCATGGCTGTAGAACGTGAATATGCATTAAAATTCATTAAACAGTCTATCACTGTCTTATAGTTTAGTTCTAGAAACTAACTCCATCCTTCTTACGTAAACACATCCAATACCTAATGGTTATTAAATTGCAGGGCAGATTGCTTGCATGATACTCAATTCCCGCAAGCATAACAGAAATCCTCCATAACAAGTGCACGTGGCCCACATGCTCGCATTGTATCTTTGTGTAACGTTATTCAGTGGCTGATGTCAGTCTCTTTATTTTGTGAGTAAGTGTGAAACATAAGCGTTTTAACTTCACTTCATTCAGTGTATGAATAATTTAATATTATGAAAGCTTTAGACAATAAATAACAAACACGGTTAATGAACTTCTAAAAACTGCTTTTAGAAGGCAAGCACTAGAAGAAAAGATTAGTATAAAAATCTTAGGGCGACCTACACTCCACCTAAAAATTAAGCAAAGAACAAATGAAGCAGAAATTCTGTTTACACCAGGAAATATAACACCAATATATATAACAACAATGATTGGATCTATGGATGTGAAATTAGAAATTCCCTGTTTTGCTTTCCTTGCCTCCTGTTTGGAAGTACTGATTCATGGTCTATGACGGGTGTTAAAGATCTTGGTCATAATAATGAGCACATAAAAATGCATTCAAAAGGCAAGAAGCATATGAAAATCCATTTGACTTCTTAGTGCTTGGAGCTTTAAATATTGCATTGCAGCTAAGCAGAGCATTTCAGGAAGCAATGCAAAAACATAATGAGGATGTCAAAATATATATATTTTATCAAGGATCATAGATTGCATTAAACTTTGTGGAATATTTCAGCTTGCTTTGCATGGACACGATGAGACCGAAACATCAGATAATCCTAGCGTGTATTAAATCTCATTGGTAGTCTGGTAGTGCGGTAAAAGAATGTATTGAAAGTAACAAAGTATTCAAAGGGTTAATGATTAGTGTCATTAATCGACTCCCAAAAAATTTAATTTATACAACAACACTGTTTTCAACACTTCCATGAAAGGATTTATTCAAAGGGTTATCTAAGACCATCCAAAAAGAATTGCTCGATTGCATTTTGGAAGTGTGCCATGAAGAAATTGAAAGAGAATTGAAGGAGGTGGCTTATGTTGCTATTGTGGCAGATGAAACTATTGACACATCTGAAAAAATTCAGTTGGCTTTAGTTTATAGATATGAAAGAAACGTTTTATACATGAATGGTTTTGGAGCTGTTCTAATCCGGCAGACCAGACCACCAATTCCATTGCAGGTAGTATTTTGAAAGAAATTGACATCATTTTTAAGGAAGGTCGCCTTAAAATAATTCCTCAGACTTACGATGGTGCATCTGTAATGAGCAGCAACACAGGGGGCGTATAGATCAAAGTGAAAGAAGACTACCCACTGGTGTAGTATGCACATTGTTATGCACATAAGTTAAATCTGGTAGCGGAGAAACAAACTTCAAAAATCATTCTGCTTGGATATTGTTTTGCAGTCCAGTCTATCAGCTTTTCCAGCATTGTTTTTTCTTTTCAAGATCTCCCCAGCGTTTGGCAGTGTTAGAAGCAAAAATTTCTTGGAGAGTGCCTCAAGGATCTGCAATGAGGTGGAATTTCAAATAAAGATCTATGCTCCATATACGGGCACAGAGAACCCTTGATAGATTGTTTTGATGTGATACAAAAAGTTTTATCGGACAAGACAGTGCTAGAAGTTCGTGGTCTGATTCACAATTTGGAGGACAGAGAATTTAATTTCTGGCTCACTTTATTCATAAAATTATGCCCTATATTGACATATAATCAGCTTCAGGCACAACAGGTAGATGCAGTGACTGTGATTCAATCTTTCATCAAAACAATCAACATTGTGCATAGTAGAATGAACAATATAGCTCAGATTGAATCATGTTATGTTCAAGATGCAAAAATGTGAAACGTAAAGGAAACAAACTTAGCAGCAGATGCCAAAGAAGTGTGTGATTGAATAATATGAAAGGTATATAGCCACTTCGAGTCTACAGAACATCTGGATGCAGAAAACTAAATTATTTTCTCAAGTGTTTCCTGAATCAGAACTGAACATTGTCGGTGATCGTTATAAAGAACTTGACAAAAGCAAACTTCGAACTGAACTCAGCATTTTATATGAACATTTGGAATTCGGGATGACAGAAGGTGCTGTTCTACTACTGCAGTTAATACTGAAGAACAGTTTGTAAACCCTTAAATGAAATGACCAAGCTTTTAAGAATTATTTTAACAGTTCCATGTGTACTGCAGAATCAAAATGCTGTTTCTCATCTTTGAAAAGGATAAAAACCTTTCTGAGCAACACCATAACCCAAGATTAGCTGACCTTTCTGGCCATGCTATCTATAGAGAAGAAGCTTATCACAGGTATGCAGGATTTCAACAGCAGAGTGATCGACAAATTCTGCATAAAGAAACATCGTCGTATGGACTTCATTTTTTTGAAACTAGGTGAGTTGAATTGACTTTTTCTTGTAGCATGCTGTTATTTTTCGTCACAAACAGCCACTGATGAAGAATCACAGAATTACTCAGAATTTGCTGAAGATAGTGCTATAAAATGAACCTCACTTTTTAACTTAGGAGTGCTTTAAATGATTTGGTTTAGGACCTTGGTTTAAGTGAAAGCAAGGCAGAATTACTTGTCTCTACCAATGCCAAAAGAAACTTAGCATTTGTTTTCTAAAGAGAAGGACCTAGTTTTATGCAATGATGTCAATAATTTGTTGTAATAACTGGGTGTTGAGCATAAATCTGAGGATTGGCGTTTGTTTATAGACTCCTCAAAAACAAGTCTAAAAGGAGCGTTACTACATAGTGGAAACAAATATCCATCTATTCCTTTAGCCCATGCAATTGGTTTGAAAGAAAATCATGAAAATATGAAGTTCTTACTATCTGCAATTAGTATGACAATTTTTCTTGGCAGATATGTGTAGATTTCAAAGTTATAGCCATCTTACTTGGGATGCAGCTCAGCTATACTGAATATCACTGCTTCTTGTACCAGTGAAATATCAGCGATTAAAGCAATCATTATTAAAAATTATTTGCCATAAAGAGGGTCATTTAGTTCAGAACAAGATAATGTTCTTCACAAACTACTTAAACGTTCTGAAAAAATATGTTTGTCTCCATTGCATATCAAACTGGGCTTGTTTAAGAATATTGTGAAAAGAATGGATTGTGTTGCCACTGCAATTCTCTTCCTGAAAAATAAATTCTTCAAGACCGGGGAAGCTGAAATAATAAAAGGAAAATTTCTTGGCCCTCAAATAAGGAAACTGATAAAATGTATATATTTTGAAAACCATTTAAAAGTAAAAGAAGCAGCTGCATGGAATCTCTCAAAGAAGTTTTCACAAATTTTCTGGGAAAACTCAGATGTAATAACTACAGAGAATTTGTCAGTGAGATGACTGAGAACTACAAGATAATGAAAGTAATATGACTTTGAAAATACACTTTCTCCACTCCCATTTTGATTTTTCCCTGAAAACTAGGAGCTGTGAGTGGCAAACATAAAAATGGAAAGGCACTACCAGGATAAATAGTGTCCAAATATATTGGCAGACGTCTACTGGACACTGAAGAGGCATGTTTCTTAAGTAAAGTATAGCCACAAATCTTACTTACATAAATTTTAGGTGAGTAAATCTAATTTCAACTAAGATATCATAACAGTACGAGGGTTGGCTGATAAGTTACAGGCCTCATAATAAAAAAAAACTTTATTTCTCAACATAATCTCCTGAAAGGCTAATATATTTGTCATATTGGTGTTCTAATTTAATTAAACCATCTCTGTAATGATTTATCATGGTCCTCAAAATAGCTGTTTACCGCACCAGGGATCTCCTTGTTGCTGTGAAATCTTCGTCCTCCAAGAAATGTTTTGAGATTCAAAAACTGGTGCTAGATTTGGCGAATAAGGTGGATGTTCAAGCAATTCAAATTTTAATTTGCACAGTTTTCTGTGAATGAAAAATGACTGAACAATGGGCCAGAGCATTGTCATGAAAAAACAAGATGTTTTTCTTTACCAAATGAGGTATTTTTCTTTTCACCTCATCATTCAAACGTTGCAGTAAGCTTGTGTAGTAGACACTAGTGATTTTTTACCCTTTTCCAAGTAATAAATAAAAATAATTTCCTGTGTATCCCAGAAAACACTTGCCATAACCTTGTTAGCTGACAAAATTCACTTTGCATATTTTGGAGTTGGTTCACCTGGCGCAATCCACTGTTGTGACTGTGATTTACTTTCTGGAGTGCAGTGATGTATCCAATTTTTATCCATGGTAATAAGCTATCTCAAAAATTCACTGGGATGTTTTATGATAAAGCTCCAAATTCTTTACAGAAACAGTTTTTATTTGCAACTGTTGATGAGGTGTCAACAAATGCAGCACCCACATTGCACAGATCTTGTGAAAGCCTGAAACATTACTTGAAATATTACCTGCACATTCTTTTGATATGTTTACCCTTTGCTATCTCAAACAACTCTAATCTGAGGTCATCCAGTACTAAATGAATTTGTTCAATGATCTCTGGAATTGTGATTTCCACAGGGCGTCCAGAGTGAGGCTCATCACTAGTGTTCTTACATCCCATTTTAAAGTCTGCAACCCACCTTTTAATCATTGTATATGAAGAGGCAAAGTCTTTCAATGTATTGTCCATTTCCTCCTTGATTTTTTTAGGCGTTCAGCCTTTCAAATGGAGGTATTTAATCACTGCTAGTTTTTCCAAATCCTCCATTTTCATGAAGCCTCTACACTTGTCTTGTTTAAAATGCTGTCATTCAAAAACTAAATAAGCTATTGACCTATAACTATAGATACAAGATAGTCTAGAACTAAACTATATGATGCTATCCATCAAACTGGCCCAGTGGCGCCATCTCTGTATGAGGCCTGGGACTTATCAGCCGACCTTCACATAGTATATATATATACATACATACAAAAAATGCTGTTGTTGTTGTTGTTGTTGTTGACTAATGGCACTGGGGATTAGTTGATTTGCATCATTTTCCCCCTAGCTTCCCAATATAAAGCCTGTAGGTTCCCACTTTCGAGACCATTACATTTGTCCAAATGGTGTTTGTTCATGATGACATCCTCTTTACAGATAGTACATTTGGGTGTAGGTATGCAGTGTATTTTATAAAGGTGTTCTGCAAGACAATCATGGCCAGTTTCCATTCTAAATAGGGCCACTGCAGTTTTTCTTGGTAGTTTTTGTATGTCAGTTTTGTATCCAATGTTCTTATAATCCTTGATGTTTTTCATGTGATTTTTCTACAACCACGGCTGATGGAAAAGTTCTGTAAAAATTTGAAATCAGCTCAAAAATATGACCCATTATTTCCCTTATAACATAAAAAGGTTTAACTTTAGTTGGCTGTAAAGTCATTAAAAGCCTTAAGATGACTGGAAGATCTAATGCAATGGCTGACTTGGAGAATGGCATTATATGAGACCACAGAAAATCTGATTATTCCACTAATAAAGCTAGCCCATCAAGCCAATGCTTCTTCATATGAAAATAGGGGAGAGTAAAATAGCAGGTATATTCAAATTCAAGTTCAGTGTTATTCACCTCATTACTATTATGTATTTAGTAGGAACACATACACCTGGAGTTCAAACAATGTTTTAATTTAGCAATGTTTGTGTTGGTAAGGCCCCCCAAAGGTCAGGCTACTTCCACAGCATTATGAACTGTCTAACCAGTGCTTGAAGACTTATCATTGTACAACATATTGAGAAATGTGCCATAACTGCTCATATTATATATTATTTTAATTATTTTGTTATGAGGTGTTATTTTAATTGGTGCTTGATATGTCTGACTTACTTATATATTTTATGACCATCATTCTGTTGTTGTCTTTCTTTTTTAGTAATTTGGATACATTCCCTAGCTGTTTTTGATCTTGCAGTTTTACAATACAGTTTAAAAGAAAAGGAAGTAGTATGAGTAAATATGGAACACTTGAAGGTTCCTATAGCAACCAGTTTAACTTGCAGTTTTCACTTGAGACTTTTTCAGCCTTCATCACTGGGGTTAAAGCTCAGAAAATAAAAAGCAAATTTATTCAGTGTAACATACTTTCCTACTCTTACCTTAATTGATTAATAAAAGATCTGACTAAAATTATTGATTTAATTGATTAAAGGAAAACAGCCATAACAGTATAAGCCAAACAGCTTAATTTATTTTTAGAACCAAAATCATTGTTTGGGATCCAAAAGTGTGGCCTACATTTGTCTCTTCGTAGTAAAAAGCAATTTGGTTGCAAATAAATATAAAAAATATTTTTTGTTATTTCTTATGTTTTCAGAAATTTTAATTACTGCCATTTTGTTTATTATTTAGTTGCTGTTTTACAGAAAACCTTATATATTAGGATATGTAAAGCATCACAACTTTAACTATGGAATAATCAAGTTAGCTTTTCCCTGAAAAACAAAAATAATTTTGCAAATGTATATAACAGAGGTGGGCATTGTGATTCAGCGTGTTGTCATAGTATAATATATCTGAAAGTGCACACAGCTTAGGTGAGTGTTGCTGGCTAGAGGCAAGAGAATAGTTGTAAGTAAGCAGAACAATGGTGGAATTGGTGATGGCATTGTCTTTTAAACCAGCATTTTCTGAAAAAAATGAAAATTTATGCAAAATAAAAGGAGAGTTTTGAGATTCACTTTCTGTCAATGTTAGACTTACAAAATTGAAACTGGAAGCTGAAGTCATTCATTTTCAAACATATCTAATTATCAGAAATAAATATATCGCATGCAACAAAATCTCCACGCTTGAGCAGTTGTGCAAAATTAAATATGCACACCTTTAATGTTTAGCTGTAGTACTAATTACAATTTGGTTCAACACATATGTGTAAACAATGTTTTCTTCAAATGAACATTATAAAATCAAGAGCAAATTCCCGTTTCTCAGATGATCATCTATTGGCTCAATTACTTATGGCCATTACAACCATTATGCCAAATTTTGAAATTCCTGTGAACAGACATGGAGAAAAGAAAGAAACATAAGAAGTAGAAGAAGGTTAAATATAAATAATGTTCTCTCTTTCATTGTTTATAAGGCTAAGGAACATAGTATAATAGTGAACGAACTGCTCTCAACCATCACTACAGAAGTTCTTTTCCTCACAGCAGTGCCTTACTTCTGTGTTACCTGTGAGGATTATGTTGTGTTGTGTAGGCTGCACAAAATTTACTTCTGCCCAACTCTGTTGTATAATTTGCTGAACATATTTGCTCAGAACTGAATCCAGCATTCTTTGATTTATTCAATCATTCTCTCAGCCATAACAAAGATAGTATTTCGAAATTTTACTTTACTGGAACACCACAGTGAAGGGAAACATAATTAAATTATAGATGAGTCATATTTTTTACACATAAGCTTCACTTACATACCTATATTGAGGACATATTTTATGAACTATTGTTCGCATCATCAGCTCTATTGCGACTGAAACTTGATCCAGTGGTGTGGGTAGTTTTGGAGTTGATGCTGCCATTTGTTGATTTCGAAATTCATTAGTTGGTTTTTATGCTTTTCTACGTATATTTTCTCCCAGATGACGAGCTTCCTATGTTTCTGTACATATTTTAATAGTTTGGTCCTATCTTCTATCTTATTATTTTCGGACCAGAAATGAGCTGCTATTACGGACTTTTTGGTATTCTTGTATCTTAGGTGCCTGAAATGTTCTTTCTTCCTAGTGCCTATGTTTCTTTTTGTCCTACCTATGTAAATTTTTTTACAGTCTTTACACTTTGTCCTGTAAATGCCTGATTTTTCCTCTGGTTTTATCCTATCTTAATTGTTGCTGTTAAGTAGGTTTTTAATGTTATAATTGTTCTTAGGTGCCAGTGCTATATTATAGTCTTTGTATACTATTTGGAAGTTATTTGTGGTAGCAACTCCAGAACTACTCACACCACTAGATCAAGCATCAGTCACAATAGAGGGGATGATGCAAACAATAGTTCGTAAAACATGTCCTCTATATACGTACATAAGTGAAGCTTATGTGTAAAAAATACGACTTATCTATAATTTAAAGATAGTATTGTTTGCTCTGCCTTATTAGGTGAGTCACTGTGGAGAAAGAGAACATTTGTTGTGTTGGACAACAGGAAAATGTTATTTATTTAATATTAAAATATAATTTCTTGTTGCAGGCGCAGTCAACTGTCTAAGTCACCATCACCAAACACTCTAAGTGTACAAGTTCCAGTGTTCTCCAGTCTGGGGCAGTCGTTACCAAACCTTAACCTTGCTACATCTCCTAGCAGTGGACATGTGACAGCATCACCCCCAAATCCTCCATCCTCTTTACTTCTTGTGCCACCAGGTGGTAACAAGACACAGCATCATGGAGGCCTACTTAGTCCGGGTCATCGTGGTATTTCATATCCGCCACCTTCTCCACCAAGGGGATCTTTACGAAGAGGGTTTGCTCTTACTCAGACTCGTAACCCCCCATTACTTAAAACTCGCCACATCAACTCCACAATAGTTACACCTAATATTCCCAGTCCAACTAACTCACAATGTCCGTCATTGACTACAAGTTATGACTTCGATGTTCCTGTCATCACAGGTATGAAACTATTGCAAGAGATATTCTTTAGAAATAATAATGTTAACTTTGTCTTCTGACACATATTGCACTGATCATTTCACATCATTCAGACATTCTATTATATCTACCCATTGTTGTATTGTTTTTGTATGATATCACCATATTGCTTTCTTTCATTTTATTTACACCTAATTTCTTGCATCTGTTATCAGTATTCATTTTATTTAACATAACATTTCTATCCACTATCCTCAAAATGCACATTTTTTTCATATTTAGTTTTAATACTTTTAATTCCTTTTTATTTTCTTTCGCACTTCTTCTCTCTCTGTCTCCCTCCCCCTCCCCCCTTTGCAAAAGTGAAATAATAAATAACTTATAACTTATAAGATTTAAGTTGGCTTTATAACTCTTCTGTCATCTTATGATGCAAGTGTATTATGGAAATCCTTAGTAACATTACTTTTACTTAAGAAACCAGCCACACTATATAATTAAATGTATTAAACTGTAGACACTATAATACTTTATATCTATCCAATATTTAGCAATTAAGGCATCCTGTTCTATGCATACATTACTTTATTTGCTTGCATTATCATTCATTTTAAGAAAGTTAAAGAAAAGCATTTAGCATTTAGCATTTTGAGAAGCTTAGCTTGTGAAACAAATATCTCTTGAGCTTGAAACTCCATGACGGCAGTATATCCTTAGTTTGAATTTGTTGAGCTCCTTTTAGTTAGGCATATACAGTGCATCAACAAAAATACTGTGAAAAAAGACAACAAAAGTTTACCTATAATTATTTCATTCTTCATTTCCACCATTCCAGAATTCACATTCTTCAGTTCAAATGTTATTTCCTCCATGTTGAATTCCGTCATTGATTCCATTTCGTCCATGCTGGTTTTCATTTTTCTCTTTATTTCTGTCTTCATTGTCCAGGACGGCATTCTTGTCATCATCTTCTCTACCTAGTATTTTATATCACTTTGATTTCTTCCTTCAGTTCATCCATTTTGCCAATAATCTTTCAAACATTTCCCCCATCACAGCTTCTTATCCCACTTTTGACATGAGTGTGAAAACTCACTCTGTCGACCTTGTATCAGCTTTTATATACCTGCTGGGCATGGTAATCTTTCTGGAATTTGAATCCTCTGGAATTAACCGTTTCAAAAGCTCTTTTTGCATAGTAATACCTTAAGGTGTGGAGCATTCAGGTACTTTTCATCAGTAGGAAGACCCATAGAAAGTGAAGGGGAACATGTTAAAATCATAGCAGGACTTAACATAGTAAAACCATAACTACAATTAATATATGCAGTTATGACATGACCTTAACAGTGTCTAACTATACTAATAGTGTTACTAATGACTACAATTTTGACTCTGACTAGAGAATGAAGAGGTCACCTTGCACCGTTTCTTTTTTATTGTAATTTACATCTTCCAACATTAACTCATATCGGACGATGAATGGAATGGATGATATGATGCTCAAATGAGTCCAGGGTCCATAGAGCTTAGAGTTACCCGACAATCGTCTTTCAGGATAAGGGAAAACCCCTGAAAAAAACTTTTCCAGGTAACTCACCCTGACCGAGATTCGAACTCTGGACCTCTTGAACGTGAGGCAGACATGCTACCACCATGCTATCGAGACGGGCAAAGACACCTTGCACCTTAACCAAACACAGATCTTTGTGCTTAACACCCCCAGGAGAAATGGATGAGGTTAAGGAAGTCCAGGAAGATTTAGAGTACAGACAGGCAATCAACAGAGATGCACAGAATTCCCTAACAATTTCAAGCCTGTAGTTCAGGTCACATTGTTGGGCTGCTCGGAGAAGGCTTCCCTCTGGCAGAATGGTGAGAACTCAATCCACCTGAGGTGGTTCAGAGAAGGCCGCCATCTGGCACAGCCAAGAATAACTTTCCAATGAACAAGCATCTGTACCATCTGTCTGACATGAATGACACTGCACAACTCCTAAGCAATTCAGTTTGAATTAAAATTTTTAATGAGGTTCCAAGTATTGCTGCTCAGCCACCAAAGATAAAATATAATGTTGCAATGTCTTTATGGTTTGTTGAGAATAATCATCATTGCAGTGAACCTAACTGAAATATGAGAGGGAAAACAAAATTAGATGAAATGAGCAAAAGGAAATATATGATAGAAGAGAAATGAACCCAGCATTGGCTTTTTTAATAACAATAATAATGATGATGATGATGATGATTATGATGAAATAAAATGTTAAATCTCGATAAAATGTGTAGTGTTTAACGCCCGTTTTTACTACATACGGCACCGCAGGCGGTGACACTGATGATACATGAGATGAAGATGGAGCACTGGTGGAATGAGATGGCAGGGGAAACCGGAGGTCCCGGAGAAAACCCGCCCCAGCGCCGTGTTGTCCACTACAAATCTCACTTTGCGGTCGCCTGGGATCGAACCCGGGCCGCCTTGGTGAGAGCCAAGCCGTCTAACCACTGAGCCACGGCGCAGCCAAATGATGATGATGATGATGATGATGATGATGATGATGATGATGATGATGATGATGATGATGATGATGATGATGATGATATTTATTCACTTATAGACATCTTACAGTGATGTTTCAAGCTCCGTCAAAATCTTAAGTTTTTATAATTACAAGTATTTGTTATTTACATATATACGATTATAAAGTTATGATACATGTTGTATACAAGAATCAATTTAACTCTAACACTATGTACATTTTTACAGTTCATCTATTCTACAAAGACATCATTCAGTTAAGTATTGTTTCAATGATGTTTTGAGTTGGTTCTTTTTTTAATTTTTTTAGCTGTGGGGGAACTTTATTATACAGGGTGTATATAAATGAATATCGGTATTTTAACTCTTTATAATATTTATTACATTAAACTTACAGTTATAAATGATATGTCAAATGAAAAAGCAACTCAAACAGTTTTGTTTGTTGGCACCAGTGCGCAAGTGTGTGCAATGTTTCTGCTGCAATCTGCTAGACAGCGGCAGTACCAAAGATGGGACTAGCAAACAGAAAGCGTTTTGTGTTTTGTGGTTTGCAAAGACCGAATCTTAGATGCTTATGGCTACGTGCTTACTATTTACAGTTATTACAGGCTCTAAAGCCGACAGACCATGGATTATGTGCCAACTTCGCAAACGACATTTTGTTTCATGACAATGATGAGTTTATGGATCTTAAAGTCTTCAGTGATGAATCGACCTTTCACCTTAGTGGACATGTTAACACTCATAATGTGTGCACCTGGGGCTCAGAAAATCTTCACGATATGGTACAAATGCAACGAGATTTCCCTAAAGTGAATGTTTTTTGTGCCGTATCCCGTCAAAAAGTTTATGGGCCTTTCTTTTTTGGTGAACCTACTGTAACTGGCACTTCTTACCTTGACACACTAGTGCAATACACTCTGTTGGAAGAAAATGAGCCAGAGAACTTCATTTTCCAGCAAGATGGTGCGCCACCTCACTGGCATAACGAAGTACGCGATTGGTTGAATGTCACTGTACCCGAGCACTGGATACGTCGCAAGGGCCTCAATGACAGGGCTTGCTATGCGTGGTCTCCACGTTTTCTTGACCTAACACCATGCAATTTTTACCTTTTGGGCTTCATCAAGGATCGTGTGTACATGCCTCCGCTACCAGCTGACCTCCCTGAATTAAGAAACCAGATTGAAGCAGCTGTTGCTAAAGTTACTGAATACACGCTTATCAACGTTTGGGAAGAACTCGGCTATAGACTTGATGTGTGCCGTGTGACAAAGGGTAGTAACATTGAACATTTATAAGGTTCTTGGTAAAACTGTTTGGGTTGCTTTTTCATTTGACATATCAGTTACAACTCTAAGTTTAATGTAATAGATATTATAAAGAGTTAAAACCCCAATATTCATTTATATACACCCTGTACAATATACCACCAATTATAAGAGGATCCTTTGCAGCTGCTTTCTTTGTCATAGATACTCTCTGGAAATTATCCAGGTTTCTTGTGTTGTAATTGTGGCAGTCACTATTCCTGTTTATATTGTATCTCTCATCCAAAATCAACAAAATAACATTAAACACATATTCAGAGACCACTGTTAATATTAAATTAAAAATTTAAAAGTGAGTGTTGTTTTGTGTTATTAATCGACTCCCAATTAATTTAATTTATACAACAACACTGTTTTCAACACTTCCATGAAAGGATTCACTGTTAATATGTTTTGAGATTTAGAAATGCTTTTGCATGACACCTTCCTTCTCAGAGGAAAACCATATAAAATCCATTGTTAGATGGCAGGTGCCAGAAATCCAAACAAGGATTTCCCAAATGCAAGCCTTGCTTATTAGCACAGAGCTATCTCACTTTGTTACCACTCACTATAGTTAACATACTAAAAGCATACAATATATATTTTGGGAGAGTATTTGCATGTTTTCTTAAGTTAAGCATAGTGAGTGTTAATTAATCTATAACTTTATATTTTAATAATGAGAGGAGCATGTATTGTTAAGCTTTCTATGCACTTATAAAGTCATCTTAGCACCTGTGAGCACAAAAAGGGTGTAGGCTATGTTTAGTGTAGAAGCATTGCACCAAGCTATAAAAGTAACATGTTAATTTCATTTAATATTTGCAGTAGTATATCTTTATTTTTTTGGTTTATACAAATAAAGTTGGTTTAAAATTGAGTAGCTAACATTAAGTCACCATATTAGTGTAGCAGTGGTATTCTTGTCTCTCATGCTGCTGCAGGTTGAAATCATAGGTGAAGCAAGACATCTGCACATGATTTTTATATAGAATTTTATTTCAGGTCTTAAGTGGCTTGGTACTCGGATGTGTGTGATGCAATTCTCAGAAGTTAATAATGACATCATTCTCCTTCTAGTGTCCCAATATTTTTATGCTAAGATTTTCAGAAACCTAAGAAAATGGAAATGTGTAGTGTTTAACGCTCGCTTTTACTACATACGGCACCGCAGGTGGTGACACTGATGATACATGAGATGAAGATGGAGCACCGGTGGAATGAGATGGAGGGGGAAACCGTGGGTCCCGGAGAAAACCCGCCCCAGCGCCATGTTGTCCACCACAAATCTCACTTTGCGGTTGCCTGGATTTTTTTCTTTAATATATTTTTCTTTAATAAGTTTTATAATAAGTATATATTTTATTGGAATCGAACCCGGGCCGCCTTGGTGAGAGCCAAGCGGTCTAACCACTGAGCCACGGCGCGGCCTTAGAAACCTAAGAGAATAGCAATTTTCAAGATGCTCCATGTCCATTTTCATCTTCATTTCCTCATCGGCAGTGACTTGATATTTAAAGGTTGTATTGTAAGTAGGATTTAGGGAGATATTCTAGGCCCAATTTTAAGTGGGTGGTCTTGATCATCAGTACAAAAACTGTTCTCTTAGTAACACTTCAGCACTCTCAACTCAAGAATTAATGTGGTCACTCAGACAAATTTTAATTCCACATACTTTTGCAGAGGTGACTGGATAGCATACCTTGTGGCATTTGATTTACTGCATACAGGGAATATTTGTACCTAAATATGAAAGGAATATTATATAAAACCATTTTTAATATTGAGGAGCCTTATGATGAACTATTATACATTCTGTCAAGAAAGTACCGGAAATTGATCGTATAAAAATCTCGTAGAAGAGGGGATTCAAAATTATGCTGTAGCTAAGTTGGTATATCTTTCCTCTCTACCCACGCAGAGTTTGATTGTCATCTGTCATCTAGTTTGTTCACAGGGTGCCATTTTTAGTGCATGTCAAAGGTCTGTTGTATCTTTCAATGAATAAAAATATTGAACAAAGAATCTGTCTCAAATTTTGCATTGGAAATGGTCTTTTGTGTGCCGAATCACTGAAAAGTTACAGAGGGCTTACAGTGAATCAACTTTATCAAAAAACATGTGCATATGAGTGGTACAGTGAATTCAAAAGAGGGTGAGATGTGGTGGAAGATTTGCCTCGCTCTGATCGGCCATCAACAGTTTCATTTGAACTGAACATTGCTAAAGTGAAGGGAATGGTGCCTGAAAATCGTCATTTAGGTGTGAGAGAGATTGCTGGTAAACAAAGACTATTATCTGAGTGCTATACAGCATTTGAGAGAGCAAATATGGCGAAAAAGACCAGATTTGTGGAAAGACAACTCATGGATTCTGCATCATAACGCCCCAGGTCACAAGGCTATCATTGTAAATGAATTTCTGGTCAAAAACTCAACAAATCTCATTGAACAACCAGCGTATTGACCTGATCTGTTCCGGCCAACTTCTTTCTGTTTCCAAAACTCAAGTTACCACTTTGAGGCACCCATTTTCAGTCGTTAGAAGACCTAAAGGAGAATTTGCGGTAACAATTAACAAAGATTCCAAAAAATGCCCACAAAAAATATTTTGATAATTGGATTATTTGTTGACATAAATGTATAATTTTGAAAGGGGCCTACTTTGAAGGTGATAAAATAAAATTGGATGAATTATGCATATTTTATGTTTCATGAACAATTCCCAAAACTTTCTTCACACAGTAGTATACGTTATGTGCAGATGTGTGGTTGGCTCCATTACATTTTATACTGCAGCTATTCACAACATATTAGGTGCTGATATGTTTGCTGCACTAACAATCTTACTATGGGAACAAAAATTTAAATAAGATATTGTGTAACTGAAAATAAACAAGGAGTGGGAAAACGCATTTACACATTTCACTATGACATACTGTGTGACAGTATTGTAATGAAGTGTGTAAATGATCTAAACATCTATTGGCGAAATTAGAAAACTATGGGATAAGAGGCATACCATTAAAATGGTTAAGCTTGTACCTGCAAAATAGGGTGCAGTGTGTCGAAATAATACACAATTCAGGAGGAAATTTAAAAAAAGTTAAATCAGCATTCAAACCTGTAACACATGGAGTGCCTCAGGGGTCAAAATTAGGTCCATATCTGTTTATCCTATATATAAATTTTCTATTTAAAATAATACAGGATGCTGGAGGATTAGCAATTGGATATGCAGATGATACAACTGTAGTGGTAACAGGTAAGACAGAGGCAGAAGTTCAGGGAAAAGCAAACTCCTTATTAGAATCAATTAGCACTTATTTAGAAGCACTGGGAATGGTACTAAACACAAACAAAACCGAATGGATGCAAATTCAGCTCAGTAATAGAAAAAAATCAGACATCACATTAACAGTACAAAATAAGCAAATTAGCCAAGTAGCACAGACAAACCTTTTAGGATTAGTTATAGACAGTAGTTTAAAATGGCACAAACATATAGAAAAGATCAACAAGAAAATAAACAAGGGCATATATGTATTAAAACAGACAACACAAATTATGGATGAAGTCAGTGCACTGAAGGTTTATTATGCATTTATACATGCACACCTAAGTTATGGGGTCATTTTATGGGGGGCAGCAGGTAAGAAAAATATGTTAAAAACATTTAGGCAACAAAAGAGAGCAATAAGAATAATGGAAAAAATCCCTAGGAGACAATCATGTAAAAGTAGCTTTAAAGAACTTAAAATACTCACATTACCCTCTTTATACATATTTGAACGTCTCAAACATGTAATAAGAAACCACATAGAAGAAAAAAATAGAAACATTCATGAATATAATACAAGAACAAAACAGAACTACTTTAGAAATAGGTTCAGGGGAACATTAGCTGCCAAATGTATTGAAAGTACTGCAAAAAATTTATATAATCATTTACCTCACTCTATCAAGGCAATAAATGAAGAAGTGAAGAAAATTTATGCAATAAAGACTTACCTAGTGAAAAACGCTTTCTACTCAATTGAGGAATACAAAAAGGGAAGAGAGACTTAGACTTAGTTTATTAAATTTTGTTATCAATCTATTGTGTATATCTAGAATTGCTAATAATCTGTAAATAGATTTATTTGTTTTATTATTGAACTGTAAAAATGTAATTGTAGTGTTACTTTTGATGATGCTTTGTAAAACATGTTGCAAATGGCAGAATAAAATCTGAATCTGAATCTGAATCTGAATTTCCTACTTCTGGTTTATTTTCGGTTTAAATCCTCCATGCCAACTGTTTCTATATTCTTTATTAATTTTAATATTAATATTAATTTTAATATTGTATATTAAGTTTTTGTTAGAAAAGTTAAAAATTTATACTTACAATCCCTCTATTTGGTGGGTAAAGTGTATGAGCACAAATATCATACTTGCATAATGACACACAGAAGACATATGAGATAGTCTTCATCACCATTAAAATCACATTCCTTGTTCTTTTTAGTTATACTTAGTGAAAGATTAATTTCGTTTTATAGCAAGATATATCAGCTTCTCTTTACATCACTCTTAGGTACGCATTTAGTAAGATGGCATTTCCTTATACTTTCTTTGATAGGTGTTTTATTCACTTAGACATTTTAATCCCACAAGCGATATCAGATTACAGAATGAAAGGATAAAAAAGTGAATAAAGCATGAACTGATAAACAATAGCCAAATCAGTTCTTTACTTATGTGTTTGCTTTCTTTTACAGCTTTACAATAATTCTGGTCTTTTGTATTTTCTCTCCATTTTTTGTAAGTTTAATGTTAGTAATATATAATCAATAAGCTTCTGAAAAAATGAAAAATGACCATAAGAAATCAAATCATACACTGATTAGGGTTAATACTTTCTTTGCATCTGAAAGATCATCAACCTTTATTTGTTTTTAATATTTGAGTATCATTTCTATTTCTTCACAAGAGTTTTTGGTTATAACTTTCTTTGAACAATTCAAGGGAATGGGAAGAAAATTAAAATGGCTGTTAAGAAGGGACACTAATTTGGAAGTAATCAGTGGTGCTTAATATTTTACAGGTGTATCACCTCCTAGAGAAGGAAGAATGACACCTGAACCACCTGAAGTAGCTGGTGCTGGTGCTATTCGATCACATCCACATAGGCATCCAATGATGAAACGCCTTACACGAACTGATAACAGAAGGTATCATACTGCAGGTGCAATTGACGACATTAAGGTAGGTAGTAGAGTGCTACAATGTTCAACTGTTTGTAACATATGTTAGACTAATCCTTTACTACTATTTAATATGATATTTAAAGCATATCTACAGAAATATTTTGTAATAAATTTGTGCATCAATAGATAGTCAACATGAAAAGTCAATGCCATTCAAGGCATTGGAATTTTCATACTGATGCTATCTATCAACAACCTTAGGCTATATATGGCTAGTGTGAAGAAATGATTAATTTCCATCCATTAACTAAAATAATTGTGCATCAATGTTTAGAATGAAGAAGTTGTAGTAGATCTGTTGTTAAGAAAGTATTTCAAGAGAAAAGTATAATCACATATTTATCTTAACAGCAGCTGTGTTAAATAATTACACCCCAAATCCACTTTTTTAGAACCAACTGCAAGTCTAATCCTGTAGGCTAGTGGCCTAGGAATTCCTTTACCATATAAATTTGTTTACTAAGATTAAATTATTATGCATCTTATTTGCATCAGAGATTCATTATTTTCTCAACACACACATTATTTGAGTTTGATTTATGAGTCACTATGTTTACACTCTAACTTCACTTACTTGTTGTTGTATAATTGAAACGTTTTCAAGATCATTCGATCTCATCCTCAGCTGTTTGGTGACTAAATGAACCTTCCTCTTCTTCCACTACTACGGAGCTCCGATCACTCTACCATCTGGTGTTAGGGGCACTAAGTTTTAATACTTCATTTAATGCCGGGATTTCAAAATTTATAACTTTATCACGGTTTTTGTTTATGAATATTTTTTTACCAAATATCCAATTCTATGGGTGTACTTAAAGATTTTAACAGTTTAATAACAACAAGTTAGTGAAGTTAGAGTGTAAACATAGTGACTCATAAATCAAACTCAAATATGAAGAATACTTCACTGTTAATAATGCTTCTGCTTTTAATATTTTAACACACATTATTATTTATGGAATCAGAGAGTGGGCCAGAGACAGGCAAATGCCATACGTGTGAAAGTAAACACATGCATTATAATGACATGCATGCAGAGTTGGTAGCTGCCTACTAACACTGTAAGAAACAGGAAGCAGTATTTTGTTCTGTTTTCATCTTGATGGTGTACATAAATAGAATGGAATGGCACATATGTTCATCAAAGTCTTATTTAATGCCTCAGGGCAGTTATATTGAGTTTAGTAACCAGTGGTGTTGAAGTGTTTGACAATGGCTAGCCCATTTAAAAAAAACAAAGAACTGGGGATCTATCACCACGAGTATTTAACAAAGACTGGGAACTGCAGCTCTTTTCTATTTGAAGTGGTGTTAGTTCCAAGTTTTTGCTGTGCAGCCAGGTAATATCACAAGGGCAAAGTCCCTACTGAACAACATTTTAAGACTCTTCATAAAGACCAGTGTAGTGCTTTTAATAATGAAAAATGGAAAACAAAATTAGATTTTATTAAACATGACCCAAAAAGAGAATTCATTAAGTTGAAAGAAAAATAATATTTATAATTAATGGGACTTATTGCATACAATGAGTCAATCTAATGGTCATATAGCATACATGGTTATATTGAACCTTGCAGTTGCATAGTCATATGGTGCTTACTGTCATTATTTTATGTCTTATGTATCCATCTTCGAGTGAATCCATAAATCGTGTGAACTGCACAAAGATAAAAGTTTATACAATTCTGTTCAGATGGAATAACATTTTGGCAGCCAAAGATCTTCCTGCTATGAAACAAATGTGTTGCTCATCATCCTTCAGCACCTGAGGTGTAAGCAGTTAAATAATTCATATCCAAATATATTTTTATGGACATTGTAAAAAGTATTCAAGTAGAGGTATATAACAGTCAACAGTAACAGCCAGAAAGAAAGACAGTCAAAAGATTGCAAACACCTCAGTAGATAAGAGTACCTTGTTGGAATTATAGAATACCAGCAGGACAAATAACCGGCTTTAATTTTCTTAAATGGGCTGCTCACAATTACAGTAAATACTGACAGCTCAGTGACCTAAATTACTTCTACATTTTTATTTGTTATTTTAAAGTAAAATAATAAAGAAGCAATTTTTAAACCAGGAAATAATATCAAAATATATTAGCAGGATGTTCTGATATTATTTTGCTAGTCCTAAGCCTAGAAATATAAAAGTGTAAATGTTTTATGTGTGTGTAATGTACACATGTAAAGTGGTCAAATAATGTTTGGCCACTAATAAGAAACTAAGATCACTTTTTGCA
Organism: Mantis religiosa; assembly: GCA_030765055.1. Classification (NCBI taxonomy): domain Eukaryota; kingdom Metazoa; phylum Arthropoda; class Insecta; order Mantodea; family Mantidae; genus Mantis; species Mantis religiosa. Next base: position 193,395,822 of record CM060950.1, read on the forward strand.
GTCATGGCAGTCTCCTACAACCTTTAAAGCATTGTACTGGACTGTGACTATGAAGAGCATTGACATGAATTAATTGCCAGTAAAATAGTTGTTTCCTAAAATAAAATATAAATGTTTATGACTTTCTTAATTTGTATTATATTGTATTTAGCTCATCCATTGAAACATATGACACATATTATAAGACACATCAATTCAAAATACAAAGAAACATTTACCGAGATACATACATGATTACAATGCAGATATGTAAGATTCAATACAAATTTAAAATACCAAAAAAAGAGAGAGAAAGAGAGAGAGAGAGAGAGAGAGAGAGAGAGAGAGAGAGAGAGAGAGAGAGAGAGAGAGAGAGAGAGAGAGAGAGAGAGAGAATACCAAGATACATAAAAGCCTACCTATGTAGTTCTGAATTATAGAAATAATCATTTAGTGATGTACAATTTACCCTACTTCATGATGTAGCAATTCATCTACATCATAAAACTATAGTCCAATAAAAAAATTAAATAAAATCTTTTTGAATTAATTAAAACCAGAAGTGTCAATAAGTACCGCGTTTGCATAGATTAAATGAGGAGCATTGTTTCAAAACGTATTAAGTGCACGAAGGTAAATTTTTCAGAAATGAAGAAAAACGTTTTACTTCAAAACAAGAAAAGCTATCTGCACAATTCAGATGTCAGGGTTTAGATATTGGGGCAATGATTGAGAATCCTCAAAATCCAAAATTGGTTTTTCATAAAGTAGCCTTATTTTCAAATTTGAAATTATCACCTGATACTTTTGAACCGATCTACTGAACATAACACGTTTTGAAGTGTTTAGTCAGTAAATCTATAGAGAGGAAATCAAACAGGGCTTTTCAAATTATTTTTGCTGTATAGTTTACATTTAATTAATGTTTTAAATAATTGTCAGCATTATACATACACTTTTGAGTAAGTAGAAAAAAATTAGTATCAATGACACTGATGACATTTGTCATGGCTAAACATACTAGGTCATTGTATCCATCAAACTTACCAGGACGTTAGATGGCAGCACAACACCAAGCCAGATGCAGACACCGGATGCATCATCAGTCTACCACAGAGCTGACGATAGGGGAGAAGTCCCCAGAAACTAGTCTTCATAAAAAACTTGTAAGTGGAGAAAAGTATATACAAGGTTGACTCACTTGCCTAATTTTAGTAACAATGGCACTCCACTTTCTGAAATACTTCTTTTTATTCTATATACTAGGTCATAATGGGATATTATATTTTCAGGCTACAATTATACTGTTTAAAGGTATTGAGAATAAAAAATTTGAGTTTTACAGTACAATTACCTCAATATATCACAATCTTGCAAGTTCTGTCTCTTCATGCAAACAGTCACAATCTTCAGGATCACAACATTCAAGTAGTGCATCGAAATTCAGAGCTAACTTATACATCTGCAAACTCGGTATTTCTCTCCAATTATCACCAAATTTTGCTTTCAGAAGATTGTCCACCTCTGTTTTCTTTGCGTCCATTAAAGCTCTCAATTTATCAACTATAGGAGGTTCAAACACATGTTCCATGGTTGTTCTTCGTTTCAGTATTGTTGTGAAATTTTTTGACACCTATACATTGGCTCCACATTACTCTGACAAGGGACTTCCCATTTACAATACATTTCCTCAAAATTATCCTCTTCATATCCTTTATTCCATCCAATTTTCTGAATTTTTTTGCAATCATTTTGTAATCTCTGACATCCCAATCTTTCCCTACTGTTCTTACTTTTCCCATAATTTTATAAACTTCTTTACATTTTTCAGGAGTGAGAATGTCAGAGCATTTACTCAGGGCCTTCTCTACAACTCCAAAAAAGTGATTTGTGGGTAAATAAGAATGCCCTCTAACAGGGAATATTGCTGTAATGTTTCTGAGATGTGCAGGAGCTTTGTTTTGGAGCCAATAGACCAGAGCATGTATTACGTACATGTTTTTATTTTGGCCTCCACATCCATTAGCAGAAAGCCTAATAGTGGTGATCGAGTCCTCAAAATGAGCTTCCTCCAGATAAGAAAGTACACCTGATGCCACCTCATTTGCTCCTCTGCCACCTTCAGTCTCATTCCATATAAAGAATGTAGCAGTCTTATTGTTGAATGTCAGTGACACATAGCGCATAAAACAATATTTGGCGGGAGTAGTATGCTTTGCCAATTGATAACTTTGGAAGGATTGTACCTCTAGCAAATCAAAGCAGAAACTTCTTGTATCTGCAGAACATTCCCTCATTAATTTGTGGAAGGTTTTGAAACGAAGTTTGTTTGCTCCCAGATCAGCCAGTAAGTGATTCTTTCTTTGAATAACTGTTGCATTTTTTATTTGAAATGCCATGCAAGCACAGTAACTACATGCATCAGTGGCAGGTGACCCAAAGCTGATGTTAAATTTTGTGAAGAAAATATTCTGCAAAAACCACTTTTTTACATTAAGTTGGACAGGAGCACTTGCATTGTACATCTTGAATAATTTATTGATGCTTAAATCAGCTGATAGATATAACCTTTGACTTTTGCCTCTGTTGTAATGGGACTCTTTAATTTTGCTATAAACACACACACACACTTCTCTTTTATTGCAGTAAACAGAGTCCTTTTTCTATACCCTCCTCTCCTCTCTTTAACACCCTGGCCATACTTTAGAGTTTTGGCTATGCTATTAAGTCTGGTTTGACTTATCCCAAATAAATGGTGAAAAAACTTCAAACACACTGGTTGTGTTTTGTCACCTGTTTTCACCTGAAAGGAGATAACCAAAGTAAGGAAAATGTCTCCAGTTGTCATAACATGTTAAATAAGCAACATCATACACATTTCAAGCTGAACTGTGCAAGAAATACTGCAAGTATACTGTAGGTTTTGCGGAAGACTGTACTATAAGTAGTGCAAAGTGCTGCATTGTTTGTCACTTAATCATTTGAGGAAGTATCAAGTAACAGCTAGCATGCTTCACACCGATCAAATTTTCAAGCAAACTCGATACTCGAGCACCACAGAAATCATAGAGTACATTAATTCTATAACCTACCTCGTAAGATACAATAATGGAAGTGTAACTACGATTGCCTTCATAATGCTTTGACGTTCTCCGTGGTTTAGGAGATTTGACTTTTAGCAGGTAGCTTAATTGGCGATCTTGCTCTGTCCACCAATGCAAAGTAAGTGCCTGAGAAGAATGTGCCACACTTACACAGTGGGACAAGGACAGCGAATGTATGTGACAGAGAACGCATGCTACACAAGGAGCAGAACGGTTAAAAAACGTGCACCCTATTCACTCTTTACACTAAAACCAGAAAGATTCATTCACAAACGTAGAAGCCATCAGAATGGTTTTGAATGGTCTTTAAATGAACTGACATGAGGTGTCATAAACTACCGAGGGAGGGTGTAGGAATCTTCTCAAACCCCCCTGCATCTCATTTCCGGAGACTTTCTTTCCTATGGTATACTATAGGTACTGCGTATACCAGATTCTTTGCTTTCAAGAGAAAGTACATAGAAATACTTCGGCATTTACATCTCCCTTCCTTGTGAGAACATGGAGGTTCAAAGTGTTGCAGATCGGGATCACAGTTTGTGTACCTATAAAATATAGCATATTATGCTTATCAAATTTATGCAACAGTAAGCATATTATGCATTTTACTATACAATTGCTTGATAATTAGAGCAATATTTCTCTTTAGTTCCCCACCAAAGCAAGCACACTAAGGTTATAATAGAAACAATAATGCTATAATGTTGACTGTAAGTCATAAAATAATAGAAACGAAACTCACCTAGCCTCCACTTCACGTTGGCGTTTGGTTTTTACATTCTTGATTCACTTTCTGCTTCCTTTGGATCATTCTCCAGTAGGTTCACCTCCCTACATGATGTTCACATTGAACTGACATACCACTTCTAGGCTTATGGATACATCAGCATAACAATTAATGGGAAATATCAGCAGAGAGGCGCGAGTTGAATGCAGGTTGGTCAACTTAACTAGATGGAAGTTGCACATAATACGTTCTGAACTGATCATTCCCGTGCACCTAGTATGATTTGATCCGATGCATCTATTTCAACACTCAAATAATAAGGGATGTAATACGATATGTACTAATCTGAGTTCACAGCATTAAAAAGCATATGAAATATAGGGGGAAATCATGTCAAACTGTATTTTGAAAAAGAGTGCACTTAATGCGTTTTGAGACAATGCTCCTCAAATGGAACGTAGCCGGGGACAATTTTAGCTGGATAAAAGCATATCGAAAACAACAGCTCAAAGTGTCTGAGTGGTTCTAGGTGTTAAAACTTTATTCATACATAGCATCTTGCACAATATCTTCATATTTTAAGTTTAATGTTTTGCAAGACTAACAACTAACAACTAAATAAACATAAAGTTTTAAACAAAAGATAGAGTTTAATCTATTTTAGCTTTAAAATTCATATTATTGCTGCCTTACGATCTTTGCTGTTTAGTATAAAGTTAATTACTTACACTTGAGACACATTTTGGCCATTATTAAAAATTAAAATAAACGACAAATATAAAAATAGAACAAGAATAAAAATAAATAAAAAGTGCTTAATACCAAGTGCAATGTCCTTCATGATTGAAAACTTTGTTAATTCTCCTCAACATGGAGTCTATCCAGTGAAAATAATGTAATCTTTCTACAAGAGAATCCTGCACATCTTTGTCTCATAGCTTGGCAGACATCATGGGAGGCAGATGATGGGAATTTGAGGAATCTCATGCATTTCTGCCTATATGTTTTCAATTGGGCTTAGATAGGTGACCTTGGAGGATGAGGTAACAATGGGATATCCTCTTGCCCATTATACCAACTCTGAACTATCCTTGATTTATAGATGCAGGAATAGGACTGTTCTGTCGGGATACCTTTCTCTGGCAGATGGGACTAAAATGAACTGCAAAATGTCATGATACATTCAACTTTCTAACCTTCCATGGTTTTTCTCAAGATATCCAGGACCTTCAAATGAAATTCAGCTCCAAGATGTACATAAAATCCATACTGCAATATAGGGTTAAGCTGAAGTGACAGCTACCAAATTAAAACTAAATGGAATTCAGATGATGCAAAATCAGGCTCTAAGAGTAATTACAACTACACCAAATACTGCAATATAGATAGTTACAGATAACCCATCCATTTATGGTGAAAGAGGAAAACAAGCCCTAGTTTTTTATCAAAACTTCCAAAGGCTCCCTTTTAACATTTACTACAATATAAATAATGAAAACAAAAAGTATCTCAAAACTCAAGAAAATTTTGCAAGCACCGTAAATATACAAACACTAAAGTTGAAAAAATACTGCTTCCAAAGAGAAGCAAAAAGAAATTAACCAAGAGGATTTATTAATTGAAAGTGTCACAGCTAAAAAGTGTTGTTATATAGATAGCTGAACTAAAATTATTAACTCTAGAAACAATTCACACACTATGCAGATAAAGAATGTTTACATATGTACACAAATGACTCCCAAATGGAGAAAACCAGAAAGGCTGGCGCTGGAATATACTGCAAGCTGTCAAACTGAAAAATTCAATGCCATGGCCAGGATTTGAACCACAGATCTTCCAGTTTCTGTCCAGTCGCTCTTAACCATTGAGCTAACATTTTTTAATTACATTAATAAATTCAAAAGGGTAACCATATTCTGTGATTCAAAATCCACGTTACAAACAATAAGAAATCAATATTCAAGTAACAATATAATAAATAAAATACTTCATTCCTTAAAACTGTTACATAATTTAGCATAAAGTAGCCCTACACTGGATCCCAGTACCTGTAGTAAGCTGGAAATGTGCATGCTGATATGTTCATAAAAAAGGCACAAAAATTAAAAAAAATTAATAGTTTATCTTTCAACTCTGCAAATTACAAATTAATAATAAATAAAATAATTTTAAAAAGAAGATTTTAAAATGCCAAGTGCAGATAAGAAATGGAGTGCCATATTCGAAAACAAGAAACACATTTGTAATCAACCACTAAGAAACACAGTAGCAATATTTCCCTACTGGTCATCACTGTTTACCCACATACTTTTGTAGAATAAATGTGTACAATTCACCAGAGTGCACCCTTTGTAAGTAATCACACACTATTACGATAAAGAACGTTTATTACAATGTCTAACCATTCCAAAAATAAAAGGGGATATTCAAAGTTAACTAATACCTTATTGGGACACCAGGTGGATAATGGATGAAGTCTAAAATCTAGAGCATTAGCAAACAACAAAATAGTTGGGAACATTTTTTTCCATTATGGAGATTAATAAATCTAGATTCTGTGCAAGAATCAGCAACAAAAATCTCTATAGCTGTTTGCATCTTATCTTCATGCTAAGTGTTTGCACCTGATATAGATTTCATTTTTGTTTTAGCAGAAAGTCGTGACTACATCTAGTAGACATGGGATATGTGTAGGCAGCAAAAATATATTCACACGTATGCAAGTGCACTGCACATGTGCAATTTTGTGCTCGCTCCTGGAGTAGACCCTTGATAAAATACTGTAAATAATTTGTTGCAGATACAGGTGCTGAATTAATAAGTAGTGATAAGTGGTGAAAGTTATTGTTTTTGCATGATATACTTGCATATAATTTGTTTTCTGCTGAATGCTCAAGTAAAGAGCATATTTGGAATTCACTCATTAACATTTTTAAACAATTACTGGATTTTTAAAACACTCTTATGAAGGCTGATTCTGAACTTTAATTTGAAAAGTTCTTAGGGGCAGACTTCTGGGGGCATATAGCATCTCACAGCTAGGATTTTATATTTATTTACACATCTCTCTATTTCTAAAATGAATTTGTGTACTTTTTCAATAATATTGTAAAATGACACATTTTACTTATCCAATAAGGAAACTATGATTGCTCTTACTGTTATTTACAAAAACAAATTAAAATAAAATAAAAATTTTCCAAACATACATATTAATTCAATATTTTTGGAAGAGGCTAAACATGATACCCATAAAAACAATTTCCATCTTGGATAAGTTTTAAAATTTAATGGAGGACTCACTCTTAAAAGTTCAAGTATTCTAAATAGTGGTTCTAGAGATCTGTCATTATTGAATAGTGTTAAAAAAACTAATTCTGAAAAGATACAATTTTGCCTATGGTTATAATTTTGTGACAATCAAATGAAAAGAAAAACATTTCTCAGGAAAGCCATCTGAGACTGTTAAGTACTAAGATTCTCTTATATGGTGTTTAGTGCAACCTATAGCCAATTAACTGAACTATTACAAAGTAGGATGACACTAATTTCAAACATACAAAGAAATATCTGATTGAGCAGACATAACAGCTCAAGTGACTCCTCCTTGCTTTACATGCATTTAAAAATATCATAATTTAAAGGGCCAAATTGTTATCTAGGCTCATAGATATTTAGCATTTTGTTGTATACACCTTAGATTTTGAATGTTCATTTTTTGCATAAAATAAACTTTGCAGGGGTGGTTTTTTGAATGAACTTCGGGTATCCTCTTCCTTCAAGAATCTCTTAGTAATGGTCAAAGTTTTCATCTCAGTCTGTGTTATCTTACTCTCTAAAGCAGGCAAAAACCTTATCAAGCATCAGTTATTTGTGAAAACAGAGCAAATGAAATGCATTAACAATAACTTCAATCAAAATTCATAATATACAAGATAGATTCAGCTGCAAAAGTATGAATTATATTGCTGTGTTTTCCAATAATGTGATTCTATTTTTTATTTCTTATTTCTCTATGTCTAACCTAGGATCAAGCAAGCCTACCAGTGAGTATAAAATAAAATATATTGCATTTATTTCTATTAATATGAATGTTTTTCTAGAACAAATACAAGAGTGAGTCTAGAAATACATTTAAGTAAAATAGGACCACATTCTTCAGCTGTGTCAATGGAAGGTAGAGGCACATCTTATTCAACAGTTTATCAAGTAGTAATATTCTAAATTTTCAGTTAAAAAAGTATATATAGTTAAGGAAATATTAGAAATTAAAACATTTAAGAAAGTGATCTTGAAATCTGCATTATTATTATAAAAACACATACTTGAAAAAAAGAAAGGCAACAAGTATTACATTATAGGTTAAAACCAATATGAAACTAAACTTCTTGATTTACTCTCAAAAGTTTCATGAAATTAAAGATTTTATTAGGAAATGTACACTATTGCTATTAAGATATTTTACTTATAGTGATGCAGAAAATGTTTATTGGACTTTTAAATCTTTGAAAAGTTGTTGATTCAGGGTGAGTAGTATCTTTAAACATACTCTGAGCCTAAGTAAATAAAGAGAAACTGTAAAGGACAATGAAGTGCTACCAACCTGCAACTATGAGAGTGCATCTTATATTTATTACCCTTAATTATTTTTGTATTTGCAAGAACTGGTTGTGACAGCATTCACACCATCCTTAGCTGGAGCCCCCTCAGAGCGCCTACTTTGGTAGGTACGGGTTTGGTGCACCCGGGGTCCCGAGTCAACTGTCTCCTATCGTGCGGGCTCCTCCTCGTGGTTGCGGGAGAGAGTCAACACGCCCACCCACGTGTAGGCCATGCATGGAGACCTGTGTCGGTAGAAAGGATCGTCCTGGTGGTTGAAGGGTGCGCATCCGAGCTCGTTCCAGTCTTCTTCTGAATTTGGGGAGGTTGCACATTTCCAATACACTACATTAGCTTCTACTTCACCTAAATGGGAGGTCAGGGACTAACCCATCCCTAATCAATCGGCCAGGATGACCCCTTGTTGGGCTCCGTAGTGGGTGGAGAGCACTGGGGGATGCAATTTATTACTGTTTTATGGCTACAAACGCACCAAAATGTCGCAAACAAGTTACGGTATGGAAGGAAAAGAGGTACACGTGTCTTCGTCAGTGCGTTAACTAGTTATCCATCGTATGGAAGAGGTTTTTTTGTTGTAATTTACGTCCTCCAACGTTAAGTCATATCGGACGATGAATGGAATAGGTGAAATGATGCTCAAATGAGTCCAGGGTCCATAGAGCTTAGAGTTGCTCGACATTCGACTTTCAGGATAAGGGAAAACTCCGGATAAACCTCATCCAGGTAGCTCACCTTGACGGAGATTCGAACTCGGGACCTCTTGAACGTGAGGCAGATACTCTATCACCACGCTACCGAGGCGGGCGTACGGAAGAGTGTCAGTCTTTCTTAGAGGTAAACCCTTTCATAATTCAATCGGGTCTTAATAACATCGCTGGTCCCATTAAGTCCTGTACTCGTTCCCTCTCGGTTGAGAGCTACACTGCCACACAGTTTGACAAGTTGATAAAAGCGAAACTCCTACACTCCTTCCGTGTAGAGAAACGCCGCAGCCTCAACTCCTCCAAGGGCGTCATTACCAGTCCCCTGTTGGACGGCATGCTGGAGGAGGTGATACAAGGTTATCTGTCGGACCAGGGTGCCACGGAAGTTTACCGTGTGCGAGTCAAGCGTGATGGCGTGCTGGTTCCTAGCCGCACGCTGTTCAATACTTTTGATCGGCTCGACCTGCCTCAGAAGATCAAGGCCGGCTGTGAAGTTATCCCTGTTCGACCGTATATTCCGCGACCTATGCGTTGTTACCAGTGTCACCGCTATGGCCATACTGAGACCTCTTGTAAGGCTACTGTGGCGCTGTGTGTCAACTGTGTTAAGGACGGTCATGACGGAGCTTGTCCATTTGCTCTAAGTTGCGTGAACTGCCAAGGTCAACATCCGGCGTCCTCCCGCGATTGTCCGCGATACCAGGATGAGAAGGACATCCAAGAGCTTCGGGTGAAAAGGCGTCTATCCTGCTCTTAAGCCCGCAAACGCCATCATGCTCGACAGCCTTCTCTCCTGAAGTTTGGTACTGATTCTGTTGTTTTCAAACCAGTACCAAAGCGTGACATGGGCACTCAAACTTGCCCTCTGCCCTCCATTGTGGCTACTCCTCGCGTCGTAGTGCCAACTCCCAATATTGCCAGTTCCAAGACCGATTCTGCGAGTACCGAAACCCGGAAATTTAAAGTCACAGATCAGAGTTCCTTAAAGACCCTCCAGCGTCTGCCAGTGGAAAGTGTGCCATTCCGGCCAGTTCCGCTTCACCTCCTCGTCGATCTTGCTCCCAAGATACCAAGGATTGCAGTCGCATGAAGGGGCTTTCCTCTCCACCCTTGTGTGTTGGCAACAGTTTTCTACCTTTGACTGCGGTATCCAGTGACCCTGACCCTCTTCCACCTGAGGAGCCTATGGAGCACGAAGCAAGTGCTCCAAAAGGCCCAAGTCCCACGCGCATTCAGAAGGACAAATTAAAGCGACAGCCACCGCTAAGTGAACAAAGTGACCAGCTTTTTCTATTTGCCCCAGGATGTCCACTCTCCAGTGGAATACACGTGGCGTGCGCAGGCGTCAATCTGAACAACTGTTGAGTAGTTCGCCGTCCCCCAGTATTTTCTGCCTGCAGGAGACGAAGCTTCACCAGCAAGATACTTTCACCTTTCCTGGTTTTACTCCGGTGCGATTTGATTTCCCACCGGAGCCCGGTTCTCCTGCTCATGAGGGTGTTATGTTTTTAATCCGGGATGACGTTTTTTACCAGCCTCTTCTACTCACTACCACATGGCAAGCCGTAGCCGTTACTCTTAGATTCCCTGGCCTTTCTTTTACCCTATGTTCCGTTTATCTACTGTCCTCTTCTCCCTTCGTCATTGCGGACTTCTCATATATAGTGTCCCAGCTCCCGGCACCCTTCTTGTTTTTGGGAGACTTCAGCGTCCATCACCTCTTTGGGGATTACCTAGGGCTTGCGTAAGGGTGAAGCACCTTGCTGAATTGTTTGTTCAGAATCACCTTTCTGATCTCAACATTGGTCAACCTACATTTATTTCTGATTAAACCAGCACTCTCTCTCACCTGGACTTATCTATTTGCTTGGCACAGCTAACTCATCGTTTTGAGTGAAACGTCGTCTCGGACACCTTCTCCAGCTATCACCTTCCCTGCTCTCCAACTACACACCATCGTCTCGTGTACCTACCTGGCAGCTACACAAAGCGAACTGCCCTATTTTTTTGCAGCCTGGCTATCTTCGACGACCGTGTGCTCGAAGACGTTGACGAGATGGTAGAGCACGTTACACCCGTGACTACATCTGCCACCGAACGTGCTATAACTAGTTCGTCAGACCAACCTCGGCGGTTACCCGTTCCCTGGTGGACCGACGAATGCCGGGCGGCGGTTCGTGCGCGCCGGGCTGCACTGCGGACATTTCAGTGCCATCCTACTCTGGATAATTTGGTCAAGTTTAAGCGCTTACGTGCCAATGCCCGTCGCATCATACAGGCCAACAAGGGCACATTCTGGCAGCGCTTTGTGGAGACATTTAACCGCTTCACACCATCATCTGTGGTTTGGAACAAGCTGCGACGCGTGGCCGGCAAGTTTCTCGTGTTCCGGTGCGGATTAATAATGACACCGTAGTTTCCCCTAGAGCTGTTGCTGATGCCCTGGGAGGCGCTTTTGCTGATGTCTCTAGTTCCTCCCATTATTATCCGGATTTTTTACCCATCAAGCACAGGCTGAGACGCATGAACTACCCTTCCATTTCTTCAACCGTGAGTGTTATAACGCCTTCTTCACCATGCAAGAGCTGCAGTGGGCCCTGGTCTCTTCCAGGCCCTCCGCACCGGGACCGGATGGTGTCCACATCCTAATGCTGCAACACCTGTCTTCGGCTGGTAGGTTCTTTCTCTTGCAAGTGCATAACCGTATCTGGTGCAAAGCATCATTTCCGTTCGCTTGGCGCGAGGCCACCACTGTCCCAATCTGAAAACCTGGAAAGGATCGCCGTCTCCCTTCCAGTTATCGTCCGATATCCCTCACCAGTTGCCTTTGCAAGGAGGTGGAGCGCATGATAAACGGGTGATTGACATGGTGTCTAGAATCCGAAAATCTGCTGTCTAATGTTCAGTGCGGTTTTCGTCGCTACCGTTCAACGGTCGACCACTTAGTCTCGTTGTCCATGCACATCATGGATGGCTTTCTACGCAAGAGTCAAAAGGTAGCTGCGTTTTTTGACTTGGAGAAGGCACATGGCACTTACTGGAGGTATGGAATTCTCCATACCCTCCATAAAAGGGGCATTCATGGAAGACTGCTTCTTTTTATTCCGAGAGTTTATGCGAGATAGGATGTTTCGGGTACGGGTGGGTTCGGTTTTATCTCGTGTTTTTAGTCAAGAGAACGGAGTACCCCAGGGCTCGGTACTCAGTGTCACACTATTTGCTAATGCCATCGATGCCATTGCGGAGTGCGTCCCATTGGGCATATCTTCTTTATTCGTGGACGACTTCGCCATTTCCTGTAGTTCTCGGCGGACTTCTTTCCTACAACGCTGTCTCCAACATTGATCGACTCTTCACCTGGAGTGTGAAAAACGGGTTTAAGCTCTCTGTCGAGAAGAACGTCTGCGTAAACTTCTGGCGACGGAAAGCATTTGCGCCTCGGAGCAGATGTCCTTCCTTAGACAGATGGGACAAAATTCTTGGGATTGGTGTTTGATAGGAAGCTTAGTTGGTCTTCTCATATCTCGCATTTAAAGGCCAGGTGTGAACGTACTCTTAGTGTTTTACGTGTTTTATGTGGCACATCCTGGCGAGCAGATTGGACGGTTCCTTTAAGACTATCGCTCTTTCGTCCGATCTAAACTTGACTACGGCTGTGTTGTGTATTCGTCAACTAGACCGTCGATTTAAAAAAAAATTGACCCTATTCATCACCGTGGTATCCGTTTGAGTATTGCCGCCTTTCAAACAAGTCCGGTCATCAGCCTGTGTGTGGAAGCTGCTGAACCTCCGCTTCGCTATCAGCGTGATATCCTTTGTAATTACGCTTGCCGGCCTTTTAGTTTGCCGGAACATCCGTCGTTTTGTTCTATCTTTGATGATTCCCTGGACAGTCAATACTCAGCGCGTTCCCTCAGACGATTTTAGCGTAGTATTGCGTCGAGTCATCCTCTCAAGGTGGAGCGGTGATTGGAATGCCCGTCAAGAGAATTAACTTAGGAAGGTGAAGCCCCTCCCAGTCATCAGGAGCACTTCTTCGCGCGCCTCTCGTCTCAAGGAATTGGTATTAGATTGCGTATCGGGCACTGCCCGTTTAGCCATGGTCACCTTTTATCTTCTGACGCTGCAACGCTCTGTGCTTATTGTCATGAGCCCATGACGGTGCGGCATGTTTTAGTTCAGTGCCAGTTTTTAACTCAGCTGCGTGTGTCCTTGGACCTGCCAGCGACCCTGTCTGAGGTGCTGGCAGACACTTCATGTGCAGTGGATCGTGTTTTACGTTTAATTCATAGTAGCAGAATGGACACCCGTGTATGACTCGCATACTTTACCTTTTATCCTACTTTTAGTCTTTTATGAGAGTTATTTTATCAGCCTTATTGTCATATTGGCTTTTGTATTTTTTCTCCTAGTACAGTTACTGGTAGTGTATTGGTGACTTTTTTTACTTTTTTGAAGTTGTAGTCTTTGTGCTGAGGACTCAGGTCCAACATTTTTTGTTTTCATTGGGCGCTAATGACCGCAGCAGTTGTGCACCCTATAGTTCCACTACTACTACTTAGCTGGAGAGCAAGTGCTGACATGAACTATGCGTCATGTATCTTCCTTTGGTAGTGTTTGGTATCCTCTGGATGAATCTGTAAAGTTAGTCTGGCAGGGAAAAATTGAAGTTCACTGTGTAACCCTGGTTCCTTTAAATGTAGATTTTCAGCCATACTTCAGTTCCAGTGAGCTTCCAGTTGAATTTCATGGTTATAATTCCAAAAGTGAGCTGCAACTTGACACCCCATAACAAGTACAATATTAAAAATCTACTCGGGAAACTTTCTACAGATACAGTATCAATTAAAAAGAAATGAGGAATATATAAAATCCACTGTACAAACTAGGACTGTTTACACTAGAGTTGACTATAATTTTTTCTATTAATAACATCATCTGTTGTTTTATGCATACATTGACTTCTTTTTTAATTCTTTGCTCACAATTAGTTGTTAGAGCACAGAAATCACAGATATTTGTATTTCATCATTGCATGACCCAAGAGATTCTGGTTTGACCCCAGATACTGGCACTTATATAGATGAACCTTGTATTTATTTAACCTCCTCTCACAATAAACAATGGAATAGACATGTCACCCGAACGTCGGAACTCCCTATAGAACCGACCGGCAGCAGCAAGAGACGGTAGACGTTCGCCACGCCCACTCATTTGTCTTATAGCGGTAACGAGGGTTGGCTGGAAAAACATCACTGTGTCGTTTCTTTTCGCTCCACCTGAGTTCTCGAACTTACGGGATATTTCATCTAATCCAGAAACTTCTAGATTGGCCAGCTGACCCTATATAAGCAACACGTCGGGCTGGAAGTCAGTCACTCAGTGTTTGGCGAACAGCTGTTAGGAGCACCCAGTGAGGGGACGGACTGCGTAGTGCGTCGGAGGAGTTTACGTAATCGCGAGTGCAAGTGGAATTGTAACGGACGAACTGGTGAATCGTAATTGTGTGTATTACGTAATTCTGTGTAATTGGCAAGTGCTTAACTGTAAGTCGGTGGAAATAAAGAACATTTTTGGAGTGGTGCAATCGGACTTTTCATTTCACGAACCCACAAAGTCACACTGGTGTCAGGAAGCGGGACGATAACATCACCGAACATTACGGCCATGGAATCGGCATTGGAAATGCTTTTGGAGAAGATGAACGAATTAACAGCGAAGTCGGAGGCGGCAAATAACAACCTGGCAGCAGAGTTGAAACAAATGAAGATGGCAAATGAAAACCTCGCTGCAAAAACGGAAGCGGCAAATGACAGCCTGGCCGCGAAGCTGGAGACTACAAATAACAACCTGGCCGCGGAACTGAAACAAATGAAGACGGCTAACGGCAACATCACCGAGAAGATGGAAGAAATGAAGGCCGAGTTAACCACAGAAATGAGAGCAGCGAACGGCAGTCTGGCCACGGAAATGAAGGCGGCGAACGAGGCTCTCGCCGCAAAGTTTGAAGAACAGTTGGCCGGCGTAAAAGAAGACGTCACAGAGTTAGGCGAGCGCGTCGAAGACCTGGCGAGCCGCGTTAATGAGCTGGAAGCAAAGGCCGACAACAGCGTCAAGTCCCTGAGCGCCATGGTGGAGGACGTCGTCGGCAGGAGGTTGAAGGATTTGAAGGCCGACGTACCGGGACGCGACACAACATCGGCGCGCGTCAAACCTCCGAAATATGACGGCGCGTGACCGTTTGAAGTATTCCGCCGCCTGTTCGACACAGTGGCCAAGCACAACAAATGGTCGCCAGAAGAGGAGGCCACACAGTTAATAGCCAGCCTCCAGGGTCGGGCCGCGGAAGTCCTGAACGCGGTTCAGTCAACGGCGGCACACAAGGACATCTGGGAGGCCCTAGAGAATCGATTTGGGAACCACCGCTTAGCCGCAGCGTACCGCAGCCAGCTAAAGGCAAGGTCACAGCAGCCAGGGGAGACGCTGCCGGAGTTCGCCCTGGCAGTTGAACAACTGGCTAGCAAGGCCCTAGTACACCTCCCACCAGAGTTCGTATCCCGGGAAGCTGCCTACACATTGGTGGACGGGGTACGAGACATGGAGATTCGTCAGCGCCTAATGCTCGGCGATTATAAAATCATCCAGGAGGCGCTGACGGCAGCATTAAGGATGGAGGCGGCCAAGGTAACAGCTATCCCGACGTCGAGAACGAGGAGTGTCCGCTACACCGGAGACAAAAGACCAGCCGAGGGACGCCGGCGAACACCTAGTGGCCTGTGTTGGGGGTGTGGACAGCCCGGACAACTGCAGAGAGACTGTCCACACCAGGAAGAGCAGCCGGAAAACGAGTAAGGGCCGTCGTGGAGAGGGGCACGTCGGCGCCATCACCACCATCCCCTCGAGTGACACTGCACGCCGTCAGCCGGCGTATGGATGACAGCCTCATCGCGGACGGTTGGGTAAGAGGAAAGCCGTGCCGCGTGCTGGTGGACACCGGGGCGGCCGTGACCATCATCAGACCTGACGTGGCGAAGGGTTTGCCGACAAGAAGCCGAGCCGACCATACCTGCTTGTCACGGCATCGGGCGACACCTTGCCTGTGGAGAAGGAGGCCCTGCTGAAGCTGACCTTGGGAGGGAGCACCGTACGTCTGTGGGTGTTCGTCGCGAAAGTGGCTGAGGAGGTGATACTGGGATTGGATGCCCTCAGGAGCCATGAGGCGACGGTCGACGTCCGCAAGAAGGTCCTGCGGCTCAACGGAGAAGAGGTTATACTACGTCAACCAGAAGAGCGACTTGGAATTTGCAGGGTCGTCTTGGACGAAGACGTGGTTGTCCCCGCGAGGAGCGAGGTGGTGGTGACGGCGCGATTGGAAGGCCAGAGAACCAAGAACATGATGCTGGACCAGAAGACGCCTGTGCACGGACTATGTGTAGCCAGGGCACTGCTGCCGTGCCGAGAGGAGCTGCCAGTGTGACTGCTAAATCCAACGGACACCGATCACGACGTTCAGGCCGGGACGGGGTTGGGAACGTGCGAGCCCGTGGTAAGCGTAACAGCAATCGACAAGACGCAGGAGCCGGTGCCGACGCAACACCTGGGGCCCTGGCTAGAAGGCTTACTGGAGAGGGCGGCCGACCACCTGACCGCAGAGCAGCTGGAGAAAGTTCGACAACTGCTAAGATGATACCAGCGCGTCTTCAGCCAAGGTGATACTGACTATGGCCGCACGGACAAGGTGCTTCACCGCATCGACACCGGGGACGCCCGGCCTATTCGGCAACCACATAGACGCGTTCCGCTGGCGAAGCAAGGGGCGGTACGAGACATGCTGGAGGACATGAGATCCAGGGGAGTGATTGAAGAGTCGGACAGCCCTTGGTGTTCCCCTGTAGTCTTGGTGACGAAGAAGAACGGCGAGCTGCGCTTCTGCGTAGACTACAGAAAGCTGAACGCTGTCACCCGGAAGGACTGTTTTCCTTTACCCCGGATTGACGACACCCTGGACACGCTAGCTGGTGCACAGTGGTTCTCGACCCTGGACCTGAAGTCGGTCTACTGGCAGGTAGCTCTAGACCCAAGAGACAAGGAGAAGACCGCATTCTCGACCGGCAAGGGGCTCTGGCAGTTCACGGTTATGCCCTTTGGCCTCTGCAACGCACCAGCTACCTTCCAACGCCTCATGGAGTCAGTGATGAGAGGGCTGACTTACCACGCCTGCCTGCTATACCTGGACGACATCATTATCATCGGAAAGACTTTTGATGATCACCTCGAGAATCTGAGTAAGGTGCTAAAGAGACTGCAGGCGACCAACTTGAAGCTGAACGCGAAGAAGTGCCAGCTCTTCCGCAAGGAAGTTAACTACTTGGGCCACATAGTCTCAGCAACCGGGGTTGCCACAGACCCGGAGAAGACGCAGGCCGTGAGAGATTGGCCTCGCCCAAAGGATAAGAAAGAGTTGCGCAGTTTCCTGGGGCTGTGCAGTTATTACCGTCGCTTCATAAAGGGGTTCTCCAACATCGCAAAACCCCTCACCCGCCTGACAGAGGAACACCGGCCTTATGTGTGGACGGAGGACGCCGAAAACACTTTCCAGCACCTAAAGGAGACCCTGTGCAGTGCTCCAATTTTGGGTTTCCCACAACCGGGTGGCGCCTTCATTGTGGACACCGACGCCAGCGACCATTGCATTGGAGGTGTCCTATCGCAGATCCAGGACGGCCATAAGCGGGTGATAGCCTACTACAGCAAGACGCTATCCAAGGCAGAGAAGAACTACTGCGTCACCCGACGAGAATTATTGGCGGTAGTAAAGACCTTGGAGCACTTCCACAAGTACCTGTATGGTCAGCCATTCCACCTTAGGACTGACCATTCCGCCCTAACCTGGCTATTGAGCTTTAAGAACCTGGAGGGCCAGACAGCACGTTGGGTCCAGAGGCTGCAGGAGTACGACTTCACCTCGGAACATCGTAGAGGGAAGAGCCACGGTACCGCAGACGCCATATCCCGAAGACCCTGTCCAGAAGAGTGCGGCCAGTGCCTAAGAGTGAAAGAGAAGGAACGTGCCGCAGCCGTCCGAGTAGTTGTGGCAGTGCCTGCGGAGGGCTGGGATAGCGCAGGCCTGAGGAGAGAGCAGCTGGCGGACGCAGACTTGGGGCCACTCTTGAAGGAAGTGGAGGCAGGGACGAGACCAACCTGGGAGGACATCGCACAGAAGAGCGCCACCTACAAGTCTTACTGGGCCCAATGGGACTCGTTGAAGACCAGAGAGGGCGTGCTGTTTCGGGTATGGGAGTCACCCGATGGGAAGACGCAGAGAGAACAGTTGATACTTCCCCGGAATAAGGTCCCGGAAGTCTTGGAGGAAGTGCACGCCGGTACTTCGGGAGGACACCTGGGAGCGAACCGAACGGTTGAGAAACTACGGCAGCGCTACTACTGGCTGAGACTTCGATCAGATGCTGAGAGATGGTGCCGTCAGTGTCACGTGTGCGCGGCGAGCCGTGGCCCCCAGACTAGGAGCCGGGGTCGCATGCAGCAGTACAACGTCGGAGCGCCATTCGAACGGATCGCCGTTGACATTGGTGGACCGTTCCCAGTTTCCGACCGAGGCAACAAGTACCTAATGGTGGTCTGGACTACTTCACTAAGTGGCCGGAGGTGTATGCCATCCCAAACCAAGAGGCAAAGACAATCACAGACTGCCTCGTGGAGCAAGTGTTCTGTCGATTTGGGGTGCCGTTAGAGCTACACAGTGACCAGGGTACCAACTTTGAGTCCAACCTAGTGAAGGAGGCACTACAAAGGCTTGGGGTAAACAAGACCCGCACGACGCCTCTACATCCCCAGTCGGATGGCATGGTCGAAAGATACATCAAGACCTTAGAGGAACACCTGAGGAAGGTCGTGGCCAGCCATCAGCGAGACTGGGACGTCAAGGCGCCACTGTTCTTGCTGGCCTACGGCTAGTCTACACACGACACAACTGGGATGACGCTAGCCAGCTTAATGTTCGGCCGAGAGTTACGCCTCCCTTGTGACCTGGCTTTTGGAAGCCCTCCGGAGGCGAAAGAGCCAGCGACCGAGTATGTGGAGAACTTGGTGGACCATCTCCACGACATGCACGAGATGGCTCGCCAGAACATCCAGAAGGCGAGCGACCGCATGAAGACCAGGTATGACAGGCAAGCCAACAGCCAAGGGTTCCAGCAAGGTGACCTGGTCTGGTTGTATTGTCCTACCCGGACCAAGGGACGCTGCCCGAAGCTCCAGCAGCCATGGCTGAAGAGGATTGACGACGTGGTCTACCGCATCCAGAAGGTTCCCCGAGGGAAGATGTTGGTGGTACACCTGGATCGCCTAGCACGCTACGATGGTGCTGTTCAGGACGACCAGCTTTGAGGAGGGAGCAGTGTCACCCGAACGATGGAACTCCCTATAGAACCGACCGACAGCAGCAAGATACGGTAGACGTTCGCCACGCCCATTCTTTTGTCTTATAGCGGTAACGAGGGTTGGTTGGAAAAACACTGTGTCGTTTCTTTTCGCTCACCTGAGTTCTCGAACTTACGGGATATTTCATCTAATCCAGAAACTTCTAATTTGGCCAGCTGACCCTATATAAGCAACACGTCGGGCTGGAAGTCAGTCAGTCAGTGTTTGGCAAACAGCTGTGAGGAGCGCCCAGTGAGGGGACGGACAGCGTACGTGCGTCGGAGAAGTTTACGTAATCGCGAGTGCAAGTGGAGTTGTAACGTACGAACTTGTGAATCGTAATTGTGTGCATTACGTAATTCTGTGTAATTGGCAAGTGTTTAACTGTAAGTCAGTGGAAATAAAGAACATTTTTTGAGTGGTGCAATCGGACTTGTCATTTCACGAACCCACAAAGTCACAGTACACTGTTTACAAAATATCATTATTATTCCCTGTAATATTTTCAGACTATCTTAATTTGTTCAGTACTTATGTTTCTTACATCTCTTATTTTTTAATATCTTTAGTGAGAAAATATGTGATATGTAAAGTGAATAATAGATGCAAGTTCAATTAGTTAAGATCACCTGTCACATCATTTGCTACCAAAAGTGCTGGAAGTATAATTTGTAATATGACTGGCATAATGTTGATGGATGTTATTCATAGGGAGTTGAAAATCTTGACTCTGCCCAATCTGTATATATACTGTTTGCTATGTTATACAAAACAAAACCTTGAAAATTTCACCACAAATAATCAAATACATCATCATAACACCAGAGGTAAAACAGACTTAAGAACAATAACACATAGAACTACACTTTATTCCAAAGGAGTTAGATATTCAGCAGTCACTCTGTATAATAAACTACCGGCCAATCTGAAAAACATAAAATCCATGAGGTGTTTCAAACTATCGTTGAAAGAAATTTTATTAAGTGATTCATATTATGATATAGGTGAATTTCTAGATACACTGTAGCTGGCCATATAATTGTATATATTTGTGATGCATTTTAAATGCTGTGTAGTTGTAGAGCCATGCAACTATATATATTTATAAGTTCATGCTTAGATCTTATTAATTACACTTGATGCAACTTATTTTTTTTTATTTTTATACTTATATTATTTGTATCGTTCTAAATATTTGTATTGACGTATCCAATGTCATTGTATTGACTTAACGGATGAATAAAACTACTACTACTACTACATTTTTCAAGTCCATTTTCTACTCCAAATACCATGTATTTGCTTTATGGTGAAGCCGTAAATCAATATAGACATAGTTCACTTTAACTGCAGTGACCTCTGTATTTTTCAATTGCACAATAGTGTAAAGTGTGAACAATAACAATATTTCATGTTTCATGAAGTTATATAGAATTTATAAGAACATGTTTAAATTTTTACTTGTGTACAAGAAATCTGTATGAATTCAGCTATATACAGAATAACCTTAACCTGAATTCTATTGCTAAAATAATTCTTTTTATCTCTTAAGAACTTAGTGCTGGCGTTACAACTAGGTCACTGCTGTAGACATAAAATAGACAGAACTTATTGGTCGAATTGAATCAATATTAAACAGTCACTGATATATCACAACTCGCACTGCACTGCACTATTTACTGTCACTGTCCACTGAAGCCTTAGTAACCTTCCAATTGTCACATTGGCAACTGGACTTACTCAACTTGACTCATTAAATATTAACTTTTATTGTAGACCACTCATTACTTATGTAGAGCCCAAACTCAGGCAGACCATTCTCATTGGCAATAACGGAATACTCTAGAGGCAACAATATCGAGACCAATGGCTATTATATTTCTTGGCTATTGTTTGACAACAAGGCAAGTCATTAGCACAGATAGGCGCTCAGATCTGTCCAGTATTAGTTATTAGCAGCAGCCACGGTGGTAGTGTTTCCTCTTAAGGATGGTCATCTCCACCAGCACTTTTGTAGTGACCCAGGTGATCCTAGTGCACTACCAGCGCGTTTCCTTGGGGCAGCCTCTGAATGAGATAGACTACCTCGATCCTCTTCAGCATGCAGTAAGACCCTTGCCATGGTTGCTTGGAGCAATGCCCTTAGTCCTGGTAGGGTGATACAATTAAACTAGATCACTCTGCTGGAAACCTTGGTGGTTGTACTGGGTCTTCATCCAGTCGCTCACTACTGGATTTTTAGATGGACCATCTCATGTGCATTGCGCAGATGGTCCACCATGTTCTCCATATAGTCAAGTACTGTCTGTTCTACCTTACGGGAGCTCCCAAGCTTCAGATTGCATGAGATACTCTGCAAAATTCTCTGCCGAAGACCAAACTAACTGGCGTCATCCCATTGGTGTCATGGGTAGATGAATGTAGGCTAATAGGAAGAGTGGCCCCCTGACATCCAGTCCCTCTGGTTTTCCATGACCCTCTGCAGGTGCTCAAGTGTCTTGATGCACTGTTTGACCACACTGCTCAACTGTGGGTAAAGAGGATTCATGCGCATCTTGTCGCTCTAGAGCCTCTGTAATCAAGTTTGACTCAAAGTTTGTACTCTGATCCTTGTGTAGTTCCAGCAGCACTCAAAAGCAGTGAAGTAATTCATTACCACCAGCAGATATTTGTTGCCTCTGTCGGACACAAGGAACAGTCCAGTAATGTGAAGAGCGATGCGCTTGAAAGGTGCTCCATGTTATACTGCTACAAGCGATCTTGGCTCCAAGTCTTAGGGCCGCGACTTGCCACACACACACATGACATTGGCAACATCATCTCTAAGTATCTGCCCGTAGCCTCAAGCAGTATTACCTCTGTCGAGGCTTGTCGTTCTTTCGGTTGGATCAAAGATGTCATCCTAAGGAACCTGCATGTACTTCCTCCAGAATTTGCACAATCTTGGTTCTAGGAAATACCAACTGCACTCCTGGGTCTTCCCAATAGGTGAATTCCAAATCCTCTATGACAAGCAGTCCGTGATCTTCAGTGAGTTCCACTTGGTCCAATAGGACCATGAGCTCCTGGGTGGAATACCCTCCCAACACAGCCTAGTTCCTACTTCTACTTCTCTGACCAGTGCCCCCAGGTCAACGTTCAGGCTCTTCAGGAACTGCAGCAATGTGGACAGCTGCAATGCACTCCTTCTTTTCTATCCTAGTGTAGTGCCCACTCCTTCCATCAGGATTTCTCAACAATGGCTTTAAGGATTTTGATGAAAACAATATATATATATATATATATATATATATATATATATATTTACGTATATTAAATTTAAAGGTGAGTAAATTAATGACACTAAGCAACTTTTAAATTTACCGAAACATATTTTGGAA